>OX377621.1:164644148-165084180 GCA_947397865.1 Polietes domitor
TTAGTATTAGTATTAGTATTAGTATTAGTATTAGTATTAGTATTAGTATTAGTATTAGTATTAGTATTAGTATTAGTATTAGTATTAGTATTAGTATTAGTATTAGTATTAGTATTAGTATTAGTATTAGTATTAGTATTAGTATTAGTATTAGTATTAGTATTAGTATTAGTATTAGTATTAGTATTAGTATTAGTATTAGTATTAGTATTAGTATTAGTATTAGTATTAGTATTAGTATTAGTATTAGTATTAGTATTAGTATTAGTATTAGTATTAGTATTAGTATTAGTATTAGTATTAGTATTAGTATTAGTATTAGTATTAGTATTAGTATTAGTATTA
This sequence comes from Polietes domitor, assembly GCA_947397865.1. Lineage (NCBI taxonomy): Eukaryota > Metazoa > Arthropoda > Insecta > Diptera > Muscidae > Polietes > Polietes domitor. The sequence continues at coordinate 164,644,494 of OX377621.1, forward strand.
GTATTAGTATTAGTATTAGTATTAGTATTAGTATTAGTATTAGTATTAGTATTAGTATTAGTATTAGTATTAGTATTAGTATTAGTATTAGTATTAGTATTAGTATTAGTATTAGTATTAGTATTAGTATTAGTATTAGTATTAGTATTAGTATTAGTATTAGTATTAGTATTAGTATTAGTATTAGTATTAGTATTAGTATTAGTATTAGTATTAGTATTAGTATTAGTATTAGTATTAGTATTAGTATTAGTATTAGTATTAGTATTAGTATTAGTATTAGTATTAGTATTAGTATTAGTATTAGTATTAGTATTAGTATTAGTATTAGTATTAGTATTAGTATTAGTATTAGTATTAGTATTAGTATTAGTATTAGTATTAGTATTAGTATTAGTATTAGTATTAGTATTAGTATTAGTATTAGTATTAGTATTAGTATTAGTATTAGTATTAGTATTAGTATTAGTATTAGTATTAGTATTAGTATTAGTATTAGTATTAGTATTAGTATTAGTATTAGTATTAGTATTAGTATTAGTATTAGTATTAGTATTAGTATTAGTATTAGTATTAGTATTAGTATTAGTATTAGTATTAGTATTAGTATTAGTATTAGTATTAGTATTAGTATTAGTATTAGTATTAGCTTTCTTATTGATTTTTATCGTGGCCGGTAATATATACGTTACAAAAACACTTTTACCACGCCCACACCGCCCACGAAACGAAAATGTAATACGCACCGAATATCACAATTCTAGCGGCAATATAAATTTACCTATGGTACCATTTTTATCCCTTTTTGTTCCGCTTTTCTCTTAAAAGTAAAAGTTTTTGAAAAAAATCATTCCAGTTGCATGTTTACATGTTTAAAAAAGTTTCATGATTCCGGCTGCATTACTTTGGATGGTACCTTTTTTATCCCTTTTTTGTTCTGCTTTTCTTTAAAAATGTACAAATATTAAAAATTTTCTTTTTTCACTCAAGTACGAGGCCCTAAGAAAGTACACATTGAAATTCACGATTCCAGCGGCAATATAAATGTAATAATGGTACCATTTTTGTCCCTTTTTATCCCGCTTATATCCCAAAAAGTTCAATTTTCAAAAGTTCCCTCAATGTAGCTTGTCTACATATTTAATGAGTCTAGCTGCTGACATTTGGTCGGGAATACGGTTCCACATTTATCCCTTTTTTCTAGCGCCAATATAAATGTACCAATGGTACAATTTTTGTCCCTTTTAGTTCCGCATTCCCCGTAAATGAAATTTTATTTAAAAAAATCATTCTTGTTACGCGTTTATATGGTTGAAAAAGTTTCTAGCTGCATTACTTTGGATGGTACATTTTTAATCCCTTTTTGTCCTGCTTTTCCTTAAAAATGTACAAATATTAAAAATTTCCTTTATTTCACTCAAGTACGAGGCCCGAAGAAAGTACACATTGAAATTCACGATTCTAGTGGCAATATAAATGTACCAATGGTACCATTTTTATCCCTTTTTGTCCCACTTATCTCTCAAAAGGTAAAAATTTTCAAAAGTTCCTTTAATATCGCTTGTCTACATATTTAATGAGTCTAGCTGCTGCCATTTCGTCGGGAAGACAGTTCCACATTTATCCCGTTTTTACTCTTTTAAATGTACCAATTGTACAATTTTTGTCCCTTTTAGTTCCGCATTCCCCGCAAATGAAATTTTATTTAAAAAATTCATTCTTGTTACGCGTTTATATTGTTAAAAAAGTTTCTAGCTGCATTACTTTGGATGGTACCTTTTATCCCTTTTTTGTCCTGCTTTTCCTTCAAAATGTAAAAATTTCCAAAATTCCCTTTATTTCGCTCAACTACTAGGCCTGAGGAAAGTACACATTGAATTCCACGATTCAAGCGGCAATATAAATGTACCAATGGTACCATTTTTATCCCTTTTTGTCCCGCTTATCCCCAAAAAAAGTACAAATTTCAAAAATTCTTTTAATGTCGCTTGGGTACATATTTCTTGTTTCTAGCTAGTGCCGTTTGGTCCGGACGATGGTTCTACATTTATCCCTTTTTGTGCCCTTTTAGCCCCCAAAAAGTACGAATTTCGAAAAATCCGTTCTTAGCATGCATCTCTGACTTATTGTTGGTCTGGGCGCTCAGTCATTTGGTCTGGGCGCTGATCAATGAGGCAGTCTGTTATTTCTCGAAATGGGCCAGATAATTGGCCACGGAGATCCTGCCATCTAATCCAGCACACCCCACAGTTTCTGAATTCTATCCATTTTGGCACGTGTTCGAGTTTGCTTTTTTCTTCTTCTTTGTTTCCTGTGAATTATAATCATTCACTACAATTCGCTTGTCATATTTATGCTAATATTTGTGCTTGTCAATCAGACTTCCTAATCAGCTTAATGTACTGCTGCCGGCTCCCCTCCACCTCCCTCTCCCTTTGCAACAGTATCTTTCAAAATCTTTTTTCAGAACGTCATGTGCTCCGTGTAGGCTATTTTTAGAGCAAAATCTTCTTATTAACTCGGCTAAATATAACATGATGTCTGTCATACAGGCAGCAGAGGATTCCTTGTGCTACCTTCGACGAAAATTTGAATTTTATTAAATTTATTTTTGAATTTTTTCAAAATTTTTGTGTTGATTTTATGAAAAGAAAACTTAGGTCTTGGCCTCAAAATTTGTATTTTTTCTGTTGTGTAGTCCAATTGTCGGTGATGTTGCTGCCACAAACATTTGTCGGCCGTCTGTTTAACTGTGGCCTGAGTAATGCAGCTGCAAAACTAAATTCCCCCTTTAGTTAATTATATATATATATATATATATATATATATATATATATATATATATATATATTCATCGGACTATAATATAATTGCCCTTGAACTTGCTTGCCCCCCTCAAACTGTCTATGGCAGTTGTTTGTTGAACATCAGTTTTGTGATCTCATCGTAAGAATATGCTTTTAAGGTAGTTCCCTCCCTCTAAGAGGGGGAGGGGGGTTATAAAAATTGCTATAATTCGCTGTGATTAGCTTTTTTGAAGTGAAATATTTAATGGTAGCCTAAATTTTTGCAACTGCTAATAATTCCAGGGATCGATCAGTATCAGATCAATTAAAACCGTGGTTTTGGGTAAACAACGCCATCCCCAGCAAATCCATATAATTATTTGTATTTGGACGATTTTGAAAACCATATATATATAGAATAATTATTAACACTTATGTATATGTATATACGTATGTAGTTCAAAACTACACAAAAGGGATGCAATCACCAAAATTTTACTGCAGTATTGTATCAGTATTTCGCAAGACATTCCCCGACATGGCCAACACAAGAAATATTTTCATATTTTATATCTTAGCACTGTGTGGTCTCTCTCTACCCCCCAGCTATGGATTGGTGAGAAGGGGTAGCTGAATTCTGCCACCGTGAAGCATAACTTTGTCCTTTGTTCTCCTTAGCGTTCCTTTGTTATGGATTTCGAGACCATGAAGTATGAGTTCAACTCTGACATTGTGAAATCGATGACTGCCAAACTATTCGAGTATAAAAACCACAACGCCTTAAATGTAACAGTGGCATCACTTGAGGATCTGCAGCAGTTTAATGTGGTGACCTGGCTGTCCTCAATACGATCGAATGGAAAACTCTTTACGGTCTTTAATGTTACAGTTAATGGCTGCCAGTTTCTGGAGAATAGTTGGGGTAAAACTAATCCCGTGATGACAGCTGTACTCAAGGAAATAAAAAAATTTACACCCAAACTTCCGACTAAGTGTCCCCTTAAAAAGGTACTTCGGCGTCGAATATTTCTAATTTTTATTACTTTTATGAATATTTCAGAATATTGAGTATTCACTGGTGAACTTTTATTTGAATGAAGAAATGTTTCCGGTATATCTGCCAGAAAATGATTTTAGAACTTTCTTTGGTATCGTCACTCACCAAAATAGCTACGCTCTTAAAATATTCCTAAAGGGATATATTACGGCAAAAAGTGGCCAGAAATTGCGCAATAAAAAAATGAAGACCACCGCCTAAAGCATAGATTTAAATAAATCAAATGTATTTCTCTGTTGAATGTTCAATAAAGCACCCAGTTCGAATTGCAAATCCATACCTGGCTCTGAGTGTTTCTTGAGGATGAGGTTACAATGGATTGAATGTCGAGTGAAGACAAACAATGGACTTAGTGAAGGAAACATTTAGTGAATGTGATATTTTAGTGAAATGCCATAGTCACGATGACTTCTTGGTCTCGATTTAAAGCCTTTAAATAATTTTTCCCTGAGTTTGTTTTTTTTTCCAAGACTACAAACATGTGAAACGGTGGCATATTTGCATAGATGCTGCGTTAAAAAGTTAGAAGGAATAGAGGTGGGACCTTGAAATTTCGCTCTGATGATTTTGTTAAATTTGTTTAATATTAAGTTCTTTGCTTAAATTCGCTCACAACCACTCCTAACTCCCATGTAACAGAAAATGAAAAGTTATCATATGAGTCATTCCATATCAAGCGGCACGATTTTTAACCTCGATATCTGCAATTGTTTTGGCAGTTTGTATATGCATTCTTCTCATAAAAATAGAATTTTTTCACGATTTATGACCAACTTAAGAGAGAAAAAAATTAAAATATTTTTTCAAAAACTTGAGTTCAGTTGGTTGTATTTTCATTCTGTTTTTATTCCAAAGGTACAAATTTTGAAAATCCATTATCAGACGTACATAGTGCAAAATAGCCTAACTTCATGATTCAACCAATTTTTGCCGTAATAGAAAAAGTACGAATTTGGAAAAAACTTTTTATTTTGCGTGTCTATGCTGGCAGAGGAATGTATACACCGAATGCCATAATTCCAGCTGCGACCATTTGGTTGGTACCACTTTTACCCCCTTGACGTTTCTACGCAATTAGAATTTCATCATGCTAGCTGTAGTCGTTTAGTTGGTACTATTTTTATCCCTCTGTACCATTGTATCTCTCGAAAGTACGAATTTCGAAAAATCCGTTTATTTTCCGTGTCTAGACAGTCAGAGGAATGTATACTCCGAATTTTACGACTCTAGCATCGGTCATTTGGTTGGTACTATTTTTATCCCCTTTTTCTATTTTGACCCCAAAAAGAACGAATTTCGAAAAATCAGTTTTTTTACGTGTATACACAGTCAGAGGAATGTATACTCCGAATTTCATGACTCTAGCTGCGGTCATTTGATTGGTACTATTTTTATCCCCTTTTTTCATTTTAACCCCAAAAAGTACTAATTTGGAAAAATCCGTGTATTTTACTTATCTATGCAATCAGAGGAATGTATACACCGAATTTGATTATTCTAGGTACAGCCGTTTGGTTGGTACAATTTTTATCCCTCTATTCCTATTTTACCCCTTAAAAGTACGAATTCCGAAAAAATACTTTTATATTATGTATCTACTCAATTAGAGGAATGTACATACCGAATTTCGTGTTCTAGCTGTTGTCGTTTAATATGTACAATTTTTATCCCTTTTTTGCCCCATTTCACCCCCTACAAATATGAATCAATTTATGGTGCACGTTTTTGCTATAAGGGGAATGCGCGTACCAAATATCAAGCAAATATAAAACAGACATATTCAAAAAACATGCTAAAATATTAGGGATTATTATGGGTATTTTTAGTGCTTGTGGGGGAAAATTTTTTCCCTTTGGGCCGATTTTGCCCCGTTTCAATCCCAACCGATCTACGACTATAACACGCATTTATGGGAAATTTGAACGTTCTAGCTCGTTTCGTTTAGATGCTTGCGTGCTTTCAACAGACGGACAGACGGAGGGATATGGCTAGATCGTCTTAGAATTTTATGACGATCAAGAATATATATACTTTATAGGGTCTCAGGTCGATATTTCAAGGTGTTACACCCCCATCCTGGAGGTGGAGGGTATAAAAAAAATATTTTTCTATGGGATCCCCCTTAACGAGCGGTGATAGGGTGTATGAGTGTTGGGAAAAAATGTTGGGGAGGGAAAATTAATGGATCTTACATTTAACACCTCTGGGGGCGACTCCGAGGCAGTTTTGAGGCTTTTTGTGTATTTTTACCCTTTTTCCTTCACCTCTGACCCCGATGAGCGACCACTTATTCTCATCCTAGAAGAACGTACGAGACGGCACTATTGTCACGGCAACTTGCAACTGTCGTGTCACGTCTGTCCAACCACTAATGGACATTTAGTCTAAACAAATCTATGTACGTTTCGGTTCAGTAGTTGCAAACCACTCTCGGAATAATTTATCGGTATTTTGCAAAGAAACATTTAGACATTTAACAAAAAACAATCCATTTCATGGTAACATTTCAATCAAAATATTATTTTTGCTCTTCAAATGATTTAGGAAAAGTATTATGCGCTCAATTATACTTAAACGAGAGCCGGTAATTATTTATATGTTTGAATGACATCGAGCGACATTTTATTGAGTCTTACTAGTAGTGCTTCGTCAAACCTGCCCCGAAATGGCCAACAAGAGAAATATATTCGTGATTTATATCATAGCATTGTGCAATCTTCACACCACCGTCTATGGATTGGTTAGTATAGCTTACAATCATAATTTTACACTCCCTGAAAGGTCAATAGATATGACCTAATAATATAGAATTGATATCCTAACCACAACTACCCAGCAAAAACTTGGTACTTGGACACCTCATTATTTTTCGCATTACCTAGTAATGACAGCTCGTTACTCCCTGCATTATTTTCAAGTATGAAATAATTACTTCCTTATAATGGTTTAAATAAGTAGTTATTGGTAAGTTAAATTTCATAGAACTTCGGATTTTGAAACTTAATTTTCTACATTTTTGTGGTGAGTCAGAGCAGAGCAGTGCTGTTGTTATCGCAGCTTATTTATCCAGGCTCAAAGAAAAACAGCCCTAAATTCGGTATTCAGATTGTTAACAAGTCGATATAAAATATATAATTTAAAAAAAAAATGTTGTTTCCATCACTTATTAAGCCCATTATTGATAATACATTATTTGGCTAGTTACCAATAATGACTTATTTTGTATCTTCCTTCCCACTTATTTTCCAACTCGTTTAGAAGTACTTATTTCTCAAATTTTTGTAAGCCTGCGTGGAAGTACTTATTTTTTTACAATTCCTTTATAAAAATAATTAGAAACGGATCCGAAAAATAAGTAGTGAAGGTTTTTGGTTGTGCCTTATCACCCCACATTACTTGGTAATGAGAGTTTTGGCTGGGTAATATCTGTTCTCTATTATTCTCTCTTCTGCCCAGCGTTCTTTTGTCATGGAACAGGAGACCGTGAAGTATGAGTTCAACTCGGATATTGTGAAATTCATGGAAGTGAAGTTATTCAACTATAAAAACCACAACGCTTTAAATGCAACTCTGAGCCTACTTGAAGATGTGCATCAGTTCGATATAGTTAGCTGGGTGTCTGTGACGCGAGCGAATGGCAAAGCCTGGACTGTATTTAATGTCACGCTTAATGGCTGTCAGTTTCTGGAGAACACATTGGGCAAAACTAATCCCGTGATGGCAGCTTTTCTCAAAGATATAAGAAAATATGCGCCCAATCTACCGAAAAAGTGCCCCTATAAAAAGGTAATTTTTCAACATATATGTAGCAACATTATACAAATAAAAAATAATATACATTATATTTCAGAATATAGAGTACACCACTATGAATTACTATTTGAATGAAGATATGTTCCCAGTATATCTGCCAGAAGTTGATTTTAGGGGTTTCATTGGTGCCACACGGCAGAAAATCTATATTTTTAAACTATTCACCACCGGCTATATTGCAGCAAAAAATGGCCAGAAATATCGCAATAGAACTATGCACAGCACCTAGTCTGAAAATGTATTTAAATGTTGATAAAAAGTTCTCTTACAGATGCAATAAAGTTCAAAATGCAATGAAGATATGGCTGGAAAGTGTTTTTTTTTTTTTTCAGGGTAAACACAACCAGTACGATCAAACGTCTCCCTACTATTACTTGAATTCTATAGAACACAGGAGTCTATAATTCATGGTCTGCATAGAAAAGCACGCAGAGAGCTCGTAGTTAAAATATTTCTTATCTGCTTATTTATAGACTTCAAATAATAGTTGATGAGTAATTTAGGAACGTTCGTAGAAAATGAACGAAAAAAAGTTAAAGAAATGGAGCTAAAAGTTTTTGGCACTTCTAATTGTGCAATGTAGAGCAGAGTTGGCGCAATAAAAATGTTGTTGGTGGCAATTTTCTACCTGCAACCATTATTGTCCACAGAGAGTCCACAATCTTTGATATAAGTACATATTTTTAAGTCGGAGATCTATTTTTTTTTTGAAATTTTTTTTTTCGATGTATAAGTTCATGTATAATATTTTCTGATGTATTTGGTCTTTCTACACTCGAAAACGTTATTATCGGCACTTGATTCTTTCTACGCCACTCTAACAGAATTTTGGAGCGTTGGAATTCTTCTCATTAATTCATCATTTCTCATTAATTCTGTTATAAAGAAGTCTTCAAACACATGAAAGAACTCAGTCTCAAAAGACTTTGCTTCCTTCAAAAAAAAAAACTGTTCCTAGAACTCAGAGACTTGCGTTCTATCGTATTTCTGGTCACGTGTTTCCTCCTCCTTTTCAAAGGAGCATAGTATCTTCCTCCTTTGAAGAAGAAGATTCTACTAATTCCCTCTTATAAATTCAAAGGTTCAGGATCCTCTGAAGGAGTCTCAACGGAGTCCCGAAGGAAACTCAACTCAACGACTCGATGGAGGGTCGAGGATCTTCTGACGGAGACTCGAGGATCCTCTGACGAATAATCGACAGAGACTCGACGGAGAGTCGAGGATCGTTTGACGGAAACTAGATGATCCTCTGACGGAGAATCGAGGATCCTCTAACGGAGATTCGATGGACTTTCTGACAGAGACTCGACGAAGAGTTGGGGATCCTCTGACGGATACTCGACGGAGAGTCTAGGATTTTCTGATAGATACTCGACGGAGAGTCGACAGAAACTCGACGGAGTCGAGGATCTTCAAATGGATAATCGACAGAGACTCGACGGAGACTCGACAGAGTCGAAATTCGAAAAATTCGAGGATCTTCTGACGGAGACTCGAGGATCCTCTGACGAATAATCGACAGAGACTCGACGGAGAGTCGAGGATCTTCTGACGGAAACTAGATGATCCTCTGACGGAGAATCGAGGATCCTCTAACGGAGATTCAATGGACTCTCTGACAGAGACTCGAGAAAGACTCGACGAAGAGTTGAGGATCCTCTGACGGAGAGTCGAGGATTTTCTGATAGATACTCGACGGAGAGTCGACAGAAAATCGACGGAGTCGAGGATCATCTAATGGATACTCGACAGAGACTCGACGGAGACTCGATAGAGTCGAAATTCGAAAGAGTCGAGGATCTTCTGATGGATACTCGACGGAGACTCCATAGAAACTCGACAGAAGCTCGAAAGAGTCTGGGATCTTCTGATGGATACTCGACAGAGACTCTATAGAAACTCGACGGAGAGTCGAGGATCTTCTGATGAAATATAAGTCTGATAACAATCGGTTATATGTTAAATTAAGTGTACTCATGATGGTTACAAATATTGCGAATTATATATTCACATGGAATTGGAGGTTTAGGAACAGTCTTCAAAATTTTGAGGAAAAATATATATATTTTTTTTTTCAAAAAATAAACTATTTTTGCAGACTCGAAAAAATCATGAAAAATAGAAAAAAGCAAGAAAAAATATTTTGTTTTATTTTTTAATAGCTAACATTCGAACGCAAAAACAATTTTTATATGTAAAAAATCTATGGATAAAAGTAGAATCTATGATACTATTTGCAGAGACACTATGTATAGTCACACTATGTAACAAACATTTTGTCGAAGGGTCGCGTTAAACATTTTCTGATGTATTTGATTGTATTTCTAAACACGAAAACGATATTAATTTTTTTATGATATATTCTTATGACTTCTTTTTTAAATTTTTTACTAAAATTTCCATTTTCGGCGAGATACCTTAAATATTTGTATTCTCATTTTGGAAATACAAGTCTGATAACAACAGGTTATATGTTAAACTAAATGTACTGATGATAGCTACAAGTATTGCGAATTAGTGATTTAGGAACAGTCTTCAAAATTTTGAGGAAAAATATATATTTTTTTTTAAATATCTATTTTCTCTGATACGAAAAAAATCAATAAAAAATAGAAAAGAGTGGGAAAAATATTTTGTTCATTCTAACACAGAAATTAAAGTTTATATGTAAAAAAATATATGTGTAGAAGTTATGATACACTTTGTAGACGCAAAAGATTTTTTTAAAAAATCGTAATTTTTTATTTTTTTTTTAACATTTTGATAACAAAATAATATTAATTTGTAATAGCAAGCATCTTAGCCAAGAAATCAAGGGCTATTTGAAGAAAATCTATGGATCAATGTAGCAGTTATGTATCTCTGTTAGACTCAAAATATTTTTATATTTTTTTTTTTTGAAAAATCATGATTTTTTAGATTTTGGACTTTTGGCGCGTAAACCCCTATACAAAATTATATAAGATTTCCAGATAAGCTATTTTCCATATATTTCATAATCTATAACATTTCAACTAAAAAACCAACATATAGTTGTAGTAAATCTATGGATAAATGTAGAAGTTATGGACCTCTTTGTAGACGCAAAAGAACTTGTAAAAAAAATCATGATTTTTTAGATTTTTGTTTAAATAACTCGCAAAACCCATTACAAAATTAGATTAGAAAATGTTTTTTTTAATAACAGCTGGCACCTCAGCGAAGAAAACAAGGGCTAGTTGAAGAAAATCTATGAATAAATGTAGAAGTTAGATTCAAAATATTTTTTTTAAAAATCATAATTTTTTAAATTTTTGTTTAAATAACCCTAAAGCCCCTTTACAAAATTAGATAAGATAATATCTTATTTTATTTTATAATAGATGGCATTTCAGCGAACATGTGAACTTCCCTTAATTCTACATAAGAGTCATAACTTCGATATTTATTCATAAATTTTCCTGCCTTGCTTTCTTCTTTAAGATGCCAGCTATTATAAAATAAAATAAAATATTATCTTATCTAATTTTGGGAATTTAGGGATTTTCGCGTTATTTAAACAAAAATTTAAAAAATTATGATTTTTTTATAAAAATATTTTGAGTCTAACATGGGTCCATAGCTTCAACATTAATGCCTTGCTTTCTTCGTTAAGATGCCAACTATTACAAACTAAAACAAAGTCTACCTTTATATATAATTTGTAATGGAACTTTTCGCGCTATTTAAAAAAAAATTAAAAAATCGTGATTTTTTTAATTTTCTTTGCTTCTACAAAGAGTATCATAACTTGTACATTTATTCATAGGTTTTCCATAGATTTTTTACATACATGAGTTAGAATGTTAGTTATTAAAAAATAAAACAAAATATTATTTTCCTACTTTGTTTTCAATTTTTATGATTTTTTTCGTGCCAGCAAAAATTGATTTTTTCGAAATTTTAAAATTAAAATTTAAAATTTTTTTTTTAAATTCTTTTGCGTCTACAAAGAGTATATATATATATATATATATATATAGTACATATATATATTATTTTTTCGTTAGATTATTAGGTATTAAAAAATAAAATATTTTTTCCTACTTTTTTCAATTTTTATGATTTTTTTTTCGTGCCAGCAAAAATAGATTTTTTTCGAAAAATTATTTTTTTAATTTTAAAGAATTAAAATAAAAAAATATGTATAAAAAAATAAAAATTAAAAAAAAATATTAATTTTTTATAATTATTATTTTTCTCGTTAGATTATTAGGTATTAAAAAATAAAACAAAATATTGTTTCCTACTTTTTTCAATTTTTATGATTTTTTTTCGTGCCAGCAAAAATAGATTTTTTTTCGAAACTTCGAAAAATTGTTTTTTTTTTAATTTTAAAGAATTAAATAAAAAAATGTTTAAAAAAATAAAAATTAAAAAAAAAAATATTAATTTTTTATAAATATTATTTTTTCGTTAGATTATTAGGTATTAAAAAATAAAATATTTTTTCTTACTTTTTTCAATTTTTATGATTTTTTTTCGTACCAGCAAAAATAGATTTTTTCGAAATTTCGAAAAATTATTTTTTTTTAAATTTTAAAGAATTAAATAAAAAAAATATGTATAAAAAAAATAAAAATTAAAAAAAAATATTAATTTTTTATAAATATTATTTTTTCGTTATATTATTATGTATTAAAAAATAAAATATTTTTTCCTACTTTTTTCAATTTTTATGATTTTTTTTTCGTGCCAGCAAAAATATTTTTTTCGAAATTTCGAAAAATTATTTTTTTTTAATTAAGGAATTAAATAAAAAAAATATGTATAAAAAAATAAAAATTAAAAAAAAATATTAATTTTTTATAAATATTATTTTTTCGTTAGATTATTAGGTATTAAAAAATAAAATATTTTTTCCTACTTTTTTTCAATTTTTATGATTTTTTTTTCGTGCCAGCAAAAATAGATTTTTTTCGAAAAATTATTTTTTTTTAAATTTTAAAGAATTAAATAAAAAAATATGTATAAAAAAATAAAAATTAAAAAAAAATATTAATTTTTTATAATTATTATTTTTCTCGTTAGATTATTAGGTATTAAAAAATAAAACAAAATATTGTTTCCTACTTTTTTCAATTTTTATGATTTTTTTTCGTGCCAGCAAAAATAGATTTTTTTTCGAAACTTCGAAAAATTGTTTTTTTTTTTAATTTTAAAGAATTAAATAAAAAAAATGTTTAAAAAAATAAAAATTAAAAAAAAAAATATTAATTTTTTATAAATATTATTTTTTCGTTAGATTATTAGGTATTAAAAAATAAAATATTTTTTCTTACTTTTTTCAATTTTTATGATTTTTTTTCGTACCAGCAAAAATAGATTTTTTCGAAATTTCGAAAAATTATTTTTTTTTAAATTTTAAAGAATTAAATAAAAAAAATATGTATAAAAAAAATAAAAATTAAAAAAAAATATTAATTTTTTATAAATATTATTTTTTCGTTATATTATTATGTATTAAAAAATAAAATATTTTTTCCTACTTTTTTCAATTTTTATGATTTTTTTTTCGTGCCAGCAAAAATATTTTTTTCGAAATTTCGAAAAATTATTTTTTTTTAATTAAGGAATTAAATAAAAAAAATATGTATAAAAAAATAAAAATTAAAAAAAAATATTAATTTTTTATAAATATTATTTTTTCGTTAGATTATTAGGTATTAAAAAATAAAATATTTTTTCCTACTTTTTTTCAATTTTTATGATTTTTTTTTCGTGCCAGCAAAAATAGATTTTTTTCGAAAAATTATTTTTTTTTAAATTTTAAAGAATTAAATAAAAAAATATGTATAAAAAAATAAAAATTAAAAAAATATTAATTTTTTTTAAATATTATTTTTTCGTTAGATTATTAGGTATTAAAAAATAAAACAAAATATTTTTTCCTACTTTTTTTCTATTTTTTATGATTTTATTTATTTATTTTTGTAGACCGTTCCCAACCCACTGTTTCTATGTGCAAGCGTATTTAGCAATATTTGCAGCCACCACAATTAGCTTAAATTGAAAATATAAGCGGACCTATACTTCCAAAATGAGAGTCCAAATACTAAAGGTACCTTCGGCGAAAATTGGAATTTTAGTAAAAGAAAAAAATATGATTTTTTTAAATAACATTTTCGAATTTAGAAAGTCAAAATTCACCAGATACAATACAAATTATGTACATTGCTTTGCAATAAATTTTTTGTTGCTTAGTTTTATCCATAAAATCAAGGGAATCAAGTGACAATCTATATGAGATTCTGAATCTGAACTGAATTTCAATCAATGATTCAAAGATGACCTTTAATCATTAAGGGACAGACTGCTAGTTGTAATCAAATGGCCGGCCCAGCTTATTTATTTCTTGCTCTAATAATTTTAATATTCTGCTCCACTGATCACATCACATCAAAGAATCACTTTGAGTCATTTTTGTATTTTGGAATTTAAACCGCCTTTCTTTATTGAACATGAAAAAGAAGAACTTACAAACTTTCTTACGCGGCATTCCCCTTGTCTTGTTTCGATTTTTGTATATTGCGATATTTCTGACCACTTTTTGCTGCCACATATCCCGTTAAGAATATTTTCAGAGCGTAGGTATTTTTCGGAGTGATGACACCTAGGAAAGTTCTAAAATCAGTTTCTGGCATATATATCGGTAGCATTTCTTCATTCACATATAAATTCACCACCGAGTATTCAATATTCTGAAATAGCCGATAAATGTAATTTAAATGATAATAGCCATTCGATTTCCGATAAGATTACCTTTTTAATGGGACATTTCTTGGGAAGTATAGGGACATATTTTTTTATTTCTTTGATAAGTGCTCCCAACACTGCATTAGTTTTGCCCAAAGTATTCTCTAGTATTTGGCAGCCGTTAAGCGTAACATTATATATAGTCCAGAATTGTCCATTCGATCGTGTTGCCGATATCCAGTTGACTACATTAAAATGATGAAGGTCTTCGCGTAGAGTCCGTGTTCCATTGAAAGCGTTGTGGTTTTTATACTCGAATAGCTTCATAGTCATCGTTTTCAAAATGTCAGAGTTGAACTCATACTTCAAGGTCTCGTGGTCCACAACAAAGGGACGCTATAGAGTAGAGAGAGAGAGAGAGTGAGAGAGATCATGGAAATGATTCCACTCAGAATTGACCTTCGCCACGCCGACTTAAATTATACTAACCAATCCATAAATGTCGGGAAGGCTGCACAAGGCTATGCTATAAAATAGCAAAATAGTTTCTGTGTTGACCATTTCGGGGGAGGGTTTACTTTAATACTAATGGAAATTTTAAATAAATATAATGTAGTCAATCTATGTATTCAATATTAGTCATTGTTTAATATTGCTTTATATTTATAATTGTTTTTTTTTTTATGATTTTCGAATCGAATTGGTTGGCTAGTTTAGGCAGAGTTTTGATTGGAAATACTCATTAAGCATTGGAATTATTAGAGCGTACATATTATACGGTAGCTCATTTCACCCCAAATGTAATCACCACAGGCTCATTACATCGAATTTAGAGCGTGTAAAGTATGTGTAAACGCATACCATTGATGATTTTATGTTGATACTTATGATTGTGTGTAAACTGTATCAATATTGGGTTATGCTAAGAAATACCCAAACTGCTATTGATATTTTATGTCGATATAAAGAGTGATTTTTTTGAGGTTAGGATTTTCATGCATTAGTATTTGACAGATCACGTGGGATTTCAGACATGGTGTCAAAGAGAAAGATGCTCAGTATGCTTTGACATTTCATCATGAATAGACTTACTAACGAGCAACGCTTGCAAATCATTGAATTTTATTATCAAAATGCGTGCTCTGTTAAGAAAGTTCAGAAAGAAAGAAATTGTGTTCAGCGACGAAGCTCATTTTTGGCTCAATGGGTACGTAAATAGGCAGAATTGTCGATTTTGGAGTGAATATCAGCCAGAAGCATTGCAAGAGCTACCAATGCATCCAGAAAAAGTCACAGTTTGGTGCGGTTTATGGGCTGGTGGCATCATTGGACCGTACTTCTTCAAAGATGATGCGAATCGTAACGTAACTGTGAATGGTGAGCGCTACCGTGAGATGATATCCAACTTTTTTTTGCCCAAAATGGAAGAACTGAACTTGGTTGACATGTGGTTTCAACAAGATGGCGCTACATGCCACACAGCTCGCGATTCTATGGCCATTTTGAGGGAAAACTTCGGAGAACAATTCATCTCAAGAAATGGACCGGTAAGTTGGCCACCAAGATCATGCGATTTGACGCCTTTAGACTATTTTTTGTGGGGCTACGTCAAGTCTAAAGTCTACAGAAATAAGCCAGCAACTATTCCAGCTTTGGAAGACAACATTTCCGAAGAAATTCGGGCTATTCCAGCCGAAATGCTCGAAAAAGTTGCCCAAAATTGGACTTTCCGAATGGACCACCTAAGACGCAGCCGCGGTCAACATTTAAATGAAATTATCTTCAAAAAGTAAATGTCATGGACCAATCTAACGTTTCAAATAAAGAACCGATGAGATTTTGCAAATTTTATGCGTTTTTTTTTAAAAAAAGTTATCAAGCTCTTAAAAAATCACCCTTTATTATAGCTACAGCTTTCTTTTGTTCTGCGACTTGAGGTGAAATTTCATGTAGAATACTTGTTCCATTCACCCTACCCTCCTAAAATTCAGTTTTATGGGTCAAAAAAAAGTACGAAATTGACTCTAAACCATGCATTTTAAGTTTTGACTTATTACTGGCATTTAAGTTGATTTTTGAGTTTTCGAGTGTTCAGAGTCTTATAGTAGAATTTTATGGCAAATATTTTTGTAGAACATTTTGACCCGTGAAACCTATGCTTTAGCGGTGTTTTTTAACCTTTTATACAAAAGGGACCAAAAAGACCCCTATTTTGTGAAGCTAGAGGGTTAAAATGTTCCACAAAAATATCCGTTGCAGTGTTTTAAGTAGTATTGCTAAACACATTGTATACTTAAAATGTAAGGATCGCCAGGTTTCCTATGTCGATTCATCATAAGAATGTGAAAATAAGGGGGAAATATTGACCCCCCACCTCTAAAATGATCTCACATGTAAAGTTTCAAAACGCCAACACACGTGTATTGTTTTTTCCAACCCTTCTATCAGAATCCGTTTTTTGTGTTGTGTTTTGTATAACATTTTGACCCGTGAAACCCCGGTTATAGTGGTGCTTTTAACATTTATCACAAAAAGAACCAAAAAGACCCCTATATCGAGGTGCTGGAGGGTTAAAATGTTCCACAAAAATATCCTTTGCAGTGTTTTAAGTAATATTGTTGAACACATATTATCCTTAAAATGTAAGGTCCGCGAGGTTTCCTATACCAATGCATCATAAGAATGTGAAAATAGGGGGAAATATTGACCTCCATCTCTAAACTGACTTCCATGCGTAAACTTTCAAAACGCCCATACGCGTATATTCCTTTTTTCAACACCTCTATCAGAATCCGTTTTTTGTGTTGTGTTTTGTATAACATTTTGACCCGTGAAACCCCTGCTTTAGGGGTGTTTTTAACTTTTTTCACAAAAAGAACAAAAAAGGCCCCTATATCGAGGTGATGGAGGGTTAAAATGTTCCACAAAAATGTCCGCCGTAGTGTTTTAAGTAAAATTACTGAACACATCATATACTTAAAATATAAGGATCGCGATGATTCCTATGCCGATTCATTATAAGAATGTGCAAAAAGAGGAAATATTGACACCCCTCTAAAACTACCTCATTATTGAGGAGCTAGAGGGTTAAAATGTTTCACAAAAATGTCCGCCGTAGTGCTTTAAGAAATATTGCTGAGTACATCCTATGCATAAAATTTAAGGATCACTAGGTTTCCTATGCCGATTCATCATAAGAATGTGCATTAATTATCCCCCCAAGATTTTCCCCAAACAACCTACCTCCTATAACCACTCCTTAAGGACAAGTTGATATACTGCCTATTATGAATACAAAAGCAAAACTTTTTATAAAATTTGATCTCACCTCTTTTTAGGGGAAATGTCAAATGTACAAAATTTTACGGACCAGAACATTTTTGTAGTCATCTATTAATGCAACGGCTCTATCTATCAACTTTTACCCCTAAGGAGTGGTGATGGGTTGTAGGTATGGGGAGAGAAAATTAATGGTGGCCAGCCTTACATGTCTCGGCTCCAGGGGGACTCGGTGGCAGGGGTGAAGTAAAGGCCAAATTTCCGCCACAAAAGATATAAAAAAAATGAATGGGGACCACCTTAAGGGTTGGAGATGGAGGGTAGGTGTGTTCTGAGAAAATATTGGGGCTGATAAAAAATTTGAAGGGGCATCCTCGGGGCTGTTAAAGCGGTCGAACCAAATATTTTTAATTTTTTTGTATGGGATCCATATTAATGAGTGGTGATAAGGGGGTAAGTTTATTCGGGAACAATGTTGGGGAGGGAAATTTATGCAGGTCGGTCTTACATTTAACTTAGGGGTAGTTTTGGGCCTTACTGATAACACAAATTTTAAATAATGTAAAATTCCAATGGGGACTAATAATAAATTAATAACTCAGCTGGGGTACTTTTGGTCCTTACTGTAATAACAAAAATTATATAAAATAAAAAGTGCGTATGGGGACCACATTAAGGCTTGATGATAGGAGGTAGGTATGTTCAGAGAAAATGCGGGGGTTGAAAAAATATTGGTGGTCGGTCATACATTTGACTCCACTAGCGGCCTCCTTGCGCCAGTAAGAGCGGTGGGAACAAATTTTATAAAAAAAAATAATTTTTGTATGGGAGCCCCCTTAACGAGTGGAGATAGGGCGTATGTGTGTTCGAAAAAATGTTGGGGATGGTGTTCCGTCTTACATTTAATCCCTATGGTGGCGCTCCGATGCAGTTTTGGGACTTTTTTTGTATTTTTACCCCTTTTTCCCAAAAAATACTTGTTGCATGGGAGCCCCCTTAACCAGTGGATATAGGGCGTATGGGTGTTTGAAAAAAATGTTGGGGAAGCAAAATTAATGGTTAGCGGCCTCCTTGGGCCAGTAAGAGCGGTGGGAACAAATTTTATAAAAAAAAAAATAATTTTTGTGTGGGAGCCCCCCTTAACGAGAGGTGATAGGGGGTATGTGTGTTCGAAAAAATGTTGAGGAGGGAAAATGGGGTCGGTCTTACATTTTACCTCTCTGGGGGCGACTTCGAGGCCGTTTTTTATGTATGTTTACCCCTTTTCCCTAAAAATAATTGTTGCATGGGAGCCCCCTTAACCATTGGATATAGGACGTATGAGTGTTTGAAAAAAATGTTGGGGAAGCAAAATTAATGGGGGTCACTCTTACATTTAACCCCTCTGGGGGCGACTCCGGGGCAGTTTTGGAGCTTTTTATGTATTGTTACCCCTTTTCCCTGACCTTTGACCCCGATGAGCGCTCACTTACAACACTATTCCACCCCTATTCTAATAGCCAACTTTTGTTTCCATTCCTCTGCCAATTCTTCTCAAGGGCGTTAGCCAATTGAACTTTTTCGGCACACCCCTCGTTCCACGACAAATAGATAGACACGTCTTACTTCATAAATAACTACCAAATTTGATAACAAACAATTTTCTTTCCTCCAACCAAAAAAAAGAAGCATCTGATCAAACAGACATTATTACTAATATTAATCATAATTTCGAGTAAATTCCATTCCATTGGTCCATTACGGCCTTTTCACTACCATATTAACCGAGTGTGGAACTCTCACATTGTGGTATTCGTTAAATGAAGTCACAAAATTATATTTTGTGAGCAAATTAAATGAGAAATCCAATAACTTAGCAAACATTTCCACGTAGTTTTGTCATAAATCATGAGCAAATTAAACCGGCCAAGTAGTACACATTCGGAGTTAGTTTGGGACATTCATAACCTGTGGTTGATGAGTGTATTCACATTCACAGGTAGGTTAAATGTGGTGAAAGGCCAATGCACCCACAAAGAGTGACTGTTTGGTGCGGTTTATGGGCTGGCGGCAATTTATTTTCGTACTCTTGCAAGTCTAACATATGCGATATGGGTATCAAATGAAAGAGGAGAATATTTGTTAAAAATACTTTAAATTGCATGCTTCTAACTTTATTAGTTTAGCATTAACCACCATTTAAAATTTTCCCCTTAATATATTTAGTTTATTTAGGGAATAGATGTTTTAATAATTTATTTTTGCACTTTGGCAAGCCATACATAGGCAATATGGGTATCAAATGAGAGAGAAGAGCAGCAGTTAAAAAATAAAAAAATAATAATAATAATAAATATCCCAAGCCTCTAACATTACTACTTTAGCATTAACAACCATTTAAAAATTTCTCAAATTTATTTAGGGTATAGTTGTTTTAATAATTTATTTTCGTACTTTTACAATTCATATGCAGACGATATGGGTTTTAAATGAGAGGGGAGGATATTTTTAAAAAATACTTCAAATTCCGTGCTTCTAACTTTATTAGTTAGCATTAACAACAATTTCAAGTTTCCCCCTTATTTATTCAGTTTATTCATCTTTTACTAATTAAGGGAGAAAACTTGAAATGGTTGTCAATGCTAAAGTAGTATAGATAGAGGCATGCAATTTTTAGTATTTTTAACAGACATTCTTATCCTTCATTTGATACCCATATCGCCTGTGTATGGCTCTCGAAGGTATTAAATTAAATGTGATACAATTTTCGATAATGGTTACGGTTAATGGTTTTTGTAGAACATCTTAACCCTCTAACTAGCCCTCATTTGGCTTTATTTTAACAAATTGTAAAAAACACCCCGAATAGGGGGAAGGGCGGTGATGAAATGTTCCACAAAAATGTTGGCCATAAAATTTTACTATATATGTCGGAACACACCAAAACCCAAAACTTAACACAAACGCCAAAAATCTATCAAATTCAAGATTGCCCATTAAAGGTTAATTTAGTTATTGTTCTGTAGGGGGTTCTGTTCTAGAACCCCCTATTTTGTGAGGTTCTGAAATAAAATTCATGAGCCAAAAAATGGTGGTGGTGGGGTGAGTGTAAGTGGGCGCTCATCATAGGTCAAAGGTAAGTGGTAAAAATACAGGAAAAGTCCCAAAACTGTCTCGGAGTCGCCCCAGAGGGTTTAAGGGGTTAAGACCGACCCCCATTAATTTTCCCTCTTCAACATTTATTTCGAACACACATACCCTCTATCCCCACTCGTTAAGGGGGCTCCCATACAAAAAATATTTTTTTTATAAAATTTGCCAACACCGCTTTTACTGGACCCAGGAGACCGCTAGTGGGGTCAAATGTAAGACCCACCCCCTATGTTTTTTCAGCCCGATTATTTTTTCAGAACACACCTACCCTTCATCTGCAACCCTTAAGGCGGCCTCCATACATTTTTTTATTTTTTTTATTTTTCTGAAAGAAAGGCCCAAAGCTGCCCCGCAGTAGACCCTAGAGGGGAGAAGTGGAGGTATGTTGAGGAGGTAAAATTAATTGGGGTCAGTCTTACACTTAAAATTGTATAGAGTGCCTGTGTTGCCATAAGTTTGTGATGTCTAAAGCGGAAAAGACATATCTGGAAGGACATTTGCATGGGGGTAATATCAAAACTTAAACCGATATGATATATTTTCTCTCTAGGCGTTTCTAGATTGTATCAAATTTGACAAAAATTTATTAAAATACATTTTAAATTTCATACTTCTCTCTCTATTAGTTTAGCATTAACAATCATTTCAAGTGTCCCTCCTTAAAAAAGTAAAACACAAATAAACTAAATAAATAAAGGGAAAATGGTTGAAATGGTTATTAATGCTAAACTTAACTTTATTAGTTTAGCATTAATAACCAATTTAAGGTATTTTTACAACATATTCTCCTCTTTCATTTGATACCCATATCTTCGTAGTATGACTTGTAAAAATACGAAAATAAATTATTAAAACATCTATACCACAAATAAACTAAATAAATTAAGGGGAAAATTTGAAATGGCTGTAAATGCCAAACTAATAATGTTTGAAGCAAAGAATTTAAAATATTTTTAATAAATATTCTACTATTTATTTTGATACCCATATCGCCTATGTACGACTTGCAAAAGTAGGAAAATAAATTATTAAAACATCTATATCTAAAAATAAATTTGAAATGGCTGAAATATGTGAAATGGCTAATAATTTTAGAAGCCTGCCATTTAATATATTTTTAACAGATGTTGTTCTCTTTCATTTGATAACGCCTTTGTACGACTTGCAAAAGTACGAAAATAAATTATGAAAACATTTACACCCTAAATAAATTAATAAATTAAGGGGAAAATTTAAAATGGTGGTCAATCCTAAACTATTAAAGTTAGAAGCATGTAATTCAAAGTATTTTTAACAAATATTCTCCTCTGTCATTTGATACCCATATCACCTTTGTATGTCTTGCAAAAGTACCATAGTAAATTATTAAAACATCTATTAAAACATCTATAATCTAAATAAATCAAGGGGAAATTTGAAAAGGTTGTTACTGCTAAACTATTAAAGCTAGAAGCATCGAACTTAAAGTGTTTTTAACAAATATTCTCCTGTTTCATTTGATAGCCATATCGCCTATGTATGACTTGCAAAAGTATCCAAATAAATAATTAACACATCTATACCCTAAATAAACTAACTATATTAAGGGGTAATTTTTAATGTTTATTAATGCTTAACTTATAGAGAAATGAAAAGAAACATAGAATTTAAAGTATTTTTAACAAATATTCTCCTCTTGCATTTGGTACCCATATCGCCTTCGTATGACTTGTAAAAGTACCCAAATAAATTATTAAAACATCTATACCCTAAATAAACTATATAAAGGGTGATTTTTTAAGAGCTTGATAACTTTTTTTTTTTAAAAAACGCATAAAATTTGCAAAATCTCATCGGTTCTTTATTTGAAACGTTAGATTGGTCCATGACATTTACTTTTTGAAGATAATTTCATTTAAATGTTGACCGCGGCTGCGTCTTAGGTGGTCCATCCGCTTAGTCCAATTTTGGCATTTCCACGTTTTTGAGTAACAGAGACCCAATTGGTGCGAACGGCGACGAATCGAAAATTGGTGGTCATCATTAACACTGGCCGATACAGCTGCGATATTTTCTTCAGTTCGCACTCTACGTAAGCGTGTTGGTGGTTTAATGTCCAACAATGTAAATTTGGTGCGAAATTTAGTCACAATAGCCCGAATAGCCGCTTCAGTGGGTCGATTAAACTGACCATAAAATGGAAGCGCGCAATGAACTTTCTTAACAGAGCACGCATTTTGATAATAAAATTCAATAATTTGCAAGCGTTGTTCGTTTGTAAGACGATTCATGATGAAATGTCAAAGCATACTGAGCATCTTTCTCTTTGACACCATGTCTGAAATCCCACGTGATCTGTCAAATACTAATGCATGAAAATCCTAACCTCAAAAAAATCACTCTTTATATTAAGGGGGAAAATTTAAATGGCTATAAATGCTAAACTAATACAGTTAGAAGCATGGAATTTAAAGTATTTTTAACAAATATTCTCCTCTTTCATTTGATACCCACATCGCCTTTATATGACTTGCAAAAGTACGAAAGTAAATTATTTAAACATCTATTCCCTAAATGAACTAAATAAATTGAGGGGAACATTTGAAATGGCTGTAAATGCTAAACTAATAAATTTAGAATCAATTTGAAATTTTAAATATTTTTAGCAGACGTTCTTCTCTTTCATTTGATACCCATATCGCCTTTGTATGACTTGCAAAAGTACGAAAATAAATTATTTAATACGCCTTAGTTTGTTCGCTAAAAATTTTTAGAAAATCATGATTAAAAACATTAGGGTCATAACTTCTACATTTATTTATAGCTCTTTTACATATAGACATTGTTTTCTTGTTCATAATGCTATCTATTAAAAAATTAAATAAAATATTTTTTATACCCTCCACCTCCAGGATGGGGGTATATTCACTTTGTCATTCCGTTTGTAACACCTTGAAATATTCATCGGAGACCCCATAAAGTATATATATTCTGGGTCGTGGTAAAATTCTAAGACGATATAGCAATGTCCGTCTGTCTGTCTGTTGAAAGCACGATAGCGGCCGAACGAAATGAGCTAGGAGGTTCAAATTTTCCCTAAATGTGTCTTATGGTTGTATATCGGTTGGGATTGAAAGTGGACGAAATCGGCCCAGAGGGAAAATTCCCTCACAAGGACTGAAAATACCCCTAATATTTAGAGTATTTCAGCATGTTTTTTGAACATATTAGCTTGTATTTAGTTGATATTTGCAATGCGCATTCCCTCTATAGCATAAAAGGGCACCATAGAGTGATTTTTATTTGTAGGGGGCGAAATGGGACAAAAAGGGATAAAAATGGTACCTATCAAACGACAACAGATAGAAACACGAAATTTGGCGTGTACATTCTCTCTAATAGAGTAGATACATAATATAAAATTAGTTTTTCTAAATTCGTACTTTTAAGGGGTTAAATGGGGATAGAGGGATAAAAATAGTACCAACCTAACGGCTGCACCTAGAATAATGAAATTCGATATATACATTCCTCTGATTGCGTAGACACGTAAAATAAATGGATTTTTCGAAATTCGTACTTTTTGGGGTTAAAATGGGAAAAGGGGATAAAAATAGTACCAACCAAATGACCGCAGCTGCAGTCATGAAATTCGGAGTATACATTCCTCTGACTGTGTAGGCACGAAAAATAAAAGATTTTTTTCCAAATTCATACTTTCAAGGGATATAATGGGTACAGAGGAATAAAAATAGTACTAACTAAACGAATACAGCTAGAATGATGAAATTCAGTGAGTACGTCCCTCTAATTGTGTAGATACGTAAAATAAAGAGATTTTAGATATTCGTACTCTTGAGGGGGCAAAATTGGAAAAAGGGCATAAAAAAGGTACCAACAAACTGGCCGCTGATAGAATCATGGAATTCGGTGTATACATTCCTCTGACTGCATAGCCACGTAAAATTTTTTTTCCAAGTTCGTACTTTATTTTTATGTTTTTACGACAGAAAATGGTAGAATCATGAAGTTGTCTTATACTGCGTACGTGAGAGATAAGGCATTTTCAAAATTTATACTTTTGAAATTAAAATAGGATGGAAATACAACCAACCAAACGACTGTAGCTGAAAGTACACTCTCTATCCCCCAATATTTAGGGTATTTATGATTGCTCCCTTATATTTACTTTATGAATTGAAGTATTATTTCCATTATATATATACATAGTATAAAAATATTGGTAGCCTTGGCTTATTAATTAAATTTCTGATTTTCATACAGTTAAAATTTGTTGCGGACATTCCTCTTGTAGCTTGGACGCACCACAAAGAAAATAAAAGTTTTAGCGGGCGAAATGGGACAAAAAGGGGAAAAATATGGTACCAATGATACGACAACAGCTAGATTCATGAAATTCGGTGTGTACATCCCTCTAATTGCATAGACACGTAAAAAGAGGGATTTTTCGAAATTCGTACTTTTAAGGGATACAATTAAAAAGAGGGATAAAAATGGAACCTACCAAACCGCTGAAGTCGAAATCATGAAATTCGGTGTATACATTCTGACTATGAAGACTCGAAAAAGGGTTTTTTCGAAATTTGTGCATTTGGGCGGAGAATGGGGATATCTTTAAAATTTATACTTTTCCTTTCACATTGTCTGTATCTGGAAATGCTTCTTTCTAATGGCGACTAACAATCGCCTAATATTTAGGCATGTTCACTTTCACAATTTCAGCATTTTATTTATATATAGCATAAGTATACATTGTAGTTTGAAACAGTAAACAAATATAGTAATGTGCATAAAAATATCACAATTTTCGTAATATAATAAATACTTCTATGTAAAGTCGACTTCCTTTAATCTGCTGGTAATACTGTGGAATGCACTCCGTGGTGGAGGGTATATAAGATTCGGCCCGGCCGAACTTAACGCTTTCTTACTTGTTAATGTTATTTTTTGTCATGCCAGCAAAAAGTATTTTTCTCGAATATACCAAGTTTTCTCATTTTTTCTGGGAAACTGTTTCCAAATCACTGTGAAATTTGTAACATTTGTAGTCATCATAATTACCTTTAATTGAAAATATAAGCGAGTATGATCGGAGCTAATAATAGTATTTTTTAATTTATTCATTAAAAAATATTTTTGTTTTGATTATCTGAACCACTCAAAAGATAAATTGTTAGACCTCGGAGACATTTTTTTTAATTATTCTTGTTGTATAGTTCATTAGCTGTGCCCCATGTAAACCGAACCAACTAATGGAATCGACCTCAATTTCGTGTCGTTTTTGTTCTGCAGACATAATTTCGAAATAATAATAAACAGAATATAAATACAGCAATTATATGAATATGAAATAAACCACGACTACTACTATTGAATATCGGTAATAATATAACATTCAAACTCATTACATTTGATTCAAAGCACTCCGTTAGTTTTTCGTTAAACCTGCCCCGCAATGGCCAACAAGGGAATTGTTCTTCTATTTTATGTCACAGCATTGTGCACTCTGCCCGGCATCTATGGAGTGGTTAGTATAACTTAATATCTCGAGGGTGAGGTCCATTCAACTGTCAGTGTATCTCTTCATCTCTGCATAGCGCCCGTTTGTGCTCGATCACAAGACCGTGAAGTATGAGTACAACTCGGACATTCTCAAATCAATGAATGCGAAACTGTTCGAGTACAAAAACCACAACGCCTTGAATGTGACATTGGCCTTACTTGAAGATCTGCAGCAGTTCGATGTGGTTGCCTGGGTGTCCTCAGTGCGACCCAATGGCAAACAGTGGACTCTATTCAATGTTACGCTGAATGGCTGCCAGTTTCTGGAGAATACTTCGACTAAAACCAATCCAGTGATGACAGCTATGCTCAATGCAATGAAAAGATTTGCCCCAATAATTCCCAAGAAGTGCCCCTTTAAAAAGGTATTGAAGGTATAATATACATATTTTCTAGCATTGAACTAATTACAAATGCTGTTGTATTTCAGAATATTGAGTATTCATTGGTGAATTTATATTTGGATGAGGAAATGTTCCCAGTATATTTGCCAGAAATTGATTTTAGAACTTTCTTTGGTGTCGTCACTCACAAACAAATCTACGTTTTTAAAGTATTCCTGACGGGATATGTGGCAGCAAAAAATGGCCAGAAATATCGCAATATACAAAAGTCGAAACAGGGCTGAAGATGTATTTCAATTTCAAGTGAGGTTTTGTAAGGGTTTGTGCCATATTCAATAAAGAAACTCGGTTCAAATTCCAAATATAAACATGTCTATTAAATCT
This sequence comes from Polietes domitor, assembly GCA_947397865.1. NCBI lineage: Eukaryota > Metazoa > Arthropoda > Insecta > Diptera > Muscidae > Polietes > Polietes domitor. The sequence goes on from OX377621.1 coordinate 164,671,565, forward strand.
TTCGGTGCGATGAGGAGAGAACCCATTAAAAAAAACACCTCCAGGGTTATGAATTTTTGGCAGTTTTTAAATAAAATATTTACTTTTTTATATATTTTCTTTTGACACCTTAAAAGGCCATCCACCCACCCACAAAATAAATATTTTATTTGACAATCAAATGATCATTTGCAAGGATCTTAAAGATCAACTAATTTTAATATTTTATATACCATATCAACTATTTTATAATTCATGACCCAAACGAAGGGGGTGAGTGTAAGTGGGCGCTCAAAGGTGGTGAAAAGGGATAAAAATACACCAAAAGCCGAAAAAACAGCCTCGGAGTCGTCCCCAGGGGGGTTTAATGTAAGACCGACCCCCCTTAGTTTTCCCTCCACAACATATTCTCTGGCCTTCTATCATAAACTCTTAAGGTGGCTCCCATACATTTTTATACCCTCCACCACCAGGATGGGGGTGTACTAACTTTGTCATTCCGTTTGTAACACCTTGAAATATCGACCTGAGACCCTAAAGTATATATATTCTTGATCGTCATAAAATTCTAAGACGATCTAGCCATGTTCGTCCGTCTGTACGTCTGTTGAAAGCTCGCTAACATCTAAACGAAAAGAGCTAGAATGTTCAAATTTTCCATGAATGCGTCTTATAGTCGTAGATCGGTTGGGAGCGAAATCGGCCCAAAGGGAAAAATTTTTCCCTCACAAGGACTAAAAATACCCATAATAATCCATAACATATTAGCGTATTTAAGCATGTTTTTTGAATATGTCTTTTTATATTTGCTTGATATTTGGTATGCGCATTTCCCTTATAGCAAAAACGTGCTCGATAAAGTGATTCTTATTTGTAGGGGGTGAAATGGGGGCAAAAAAGGGATAAAAATGGTACATATTAAACGACAACAGCTAGAAACACGAAATTCGGTGTGTACATACCTCTAATAGAGTAGATACATAATATAAAAATATTTTTTCCAAATTCGTACTTTTAAGGGGTAAAATGGGAATAGAGGGATAAAAATGGTACCAACCAAGCGGCTGTACCTAGAATAATGAAATTCGGTGTATACATTCCTCTGATGGCATAGACAAGTAAAATACACGGATTTTTCAAAATTCGTACTCTTTGGGGTTACAATGAAAAAAGGGATACAAATAGTACCAATCAAATGACCACAGCTAGAGTCATGAAATTCGGAGTATACATTCCTCTGACTGTGTAGACACGGAAAATAAACTGATTTTTCGAAATTCGTACTTTTTGGGGCCAACATAGAAAAAGGGGATAAAAATAGTACCAACCAAATGACCGCAGCTAGAGTCATGAAATTCGGAGTATACATTCCTTTGACTACGTAGACATGAAAAATAAAAGTTTTTTTCCAAATTCGTACTTTCAATGGATACAATGGGTACGGAGGGATAAAAATGGTACCAACCAAACGGCCACACCTGGAATAATGAAATTCGATGCATACATTCATCTGATTGCGTAGACACTTAAAATAAACAGATTTTTCGAAATTTGTATTTTTTCGGGGTTAAAATGAAAAAAGGGGATAAAAATAGTACCAATAAAATGACCGCAGCTAGAGTCATGCAATTCGGAGTATACATTCCTCTGACTGTGTAGACACGGAAAATAAACTGATTTTTCGAAATTCGTACTTTTTGGGGCCAAAATAGAAAAAGGGGATAAAAATAGTACCAACCAAATGACCGCATGAAATTCGGAGTATACATTCCTCTGACTGCGAAGACACGGAAAATAAACGGATTTTTCGAAATTCGTACTTTCAAAGGATACAATGGTACAGAGGGATAAAAATAGTACCAACTAAACGACTACAGCTAGAATGATGAAATTCTAAATGCGTAGAAACGTCAAGGGGGTAAAAATGGTACCAACCAAATGGGCGCAGCTGGAATCATGGAATTCGGTGTATACATTCCTCTGAATGCATAGACACACAAAATAAAAAGTTTTTTCCACATTCGTAATTTTTCTTTTACGGCAAAAATTGGTGAAGTTAGGTTATTTTGCACTATGTACGTCTGATAATGGATTTTCAAAATGTGTACTTTCAGAATTAAAATAGAATGGAAATACAACCAATTGTAGCACCCACTATCTACCAATATTTATGGTATTTAAGCTTTTTGAAAATATAAATATAAGAATATTTATTTTTTGATATGAAATAAATAATGGTTTGAAATAACTAAAATATTATATTTATTTATAAAATTAATTTTTCAATATTTGTATTTGTTTTAGCTTGGCTATATGACAAAATTTATATTTTCCTGTAATATAGCTGCACTTCTACGAAAACCGACAACCTCTGTGGAATGCAATCCATGGTGGAGGGCATATAAAGTTCGGCCCGGCCGAACTTAACGCCGTTTTTACTTGTTATTTTTATATTTTTTTATGACAGAAAGGCCCAAAACTGCTCCGGAATCGGCCCTAGCAGGGTTAAATGTAAGACCAACATCCATTAATTTTCACTCCCTAACATTTTTTCCAAACACAATTATCCTCCTTATCCCCATACCTTATGGGGGCTACCATGCAAAAACTACATTTTTGTAAAATTTCCTCTCACCAATCTAACTGCCCCAAAGAGGCCCCTAGAGGAGTCAAATGTATGACCTACTACGAATATTTTTTCAACCCCAATATTTTCTCAGAACATACCTACCCTCTAGCTTCAACCCTTAAGTTGGCCCCCATACATTTATATATTTTTTATAATTTTTTTATGAAGGAATGACCCAAAACTGCCCCGGATTCGGGCCTCGCTGGCCTACATTTATTTTCACTCCTTAATTTTTTCCGAACACAGTTATACTAATTTTTATAAAATTTTTCAATAAATTTTCTCTATTTTTATGAAAGCAAGGCTCATTTGCAACCATCATAATTACCTTTGATTGAACATTTAAGCGGCTATGATCGGATCTATATTTCTTCAATGAGAGTACAAATTTACATATACCTTCAACGATAATGGAATGGAATTTTAGTATATGTATATATTTTTATACCCTCCACCTCCAGGATGGGGGTACATTCACTTTGTCATTCCGTTTGTAACACCTTGAAATATTCATCGGAGACCCCATAAAGTATATATATTCTGGGTCGTGGTAAAATTCTAAGACGATATAGCCATGTCCGTCTGTCCGTCTGTCTGTCTGTTGAAAGCACGATAGCGGCCGAACGAAATGAGCTAGGAGGTTCACATTTTCCTAAATGTGTCTTATGGTTGCAGATCGGTTGGGATTGAAAGTGGACGAAATCGGCCCAGGGGAAAAATTTTTCTCTCACAAGGACTGAAAATACCCCTAATATTTAGAGTATTTCAGCATATTTTTTGAACATATTAGCTTGTATTTACTTGATATTTGCAATGCGCATTCCCTTTATAGCATAAAAGGGCACCATAGAGTGATTTTTATTTGTAGGGGGCGAAATGGGACAAAAAGGGATAAAAATGGTACCTATCAAACGACAACAGATAGAAACACGAAATTTGGCGGGTACATTCCTCTAATAGAGTAGATACATAATATAAAAGTATTTTTTCTAAATTCGTACATTTAAGGGGTTAAATGGGGATAGAGGGATAAAAATAGTACCAACCTAATGGCTGCACCTAGAATAATGATATTTGATATATACATTCCTCTGATTGCGTAGACACGCAAGATAAAAGAACTTTCTAAAATTCGTACTTTTTGGGGTTCAAATGGAAAAAGGGGATAAAAATTGTACCTACCAAATGACAGCAGCTAGAATCATGAAATTCGGAGTATACATTCCTCTGACAGCGTAGACACGAAAAATAAAACGTTTTTTCCAAATACGTACTTTCAAGGGATACAATGGCTACAGGGGATAAAAATAGTACCAACTAAACGAATACAGCTAGAGTGATGAAATTCAGTGTGTACATCCATCTAATTGTGTAGATACGTAAAATAAAGAGATTTTAGATAGTCGTACTCTTGAGGGGGCAAAATTGGAAAAAGGGGATAAAAATTGGAATTGGATAGTCGTACTCCTGAGGGGGCAAAATTGGAAAAAGGGGATAAAAATTGGAATTGGATAGTCGTACTCTTGAGGGGGCAAAATTGGAAAAAGGGGATAAAAATGGTACCAACAAAATGACCGCTGATAGAATCATGGAATTCGGTGTATACATTCCTCTGACTGCATAGCCACGTAAAATTTTTTTTCTTCCAAATTCGTACTTTATTTTGTTGCTTTTACGACAGAAAATGGTAGAATCATGAAGTTGTCTTATACTGCGTACGTGAGAGATAAGGTATTTTCAAAATTTATACTTTTGAAATTAAAATAGGATGGAAATACAACCAACCAAACGACTGTAGCTGAAAATACACTCTCTACCCTCCAATATTTAGGGTATTTATGATTGCTCCCTTATATTTACTTTATGAATTGAAGTATTATATCCATTATATATATAGTATACAAATATTGGTAGCCTTGGTTTATTAATTAAATTTCTGATTTTCATATAGTTAAAATTTGTTGCGGACATTCCTCTTGTAGCTTGGAAGCAACAGAAAGAAAATAAATGTTTTAGCTGGCGAAATGGGACAAAAAGGGATAAAATATGGTACCAATGATACGACAACAGCTAGAATCATGAAATTCGGTGTGTAAATCCCACTAATTGCATAAACACGTAAAATAGAGGGGTTGTTCGAAAGTCGTTAAGTGATATAATTAAAAAGAGGGATAAAAATGGAACCTACCAAACCGCTGAAGTTGAAATCATGAAATTCGGTGTATACATTCTGACTATGAAGACTCGAAAAAGGTTTTTTTCGAAATTTGTACATTTGGGCGGAGAATGGGGCGAATGGGGATATCTTTAAAATTTATACTTTTCTTATCACATTGTCTGTATCTGAAAATGCGTCTTTCTAATGGCGACTGACAATCGCCTAATATTTAGGCATGTTCACTTTCACAATTTCAGCATTTTATTTATATATAGTAGTTAATTTTAAACAGTGCGCAGTGAAATAGTAAACAACTATAGTAATGTGCATAAAATAATAATATGGTTCTGTAATTATATGTAATATGGTTCTGTAATTATATGTAAAGTCGACATCCTTTAATCTGCTGATAATACTGTGGCATGCACTCCGTGGTGGAGGGTATATAAGATTCGGCCCGGCCGAACTTAACTCCTTCTTACTTGTTTAATTTATCCATTTGAAAATATTTTTGTTTTGATTTTATGGCTCCTACCAAACCACCTCAATTTCGTGTCATTTTTGTTCTGCAGACAGCATTTAGAAATAATAAATAGAATATAAGCAAAACAATTATATGAATATGTACTTAAAAAATAAACGATGACTAATATTGAATGCCTAATACTGCATTCAAACTCATTACATTTTATTCAAAGCACTCCGTTAGTTTTTCGTTAAACCTGCCCCACAATGGCCAACAAGGGAATTGTTCTTCTATTTTATGCCACAGCATTGTGCACTCTGCCCGGCATCTATGGAGTGGTTAGTATAACTTAATATCTCGAGGTTGAGGTCCATTCAACTGTCAGTGTATCTCTTCATCTCTGCATAGCGTTCCTTTGTTCTGGATCTCGAGACCTTGAAGTATGAATTCAACTCGGACATTCTCAAATCAATGACTGCCAAACTATTCGAGTACAAAAATCACAACGCCTTGAATGTAACACTGACATTACTTGAAGATGTGCAGCAGTTTAATGTAGTTGCCTGGGTGACCACAATGAGACCCAATGGAAAACTCTGGACTATGTTTAATGTTACTCTTAACGGCTGCCAGTTTCTGGAGAATACTTTCGGCAAAACTAATCCCGTGATGACAGCGGTGATCGAAGAAATAAAAAAATTTGCCCCCAAACTTCCGAAGAAATGTCCCCTTAAAAAGGTACTTTAATATGATATCTTTTCAATATTGAACTGATTACAAATGTTGTTGTTGTATTTCAGAGCTTTGAGTATTCATTGATGAATTTATATTTGAATGAAGAAATGTTCCCAGTATATCTGCCAGAAATTGATTTTAGAGCTTTCTATGGTGTCGTCACTCAAAAAAACGTTCTTAAATTATTCCTAACGGGATATGTGGCAGCAAAAAATGGCCAGAAATATCGCAATATACAAAAGTCTAAGCAGGGCTGAAATTGGCTTTAAATAAGTTTGTAAGTTTCTATTCCATATCAAAAAGTAATTCGGTTCCAATTCCAAATATAAACATGTTCGTTCTCTAGATCAAGCAGGTAACAGTTCAGTCTTTGGTACAGGGTTTTCCAACAGGAGGTGTTATTTTGGTATTCAAAGAAAAATTCAATTTTTTTTGAGATAAATGATCGGCTGTTTATTTCATAATAAAGAGGAAGGTAGGCCGTTAATAATGAAAAGCAACATCAGTCAAATGGCCACCACGACCTCTTTATTATGAAATAAACATCCGATCATTTATCTCAAAAATGGCATTATCTTTGAATACCAAAATAACACCTCCTGTTGGAAAACCCTGTACAACTACAGGACCATATCCTTTTCATGAAATTTTCCATAACCAAATCGCAAAGTGGCTGCCCTATGTCATCGATAGCCTCACGTATTCTATCTTTGAGGTCTTGAATCGACGCTGGGCTGTTGGCGTAGACCTTATCTTTCACGTGGCCCCAAAGTAAGAAGTCGCAGGGTGTTAAATCACAAGATCTCGGTGATCACCTCTTCGAGAGATAACACGGTCCGGAAATTTTTCCCGTAAAAGAGCAATGGTTTCGTTGCTTGTGTGGCACGTAGTGCCTTCTTGTTGAAAGTAAACGTTTTTGCAGATCAATACCATCCAACTCCGACCATAAAAAAGCATTAATCATCTGACGATAGCGCAATCCATTCACCGTAACTGTTGATCCAGCCTCATTTTCGAAAAAGTAAGGTACAATGACCCCGACGCACCATACACCGCACCAAACAGTCACACGCTGAGAATGGAGATGGGCTTCTCAACAATAACACTTGGGTTTTCCGAGCCCCAGATGCGACAATTTTGCTTGTTGACGTAGCCACCGAGGTGGAAATGGGCCTCATCAGTCAAGATGATTTTTCGATAGAATTCCGGATCATTTTCATTCATGAATTTTAATAATTTCAATGCTTTGTTGAAGTGTGTATCGTTCCATTTTTAGCAATGGCGTAGTTTCTACTTGTCAAATGTCAAAGAATAAAAGCTTCAACAGCTACTGAAATACCGGGTGATTAAAAATAACACCTCTTGTTGGATAACCCTGTATATGCCTTCCATTTTGTTTATATCTTCTATTGAGAGCCTACCCTTTCTCTCCAATTCCAATTGAATGAGTCAGTAACAGTTCCATAGCCAATTTCTTTCTCATTTCCTCCAGCAATTCATATCATGGCCGTTAGTCATTTGAACTTATTGACCACACCCCTCGTTCCTCGGACAGCAGATAGACACGTCTTACTTCATAAATAACTACCAAATTTGATAACAAACAATTTTCTTTCCTCCAACTCAAAAAAAGAGAAGCATCTGATCAAACAGACATTATTATTAATATTAATCATAATTTCGAGTAAATTCCATTCCATTGGTTGGTCCATTACGGCCTTTTCACTACCATATTAACCGAGTGTGCAACTCTCACATTGTGGCATTCGTTAAATGAAGTCACAAAATTACAGCAGCATTTCCACGTAGTTTTGTCATAAATCATGAGAAAATTAACCCACGGCCACGTGTTACACATCCAGAGGTTATTTGTGGCGTTCATAACCTGTGGCTAATGTGTGTGTGTTGTCAGGTACGATTCATATTTTAAGGCCAAGAATGTTAGTAAATTGAATTGAACTATGGACAACACTTCTACCAGCAAAAAAAAAACAAAACAATTTTCTTTGTCAGTGGATAAAAGGATTTCTTGTCTTCCCAGAATTTATTATTATTTATTCTTTTACTTTATCCAGTTTTTTTTTTCAATTTTTATCTAGACCTTACCAGCAAAAACTCTCATTACCAAGTAATGTGGGGAATAAGGTAAATCCAAAAACCTTCACTACTTATTTTTCCGATCCGTTTCTAATTATTTTTATAAAGGGAGTGTAAAAAAAAGTAAAAACGGAGTTAAGTTCAGCCGGGCCGAACTTTATATACCCTCCACCATGGATTGCATACCACAGAGGTTGTCGGTTTTCGTTGAAGTGCAGTAATATAGTGCAGAAAATATAAATTTTTTAATATCACCAAAACAAATACAAATATTGAAAAAATAATTTTATAAATAAATATAATATTTTTATTATTTCAAACCATTATTTATTTCAAATCAAAAAATAAATATTCTTATATTTATATTTTCAAAAAGCTTAAATACCATAAATATTGGTAGATAGTGGGTGCTACACTTTGTTGTATTTCCATTCTATTTTAATTCCAAAAGTATTACCCTCTTGACGTTTCTACGCAATTAGAATTTCATCATTCTAGCTGTAGTCGTTTAGTTGGTACTATTTTTATCCCTCTGTACCATTGTATCCCTTGAAAGTAAAAATTTCCAAAAATCCGTTTATTTTCCGTGTCCACACAGTCAGAGGTCATTTTATTGGTACTATTTTTACCCCTTTTTCATTTTAACCCCAAAAATACGAATTTCGAAAAATCTGTTTATTTTAAGTGTCTACGCAATCAGAGGAATGTATACATCGAATTTCATTATTCCAGGTGTAGCCGTTTGGTTGGTACCATTTTTATCCCTCCGTACCCATTGTATCGATTGAAAGTACGAATTTGGAAAAAACCTTCTATTTTTCATGTCTTCGTAGTCAAGGTAATGTATACTCCGAATTTCATGACTCTAGCTGCGGTCATTTGGTTGGCACTATTTTTATCCCCTTTTTCTATGTTGGCCCCAAAAATTACGAATTTCGAAAAATCAGTTTATTTTCCGTGTCTACACAGTCACAGGAATGTATACTCCGAATTTCATGACTCTAGCTGCGGTCACTTGATTGGTACTATTTGTATCCCTTTTTTTCATTTTAACCCCAAAAAGTACGAATTTTGAAAAATCCGTGTATTTTACTTGTCTATGCAATCAGAGGAATGTATACACCGAATTTCATTATTCTAGGTACAGCCGTTTGGTTGGTACAATTTTTATCCCTCTATTCCTATTTTACCCCTTAAAAGTACGAATTCGGAAAAAATACTTTTATATTATTTATCTACTCAATTAGAGGAATGTACACACCGAATTTCGTGTTTCTAGCTGTTGTCGTTTAATATGTACCATTTTTATCCCTTTTTTGCCCCATTTCACCCCCTATAAATAAGAATCACTTTCGTTTAGACGGACGGACGGACATGGCTAGATCGTCTTAGAATTTTATGACGATCAAGAATATATATACTTTATAGGGTCTCCGGTCGATATTTCAAGGTGTTACAAACGGAATGACAAAGTTAGTATACCCCCATCCTGGAGGTGGAGGGTATAATAAGTACTTCCACGCAGGCTCACAAAAAGTTGAGAAATAAGTACATCCATGCACGCTTACGAAAGGTGTGTAAATAAGCACTTCTAAACGAGTTGTAAAATAAGTGGCCTCTGGAAGATACAAAATAAGTCATTATTGATAACTAGCCAAATAATGTATTATCAATAATGGGCTCAATAAGTGATGAAAACAACATTTTTATTAAATTATATATTTGGTATCGACTTGTTAACAATCTGAGTACAGAATTTAGGGCTGTTTTTCTTTAAGCCTGGATAACGCAGCTGCAATAACAACAGCACTGCTCTGCTCTGACTCACCACAAAAAAGATAATTATGATAGCTACAAATGTTGCGAATTTCACATTGGATAAAAAAAGTTATCAAACAAAATTTGAGATATATATATATATATATATATTAAAATAAGAAATTTATGGCGTCTTTTAATTTTAACTTACATGGAAGGTAGGTGTGGTTGTGGGCGGATCTAAACAAAAAATTGTTTTTAATCTAGTTTGACGATATAAGGGATGTGTGTGAAATCTCAGTTTTTCGTGTTTCCCCTCTAGGGATGACTCAGGGGTGGCAGTTTTGGGCCTTGCTATCATAAAAAATATAAAAATAAAAAATTCATATGGTTACCACCTTAAGGGTTGAAGCTAGAGGGTAGGTATGTTCTGAGGAAATATTGGGCCTGAACAAATATTGTAAGAGCGGTGGGAGTAAATTCTATAAACATTAAACTTTTTATATGGGAGCCACCTTAAGGAGTGGTGATAGGGGGTAAATAAAATATAAAAATAAAAAAATCGTATGGGGACCAACGTAAGGGTTGAAGATAGGAAGTATGTGTGTTCTGAGGAAATATTGAGGGTCGGTCATACATTTGACTCCACTAGGGGCCTCCTTTGGACAGTTAAAGCGGTGGAAGCAAATGTTGTAAACATTTAGTTTTTATATTAGAGCCCCTCAAGGAGTGGGGATAGAGGGTAAGTATGTTCGAAAAAAATTGAGGAGCGAAAAATGAATGGGGGTAGGTCTTGTATTTATCCCATCTAGGGGCGACACCGGGGCAGTTTTTGGGCTTTTTGTGAATTTTACCCCTTTTCTAAGGACCTATAACCTATGGAATTGTTTATCTATCCCAAAAAAAGGGATTGGAAATTAATACTTACGTAGATAATCTGCCGTTTTAAAATATGGATTCTGAAGATATGACCTATCGGCTATCCTAGAAGTATGCAGTTAATTTGGAAACCTATAAGTATACCTCAAAGAGAATAGTAGTATAACCCAATACTGGATTTTTTCTATATAGAAATTACTGCTTTTATATTTCCTATAGATATGAAGAAGGGCAAAAATAAACATGGAGACTTTCCCAAACGATTTTATTGTTTTTCCATAGAAACATTAATTTGTCTCAAAAGAAACAATTGGAAATATTACTCCTTTCCTAATACTATGCAATAAAAATTGTGTGTCCGAGACCACAAAAAATATTTTTTCAATTGTCACCATCCCATTTGTAAATAAATTTGCATTCTATTAAATATAGAAGCAAAATGGTCTTGAGCCAGGACAATATCCCAGTTCAAATCAAATTTATTTAATATATTTAAAATCAAAACAAATTTTTTTAAGGATATTTTTTTTTTCTTTATAAAATTCCAATTTGGGAAATCTTAATTAATTGAACATATAAACGGGTATGGTCGGAATTATATTCTCAAAATGATAATATAAATATTAAAACTACCTTGAACGAAAATTAGAAAATTAAAATTTTATATCCGAGACCTAAAAATTTTTTTTAAATATATTTAAAATCAAAACAAAATTTTTAAGGATATTTTTTTATTTTTTCCCTTAATAAAATTCCAAATTAAACTCTCATTTTGGAAATAATAATTGCCTTTAATTAAACATATTTTTCATAGAAAAATTAATTTGTCCCAAAGGAAACAAATGGAAATATTACTCCTTTCCTAATACTGTGCAACAAAAATAAATAAAAATTTGTGTCGTACACCACAAAAAACAAAATTATTTAAAATTTAAGGATATTTTTTGTTTTTCTTAATGAAATTCCAATTTTAACTCTCATTTTGGAAATCATAATTGCCTTTAATTGAACATATGAGCGGGTATGGTCGGGCCGATGTTCCCAATATGAGAGTATAACATTAAATGTACCTTCAACGAAAATTACAAAATTAAAATTTTGTTTTCAAGACCACAAAAAATATTTTTTAAATATATTTAATATATTTAAAATCAAAACAAAAATTTTAAGGATATTTTTTCTTAATAAAATTCCATTCATTTTGGAAATCATAATTGTCTTTAATTGAACATAAAGAGTGATTTTTTTGAGGTTAGGATTTTCATGCATTAGTATTTGACAGATCACGTGGGATTTCAGACATGGTGTCAAAGAGAAAGATGCTCAGTATGCTTTGACATTTCATCATGAATAGACTTACTAACGAGCAACGCTTGCAAATCATTGAATTTTATTATCAAAATGCGTGCTCTGTTAAGAAAGTTCAGAAAGAAAGAAATTGTGTTCAGCGACGAAGCTCATTTTTGGCTCAATGGGTACGTAAATAGGCAGAATTGTCGATTTTGGAGTGAATATCAGCCAGAAGCATTGCAAGAGCTACCAATGCATCCAGAAAAAGTCACAGTTTGGTGCGGTTTATGGGCTGGTGGCATCATTGGACCGTACTTCTTCAAAGATGATGCGAATCGTAACGTAACTGTGAATGGTGAGCGCTACCGTGAGATGATATCCAACTTTTTTTTGCCCAAAATGGAAGAACTGAACTTGGTTGACATGTGGTTTCAACAAGATGGCGCTACATGCCACACAGCTCGCGATTCTATGGCCATTTTGAGGGAAAACTTCGGAGAACAATTCATCTCAAGAAATGGACCGGTAAGTTGGCCACCAAGATCATGCGATTTGACGCCTTTAGACTATTTTTTGTGGGGCTACGTCAAGTCTAAAGTCTACAGAAATAAGCCAGCAACTATTCCAGCTTTGGAAGACAACATTTCCGAAGAAATTCGGGCTATTCCGGCCGAAATGCTCGAAAAAGTTGCCCAAAATTGGACTTTCCGAATGGACCACCTAAGACGCAGCCGCGGTCAACATTTAAATGAAATTATCTTCAAAAAGTAAATGTCATGGACCAATCTAACGTTTCAAATAAAGAACCGATGAGATTTTGCAAATTTTATGCGTTTTTTTTTAAAAAAAAGTTATCAAGCTCTTAAAAAATCACCCTTTATAAGCGGGTATGGTCAGACCTATATTCCCAAAATGAGAATATATATTAAAAGTACCTTCAACAAGAATTGAAATTTTAGTAAAAAATAAAAAAAATAACATAAATTTTAAATATTTTTTGTGTGTTGATTTTATGAATCAGTATGTCTCAATTTTATTTCTTTTGTTGCATAGTGCAATCTGCCTTTAAAAATGACTTGTCTATAATCCTAAAAGTATACAGTTAATTTGAAAACCTCCCCTAAGTATAACACTAAGAGAATAACTTAAACATGTATCCACAAAATTTCCTCACAGATACCTTGTTTCCTTCGTTAGGATGTCAGCTATTAGGAGCTATAGTTTATTTTCAGCTTTAAATACGTAGATAACACTATGCAATTTTGTCATGTATAAAATTTTCTAAAGTAGTTTATCTTACCTTTGACCCCGATGAGCGTCCACTAACACTCACCCACCCACACGCATTTTTGGCTTTTGTATTTTTTCCTGAACCTCACAAAATAGGGGGTTCTAGCGTATTCAAATCGAACAATACTATTACCCCCCCCCCCCCTCTAGTGGACAGTAGGATATTAGTTTGTCGAAAATATAGCATACTTTTTGGCGCTAACGTAAATATTTTCCTCGGTTTCTCTGAGATTCTACTTTTTTATAATCTAATGACATATCTGAGTACTTTTCCACAATAAATAATCCGAAATCAGCTGATATTTTTGAATATTTCGAATATTTGTAAAAAAATAACACACATTTTTAAAATTAAATACAAAATTAGTTCTTTTTTTCAAAATTGCTGGGGAATTAATTCGATAATAGGGCTGATTGTGAACATATTCCCTAGTTCCCATTCATTACAACCAGTTGATTGCAATCATCAACATGGTCGTCATCATGGCCATAATGGATGGACATTAGCTTTTTGATGGCTTTCAATGTATATTTGTGCTGTGGCGTGTCTTTTTTGCATGGTCCGGAAAAAATCTCATTAAGTTCCAAATGAAATTTAATCTCAATGGTTTTTTTCTTGCCATCTTCAACATATGGGCAATGCACATCATCTGGCACATATGTGACTAGGATTTGGACAGCCCGTGTATGCGGGTGAGTGTGTGTGTGACTGGGAGCCAGAAGCAGACGTGGGCAAGTGGCGAGTGTGGCTTTCGTGTGTTATTGGTTTCGTTGCGCTTTTTTCTATTGAAATCCTAGAAGATTTATGTGGCCATAATATCTGGAATATTAAAATCTCATATTTTATGGTTTGCCAGAGGTACGTGAGAAATTGCCAAAATTGAATAGATGGATGGAGTGGGACTACGAAAGTAAACCTATTTAATTGTGCGTGTGGATTATTATCTTTTAAATAAATACAAAACCTATACAAATGAGAGAACATCCTTGTTAAATAAATTAAATTTCCTTAAATTGCCTTTAAAATTAACTTCAATCCATCTTCAACCCACTACTTCTTAGATTTCTTTTTGACAATCATTTCATTTCTGATTTTCCAATAACACGTTCTTCGAATTCCACAAATTCAATTTCCTTTTGAAGTCAACACCACTCCCAACCACCTTTCCACCTCCACGTTATCCAACTCTCCTGTCCATAAATCATGTATTAACCTCAGGTAACAAAGAAAAACAAACAATTGAACAACACAAAACAGAATGAAAGAAACATAAATTTACTGAAAACAACACTAAAAATAAATACAAAAAATATTTGTACATTTTTTTTTGTTTCGTTGAAAACATCTTTTGACAACAGACGACGACAACAAAAGGATCTTGTGTTGCAACTGATGTTTATTTTTCTCTCTGGGTGTTTGTTTGTTTTGCCATGTTGTGTCTAAGACCCAGAAAAGCTGACAACAACAGGATTTGCCAACGTGTAGGATAAAGGATAAATGAAAAAGAAATATTGCAAAACTTTAGCATAAATGATTGTTGTCATTTAATTGACAAGAAAATGTTAAAATACTTCAAGTTTTAAAGCTTTTTAGGGGAAAAATGTGGCATAATTTCCCCCAATGGAGAGAGTCAATACTTGCCAAAAATTTATCTGAGAAATAGATGGATAATTGTTCAAAAGGAAAAGGTAAGTCCTTTTCTTATGGAAATGTTAATTATTCTTTTCTCTTCCTTCTATAAAAATTTAACAGACTTTTCCCAGGGAAAATATAATGTATATTATTTTTCTGTGGAAAAGTTTAGCTGTCTCAAAGAATACTATTTAAAATATTATTCCATATATACTATTTAAAATAAATCCATTTTAAAATATGGATTATGAAGATATGACCTGTCTGTCATCCTAAAAGTATGCAATTAATTTGGAAATCTGTATGTCCCCTAAGTATACTTCAATGAGAAGAAGGGCAGTACATTTTATAGCTGGATTTTTTATACAGAAATTCAAGAAAAAAATGAACTTAGGAGGCTTTCCAAAAAAATTTAATAAAAAAATATAATTTTTCTATGGAAAAATTAATTTGTCCCAAAGAAAACAATAACCACTATTGCAACAAAAATAAATATTTTGAGTATGAGACCAAAAAGAATATTTTTTGTGTGCATTTAGCCGTACTGATTTATAAAATCAAAAGAAAATTGTGTATGGAAATATATTTTTTTCTTCATGAAATTCCAAGTTTCATTTAGTCCGATAACACCCGGTTATATGTAAAAATTTAAAATAAATAAAAAATTTAAAATAAATAAAAAATTTAAATAAACGAAAAATCCCGTAAAAAATATAAAATAGAAAATTGAAAAAAAAATATTTTTAAATAGACATAGAAGAAAACGAAGTCTATATGAGTTAAAAGTTTGTGTATGTATTCTTCTCATAAAAATATTGTATACGTATTTTTGGAAAAAAATATTTTCTTTTAAAAGCACTACTTGCTCATTCAATCGCCTTTAACTCCTGAAATACTTTACCGATTTGAATGTGTTAAACCTTGTTTTGAAGGTAATTTAAATTACATTTAAAATACTGACGTGGAGTGTTTTAGTAGAGCTCGATTATTTAAAGTCTGCAATTTTAATTCTTTTAATTTTATTTTCGAAATGATTACACTAATCCATTTTGTTGAAATAGTAAAGTAGCGACTGTGTGAAATGAAAATGAAATGAAATAATGGCTTCTATTTTTTACGATTTTTTCCATTTTTTTTACAAAATCAACCAGTATTGCAGTTAGGGTTTGCATTTTCCCGTACTTTTTATTTCCCGGGACACGGGAATTATTTTTTCGATTTCCCGGGATCCCGGGACAGGACGGGAAATCGTCAACATATTGCTTTCTATATAAAAATTTATTTTTTCCGAATAAAACATTCGAACTTTAATAAAGTAAATTATTATCTTTCTGTATTAGAAACATTTGGCGTGATGTGGAGTATGAAATGTAGGCATATTTTTTAAATTAAGAGGTTTTTTTAAATATAAACATTTTTAAAGCAGACAACCCATTTAAAGACTCATAAGATATTCTATTTCTAATTTTATTGGAGAAAGTGAGTGCGATAGAGAACGTCGAGAGTTGTATTGTTCCACTCAATGCAATTTGTCGGTAAAAGAAAGCAGAAAGTCTGCTGTAAGAGCAGATTTTCTGCTGAAAAAGAGATAGCAGACTTGTATCTGCTGAAATAGCAAACAGGTGTGTGCTGTTTTTGGCAATAAAGAAAAAACGCTTTCTTGAAACTTTAAGCACATGTACACAACAATATAGCCAGTTAACAATTTTATTAACCACACTTTTTAGAATAAATGTTATTATAAGGGAATTTATTACGATTGAAAGATATTGTGACTGTCTTTTTAATGATACGCATTTTGTCCCAAGCTAATATAAAACAAAATTCGAGCTAAATTCGTTTTCGCCGTTAATCTGAAAGGCTTTTAAATTATAAACGCTTATTTTTTATCTATTTTTCTAATTTAATTAACAGCAGCCATTTTTAGCCGACTGCAAACACTTTAGCAGTGTAAATGCTGATGCAAGATTGCAGAAACCCCGCTATTATGGCAGAAAAACAAACAAACAGTAGCAAAAATTGCCTGCTGATAGGCAGCAGACAATCGCTGCTGTTAATTACAGACTTTTTTCTTTAAGTGTAGTAAATCGTTAATTATCAGTTCTCGGTAGCTTCGAAAACCATTTTTTAATACATAGTTGTTACTTTAGATTATATATATAATTTTTTTTTAATTTATTATATTATTATATATTTTTTTAATTTATTAGTATAATTGTGTATAAAACCTGTACGATTTCTCCACAGATATTAGCATATCAAGACTTTTTCATAAAGATATCAAAATTTTTGAAATTGAATTATCTCAAAATATTAATAACGTTATTGTAGCCTTCTATTCTGTTATATTCACTTTATATTAATTATATTAAAGTTAGAAGATTTATATCGCCTAGCTGACACATATCTAATTAAAAGTGATCTTTTTTAAATTATTTTGTAACTTTTACAATTTTATTGTGAAAAAGTGGTAAAAAAATTTGCGAGAAATAGGTAAAACTTTCTGCTGAATTCCCGCGGGAATCCCGTACAAATTTCCCGGGATACGGAAAGCTGAAAGTATACAAATTCCCGGGATTTTCCCCGCGGGAAAACCCGGGATGCGAGCCCTAATTGCAGTGAAGTATAAAAAATATATCCATACAACATTTTTGTGTTGATTTTATGTATGCCTCAGTGTACACAAAAAATACATGTTTAGGTCTTGGACACACAAATTTTATTTTTTGTTTTCATATGGCTTATAGGGATATAACTTGTCAACCATCCTAAAAGTATGCAATTAATTTGGCAACTTGTATGCTCCCCTAAGTATACCCCAAAGAGAATAGCATCTAAATTTATCCACGGATTTTCTTCAAATAGACCTTGTTTCTCCGTTAGGATATCAGATATTAGAAAATGAAAAATATATTTTATTTCGGACAATAAAATGGATTAACGATATATTAAAAAAAATAAAGAAAAAAAAGATTTTTTACGAATCTCCATAGATATTTTGCAAATAATCGCCCCTATTCCAGTAGTCGTCGTCGACACAAAATGACGCCGTCATAAGTTGGCGTTTGTAAATTTGTATTCGCGTTGTCAATATTGAGATTATCGATCGTCGTCGACGCCTATTTGGTATTCTGTAAGTTATGTGACGTTGATATTGTGTTAACGCGACTCTGATCTTTGTCGTCGCCGTTTTTGGTGACGACTTGAACATTTTAAATTTTCTAAGTGTTCAAAAATGATAAAAAAAAATAAAATTGTCGATGAATTGGAAAAACTTAAAATAAAAAACGCGAAACAATTTAATTAAATTGTTTATTTTGATAACAATTTTGAAAAAAAATAATTAATTAATTTATTTTGATAACAATTTTGAAAATTTTCCAGTTGCTTGCAGGGATGGAGGGAATAACAAAAAAAAAAAAAAATTACACTCCACTTTCTATCCGAACACAATTTAATTCGGTGAAAAAGTGCAAATGGGAAGGATTTTTGTATCCTTTAAATGTATGTGTTCGACAAAAAAATTTAAATCGGAAATGACATTTACATGGGAGTATATTGAAACCTGGAACGAAATAGGTGAAATATATATGTATAGTTTGGCCAAACTCGGTTAAACATTTGTATTGGGGCTATATCTAAATCTGAACCGATCTGATCGATTTTCACCATAGCCGTTTCCACTTCAATTATAGGGTACTGTGCCAAATTTGAAGCAAATCGAGTGAAATATGTGGTTTCTAGAGCGGAAAAAGTCAAATCGGGAGCTACATTTATAAGGGGGCTATATCTAAATCTGAACCGATCTGACCGATTTTCACCATGGGTGTTTCTAAATTAAATATAAGACGTTTTGCCAATTTTGAAGAAAATCTGTTGAAATATGTGGTATCTAGAGTGAAAAGAGTCAAATCGGGAGTGAAATTCGTATGGGGGATATATCTACATCTGAACCGATTTTCTTCATATTAAATAGCGTTCGTCGTTATCTCGAAAAACTTCGTTGTACAAAGTTTCGTTTGGCTCTGGCTACAACTGCCACCTGAACTTAGATTACAAGAATAGATGGACAGACAGACGGACATTGATAAATCGATTCAAAAAGTGATTCTAAGTCGATGGGTATAATTAACAATTGATATATCTCGCTTCCTTTTGGGTGTTACAAACAAATGTACAAAGACATAATACTCTCGTGGAGTGTATAATAATCAGTACTTTTTCTATAGCCGATTCTAATTTAAAATTTTATTTTTTTTTCTGATTTTATTATGCCAAAAAACGATATATTAAAAAATTATGATTCTTTAAAAATCTTTTACAAAGAAGGTCATAATTTTTACATTTATCCATAGATATTTTTCGAATAAGCACTGATTTCTTTTTTAGAATGCTTGATATTTCTTCTATTTTTTATGCGGCTTTCGTGCCAAAGTTTTAAATTCATTTTTTTTTTTCATTTTATTGGAGACTGTTCCCAAACCACTACCTCTACGTATTTTACTTGTCGGTCATCCTAAAAGTATGCAGTTAATGTGGACAACAGTAGGCTCCTCTGAGTATGCCTCAAAGAGAATAATAAAGGGTGATTTTTTAAGAGCTTGATAACTTTTTTTAAAAAAAAAAACGCATAAAATTTGCAAAATCTCATCGGTTCTTTATTTGAAACGTTAGATTGGTCCATGACATTTACTTTTTGAAGATAATGTCATTTAAATGTTGACCGCGGCTGCGTCTTAGGTGGTCCATTCGGAAAGTCCAATTTTGGGCAACTTTTTCGAGCATTTCGGCCGGAATAGCCCGAATTTCTTCGGAAATGTTGTCTTCCAAAGCTGGAATAGTTGCTGGCTTATTTCTGTAGACTTTAGACTTGACGTAGCCCCACAAAAAATAGTCTAAAGGCGTCAAATCGCATGATCTTGGTGGCCAACATACCGGTCCATTTCTTGAGATGAAATGTTCTCCGAAGTTTTCCCTCAAAATGGCCATAGAATCGCGAGCTGTGTGGCATGTAGCGCCATCTTGTTGAAACCACATGTCAACCAAGTTCAGTTCTTCCATTTTGGACAAAAAAAAGTTGGATATCATCTCACGGTAGCGCTCACCATTCACAGTTACGTTACGATTCGCATCATCTTTGAAGAAGTACGGTCCAATGATGCCACCAGCCCATAAACCGCACCAAACTGTGACTTTTTCTGGATGCATTGGTAGCTCTTGCAATGCTTCTGGCTGATATTCACTCCAAAATCGACAATTCTGCCTATTTACGTACCCATTGAGCCAAAAATGAGCTTCGTCGCTGAACACAATTTCTTTCTTTCTGAACTTTCTTAACAGAGCACGCATTTTGATAATAAAATTCAATGATTTGCAAGCGTTGCTCGTTAGTAAGTCTATTCATGATGAAATGTCAAAGCATACTGAGCATCTTTCTCTTTGACACCATGTCTGAAATCCCACGTGATCTGTCAAATACTAATGCATGAAAATCCTAACCTCAAAAAAATCACTCTTTATATGTGTGTATTTTTACAAGAAATAAATAGGCCATTTTTTAAAAGGAAAATATAAGTCATTTTCTTATGGACATTAATTAAATATTCCTTCCTCTTTCTTCTAAAAATGAATAGACTTTTCGCAGGGAAAATAAAATTATAAAAAAAGCTAATTTTTTTATGGATAATTTCTTTTTATTTTTTTTCTTAATAAAATTCCAGTTTTCATTGAAGTTTTAGTATTTGTACTTTCAATTAGGAAATATAAGTCCGACAACATAACTTATACATGTATCCATAGAACTTTTACATATTGGCATTTATGATAGCTATTAAAATTAAAAACAAAATATTTTTTCTTAAGAAATATCTTTTTTTCCTAAACCACTGTTTCTATGTGTAACTAAAAAAAAGTCGCCATCATAATTACCTCATTTATAACATATAAGTGGGTGTGATCGGAACTATATTTCCAAAATGAGTGTACAAATGTTAAAGATAACTTCAACGAAAATTTGAATTTTAGTAAAAAAGATAATTCATAAAAATTTTTGTGTTGCTTTTTCGAATCAGTATGCCTTGTTGCACAGGGAAATTTACCATTATAAAATATTCTATTTGACTTGTCGACCATGCTAAAAGTATGCAGTTAATTTGGAAACTTGTATGCCCCACTAAGTATACATCCAAGATAATAACTTAAACATGTATCGATATATTCAAATACGTAGATAACACTTTGCAATTTTTGTCATGTATAACACTTTCTGATTCTTTTGGCTTTCTAAACCCCAAAACGATATTAAAATTTTTTTATGGTAAATTTTGATTAAAAAAATTGATTACTAAAATTCCAATTTTCGGCGAATAATATTATTATATATTTATTATAATATTTGCACTCTCATTTAGGAAATATAAGTTCGACAACACCCGATTATATGTTCAATTAAAGGTACTTAAAATGACTGCAAATGTTGTGAATTCCACTTTCACATTGACAATGTTTTTGAAACAGTCTCCAAAAATTTGGGGAAAAATAGTTTTTTTCCAAAAAAAATCTATTTTCGCAGGAACAAAAATCAAAAATCATTAAAAAATAGAAAAAAAGGCGAAAAAATATTTCGTTTTATATTTAATAGCTAATATTCTAACGCAAAAACAATGTATGTATGTAAATATGTACGATACCCCTTGTAGACGCTAAAGATTTTTTTAAAATCATACTTTTTTAATTTTTGTTTAAATAGCGTAATAGCAGAATATTTCATTTTAGTTTGTAATAGCTGGCTAAATGTAGACGTTATGTTCTTGGTAAAAAACGACACACAATTTTTTCCTTTCCATAAATTCCCTTACTTCAACATAAGGCTCATATTTCCTTTTATACAATTTGTAAAGGGACTTTTAAACAAGAATGAAAAAAAAAAATATTTTTTTAAATCTTTTTTCTGCAAAGAATATCATAACTTCTATATTTATCCATAGATTTTTTACATTGTTTTTTGTCTTAGAATGTTGGCTGTTAAAAATAAAACAGAATTTTTTTCCGATTTTCTATGATTTTTTTCGTGCCAGCAAAAATAGATTTTTTTGAAAACAAAAAATTGGATTGTTTTTTTTTCGTTAGAATGTTGGCTATTAAAAAACAACATGCTTTTTCGCTTTTTTCCTATTTTTTATGATTTTTTCGTGCCAGCAAAAATTGTTTTTTTTTTAATATTTTTCCACAAATTTTTGGAGGCTATTCCTAAACCACTTTTTCTATGTGTAAGTGTAATTCGCAACATTTGTAGACACCATATTCCTATTGCAAACTAAAACTAGATATTCATTTATTTAATTTGTAATAGAACTTTTCGCGCTATTTAAATAAAAAAAAACTTTTGCGTCTACAAAGAGTAACATAACATCTACATTTATCCATAGATTTTTTTATTTATTATTTTTTTTTTGCTTCAGATTGTTATCTAATAAAAAATAAAACAACATATTTTTTCTGACATTTTTTATGATTTTTTATCGTGCCAGCCAAAATAGATTTTTTCCTTTTTTTACATTTTTTTGAGACTATTCCTAAATCACTATTTCTATGTGAAAGTGTAATTCGAAAAATTTATAGACATCATAATTACCTATTATAAACTAAAACTATCAAGCAAAACGTCACAATTTTTAATATATTCTTTTATAAGGGGACTTTGTAAGGGGAATTTTCACGCTATTTAAACAAAAATTAAAAAAACCTTTTGCGTCTGCATAAAATCTACATTTATCAATAAATTTTTTATTTATTTGCTTTAGCTATTAAAAAATAAAACAACATAATTTTTTCCGATTTTTTTCTAATTTTAATGATCTTTTTTTTCGTTCAGCAAAAATATTTTTTTCAAAAATATAATAATTTGTTCCCAATTTTGTAGAGGCTGTTCCTAAACCATTATCCCTATGTAAATGTGTAATTCGCAAATTTTATAGATATCATAATTACCTTTAAGTGAACATATAAGCGTACAATGGGATAAATATTTCCAAAATGAGAGTAAACATTTTTAAGGTACCTACGACGAAAATTTTAACTTTAGCAATTTTTTTTAGAAAAAATTATCCATAATTTTTTTTTGATTTTACAAAACAGCATGCCATACAAAAATAGATTTTATTTTCGTCTTCGGCGACAAAAAATATTTCTTTTTTTGTTGCATAGTGTAATCCGCCATTTAAAAATATGGATTGTAGGGATATCGACAAGTCGACCATCCTAAAAGTTTGCCTCCAAGAAAATATACTATATTTATCCATAGATTTTTTTCAAATAGAACTTGTTTTCTTTGTTATGATGTCAGCTATTGGGTGGGCCATTTAGCATTTTAAATTTGAACTATCGATTACTTTGACTTTGAAAGTTAGAATAACGTTCATTTTTATTTTTATTTTTAGGTTTATGTTTGACATTTGCAAAATGGGACGCTATGCGCTCGAACAAAATTGGGAAATATTAAAAACTTACTTCGAAAGTAGTGAATCTTTAACGCAAACTGTAAGAAATTTACGTGGAAAATTTTCATGTTGTCAGATGAAGCTCATTTTCATCTCGGTGGCTATGTCAATAAGCAAAATTGCCGCATATGGGGTTCAGAGAACCCACACGTGACTAATGAGAAGCCTATGTAACCACAACGAGCCACTGTTTGATGTGGATTTTGGGCTATACTGAAAAATTGTGTTAATCGGATCGGAGGTACTGCCGAGCCAGTCGTGATAGTCATATGAATGATATTGTGTTTCATTATTAAATGACAAAGCTCAACCGTTCCAATAAAAACAGAAATTTTAAGAAAATACTTTTTTTATAGACGATTCTAAATTAAAATTTTAAATGGCCAACTCTACATTAGAAAATTCAAGGTATATATTTTATTTTCTGATTTTATTGTGCCAGAAAAACGATATATTAAAAAATTAACTGCCTGACCCACGATGTCGAAAGAAAATCTATGCGAAAGCGAACGTTTACGTTCGACATCGTGGGCCAGGCAGTAAAATTCATTTTGAAAACTATAACCCTTCATAACTTCTAAACTAGACGTCCTACGAGCAAAAGGACAATAATCTGTGATCACTTTTTTCGGGTCAAAAAATTAAAATTCATTTTGAAAACTTTAACCCTTCATAACTTCTAAACTAGACGTCCTACGAGCAAAAGGACAATAATCTGTGATCACTTTTTTCGGGTCAAAAAATTAAAATTCATTTTGAAAACTTTAACCCTTCACTTTATTCTTTAAAAATCTTTTACAAAGAAGGTCATATTTTTTACATTTATCCATTGATATTTTTCGAATAAGCACTGATTTCTTTTTTAGAATGCTTGATATTTCTTCTATTTTTTATGGGGCTTTCGTTTTTTTTTTCATTTTATTGGAGACTGTTCCCAAACCACTACCTCTACGTATTTCAGTATGTTCATAAAGATTCCTTTATTTGTCGACCATCCTAAAAGTATGCAGTTTATGTGGACAACTGTAGGCTCCTCTGAGTATACCTCAAAGAGAATGAGGGTAGATTTCCATTTGATATTCAATCCAATTCTCCAAAAAATTGCAACAAACAGAGTTCGTTGTTTTACAAAAAAACTACATCAAATATATTTTTTAAACAACACTTAGAATTTCCAGCCATTAATAAAATAACCAACAAAAGAGAAATTATCTTAAACAAATTTCGAGAGAGAGAAATAAAAAAAAATCATATAAAAAATAAATTAATCCTAAACCTTTCAGTAACACAGTGCTTGGCTTGACCACCACCACCAACTCACTCACTCACCGACAATATTGCCGACATATTTCATCGGCCGTCAGACGTTCTCGGCGATTTTCCTTCGCACGCAATTTACGAATACGCCGCATATACTCTATGATGTCGTGCATATGCTGGAAACACAACAGGCCAGCTGTGCCTATGCTCAAATCTAAATGCCGGAAACGATTGACATTACAGGTGCAGCCATCGAAGAGATAATAGTGACGCTGCTCCTGCGCTGCATGGCAACGGAATACAACAAAATTACCCCAGGGTGTCATGGCCAAGATGCGATCGGCTCGACGAAAACCGTTGTGTAAAAGTTTACACAAACTATCGTAGCTGCCATTTTCGGAACCCACCACAGCCATGTTGAGGGGGCACTTAAAGTAGCCCGGATAGCGGTTGGGATTGGGAGCGTTACAAAAACGTTTGGCATTGCGAAAGAAATCATCTTCATGCTCTTGCTCATCATCGGCCTCAGTGCCATCATGGCGGCACCCAGTTTTCTTAGGAGCTTTGTCCATGGATTTGATTTGAGTTTCTTTGTCTGCCTTGGGTGTATCCCTGGCTTGGGCGTTATCTTCTCTGAGGGGGTTTTTGTGGTCTTTTTCTTTATTTTTATCCTTATCTTTATCTTTCTCTAGGTTTTCTTCTTTATTCAATTCTTTTTCTTTCTCCTTATGCTTATCTTTGGCTTTATCCGTTTCCTTTTCATTTCTGCCAGTTTTTTCCATTTCTGAGAGCTTCTTCGCTGCCTCGACTTCGGCTTTATTTTCATCCTCATTTTGTTTAACTTCTTTACCAGACTTATCCATATCATCCTTGCCGCCTTTCCCCTCTTTTTCTTTACCTCTATCTTTATCAACGCTGGCCTCAATTTGTTTGCCCTCTTTACCAGACTTATCCATACCCTCTAAGCCATCTTTTCCCTCTTTTCCTTTACTTCTATCTTTATCAACGCTGGTCTTTTCACTGTTTATGTCTCGTTTTTTCCTTTGAGCTTTTTCTTCTTCCAAATCTTGGGCCTTTTTCTTCATATCTTCTTCCATTTTGCTTTTGCTGCCTTTGTTTTCCTTCACTTTTTTGTTAGTTTCCTCTTCATCGGTGGTTTCTCCGGCTTTCTTGCGTTCATTTGCCTCGTCCAGGCCTTTACCTTTCTTACCCGTACTTCCCGTTTTGCCACCTTTCCTTCTTTGAACCTCTCGCCTGCCCTTCTTTACCCTTCCCGCCTTGCCGCCTTTTCCCTTTTTTAACACTTCATCATCTTCACCACTCGATGACGATTCCAAACCTTCTAGTTCTTCCTCTTCACCACCGCCTGCCGCTTCCTCCTCCTCCTCCAGAGCTTCCTCAGCTTCACTGGACGAAGTTTTCAGCTCCAGTTCATCCACCTCAGAGAGTAGATCTTCATCTTCGTAGTCACTTATCTCAGCCAAAGCTTTGTGGCACAAATCATCCGACTCCTCAAAGCACACGTGTTCGTTAAGCGATTTCACTTCAGCATCCTCAGCCAATTTGGCCACTTCCTCGGGGGCCCTTTTCTGCCTCTTCTGGATATTCTTGATCCTCAACGAGTGTATATAGAATTTACTGCTGCGATTCGAATCGAGCAATATGTGATTGAAGCTGTTCAGGAAGACGGCGAACGAGCGAAACATGCGCAGACTGGCGCTCTTCTCCATTTCCCCGTAAATCTCCGGCTCTCCCGGTTTGCCCAATATGCGATGGCGATAGGGATCGAGCAGATAAATGAAGTCTTGCTTCTTCCAAATGGCATACATTTGATAGTTGATTTGTAGCAACAGCCCGTGGTGGCCCGCTGCCAAGGCCTTCTCAATGGCCTGGGCCATTTCACTGTTCTCGAAGCCAGGCACGCAGCGCCAGGAGCCCTCATATTGCCGCGCCATGAGTTCGATACTGATCGTGAATTGGCCCATTTGGAATTGCGAGGGAAATTCTCGCACATCGAGGTCATCATTTGCCAGGCATTTCATCCAACTGGCCTGACCGAAAGTCACTCCAAAGCAGAGAATCTTGTCCAGGATTTTCATATTCCATGTTGCCGGGTGATCGATTTTCGACACCACCATTGCCACCACTCCCACCGGGAGAGCACTGCGGTTTCTCAATAGCTCCGCCCTGTTGAGGCTTAGGTGTAAAGAGGCCTTAACATAGGCATAATCCTCATTGATGATCTCAAACTGCTGGACTCGTAGGCCATAGTCCCGCTGCACTACCCCGCCTGAGGGCATCGTCAGCTTAACCACTCTGATTTCCCGCAGTGTAGCCCCCTCCACCTTGTGTAGGCTGGTCAAAGCTAACAACAAATGTCGCACATTCTCCAGACTCCTCAAACACATGAGCATGGCCATGCCCTTTTCACGATCCGCATGGAAATCCATTAGCCTGCGCCCACAAACATCCAGGACAAAGAACATGCCTTTGGAGCGCCACAAAAGAATGTAAACTGAACCCAGGGCCAGCAGACAATGCTTGTGTTGGCGCAAGAAGCTCCTCAAGGCCGATTTCAAATAAGCCAACGGCACTTCGTCAGCCCTAGGGGAGGAGCCATCACCTTTGGCCCCATTGGTTTCTGCAGAGGGAGATTTCTTAAACTGAAACTTTTTCATTAGTTCCACCTGGAACTTGCACCCAGACAATTCGAATTCCCTTTGGATTTGTTTCTCGCTGTCCGTATAGATGTCGGCGGAGGAGTCCAGCTTGTTCGGTCTCTTCTCCGAGGCTGTATACAAAGCCAAACCTTCTCGCATTATGTCGTCGAGCACATCGGAGGTCCACATGGTTTCCGGATTGAGATGGAGGCGGGCAAAGGCCTTGAGATAGGTGGCATAGCGGGCTTGGGCAATATCCGCTGGCTTGCCTTCGGTTTTGAAATTAACATTGGACGCCACCATACCCAAGGGGGAGCCCAAGGTATTTTTCGTTTTGGTTTTAAGGCCTGGAAGAGAAAAGGGGAAGGTTTATCAATCTCTTTCTGAATATTTGTGAAAGTGAATTTATCTGTCTTCGCTTATCACTTACGTCTTGCCGGGCATGGATATTCGGGCATTGGCTGCGTGTCATGAGTCCCATAAATTTTACAAATATTTGTACTGCAGACCAATTGATTCTTGTTTTGGGGCTCCCATTTTTGCCTTAAAGGAAACGAAGGATTTTTGTGAAATATTTAAAGCTGCCCGAAGGAGTAATCAAAGAAGGCTCTTACTTTCCACACCTTTCCGTTCGTTCGGCAGGCCGACAGGGTGCCGCAACTGCTGCTGATAGTGGTCCTCCGCATGTATTTGACGGATTCATTTTGAATTTATAGCGTTTGAATAACTTTTAAATTTAGAATTGTATATCAAAATAGGTCCACGTTGCAAATTTATTTTTTTGAAAACTATCTTTCTTTAATATTATTGGTTTGTTAATATTAAATATTAAACTTAAATAAAAATATTTTCAAAGTTTTTTTCTGTTTTGTTTTTGGTAACTTATTTGACAAAATTATCATGGAGTACATATATGTCTTAATGTCATATTCAAAATTTTTGGAAAAAATTTGAGAGCCCACTTCAATTAAAATGCGTAACAAAATTTCTGCTTTATCTCAAAAATAATAGCACTCGATGAAGGTGTGTACAAAAATCTGAAGAAAAGTGCCCTATTTACACTATGAATAGTTTGCTTGACTTTTTCAATTCCTTTTGAATTCAAGTCGTGTGCATTTTATACGACGACTTTTTATTTGACTTTTTTCCTTCATTATGTGTTCAAAACAATATAAATTTGAAAATTCTACAAGAGAAATGTCAAGAAACCCCTCAAATTTGCAAGCTTCTCTACGTCGTTCGCCTACAAATTCGAAAGTTATGACTTTTAAGTCAAGTAAAAAAGTCACCGTGTAAATTGGGTCAAAGTATTGAAGACTCAGGGAACAATAGGGCTGTTTTTCTGTAAGTCGGATTAACTAAAAATGTAATTTTTTGCTCAAAATAATTTTTTTTACATTGTCGGCAACAACAATTTTGTTATACCCTCCACCTCCAGGATGGGGGTATACTAACTTTGTCATTCCGTTTGTAACACCTTGAAATATCGACCTGAGACCCTATAAAGTATATATATTATTGATCGTCATAAAAGTCTAAGACAAGCTAGCCATGTCCGTCCGCCTGTGCGTCTGTTGAAAGCACGAAAGGAGCTAGAACGTTCAAATTTTCCATAAATGCGTCTTATAGTCGTAGATCGGTTGGGATTGAAATGGGGCGAAATCGGCCCAAAGGGAAAAATTTTTCCCTCTCAAGGACTAAAAATACCCTAATATTATATATATAATTATAATATTATATCCCTAATATTTTAGCGTACTTAAGCCTGTTTTTTAATATGTCTGTTTATATTTGGTATGCAGCAAAAACGTGCACCATAAAGTGATTCTTATTTGTAGGGGGTGAAATGGGGCAAAAAAGGGATAAAAATGGTACATATTAAACGACAACAGCTAGAAACACGAAATTCGGTGTGTACATTCCTCTAATTGCGTAGATTCATAAAACAAAAGTATTTTTTCCAAATTCGTACTTTTAAGGGTTAAAATGGGAATAGAGGGATAAAAATGGTACCAACCAAACGGCTGTACCTGGAATAATGAAATTCGGTGTATACATTCCTCTGATTGCATAGATAAGTAAAATATACGGATTTTTCAAAATTCGTACTTTTTGGGGTTAAAATGAAAAAGGGGATAAAAATAAAGAGTGATTTTTTTGAGGTTAGGATTTTCATGCATTAGTATTTGACAGATCACGTGGGATTTCAGACATGGTGTCAAAGAGAAAGATGCTCAGTATGCTTTGACATTTCATCATGAATAGACTTACTAACGAGCAACGCTTGCAAATCATTGAATTTTATTACCAAAATCAGTGTTCGGTTCGAAATTTTTTATCGACAAATTTTGTTCAGCGATGAGGCTCATTTCTGGTTGAATGGCTACGTAAATAAACAAAATTGCCGCATTTGGAGTGAAGAGCAACCAGAAGCCGTTCAAGAACTGTCCATGCATCCCGAAAAATGCACTGTTTGGTGTGGTTTGTACGCTGGTGGAATCATTGGACCGTATTTTTTCAAAGATGCTGTTGGACGCAACGTTACGGTGAATGGCGATCGCTATCGTTCGATGCTAACAAACTTTTTGTTGCCAAAAATGGAAGAACTGAACTTGGTTGACATGTGGTTTCAACAAGATGGCGCTACATGCCACACAGCTCGCGATTCTATGGCCATTTTGAGGGAAAACTTCGGAGAACAATTCATCTCAAGAAATGGACCGGTAAGTTGGCCACCAAGATCATGCGATTTGACGCCTTTAGACTATTTTTTGTGGGGCTACGTCAAGTCTAAAGTCTACAGAAATAAGCCAGCAACTATTCCAGCTTTGGAAGACAACATTTCCGAAGAAATTCGGGCTATTCCGGCCGAAATGCTCGAAAAAGTTGCCCAAAATTGGACTTTCCGAATGGACCACCTAAGACGCAGCCGCGGTCAACATTTAAATGAAATTATCTTCAAAAAGTAAATGTCATGGACCAATCTAACGTTTCAAATAAAGAACCGATGAGATTTTGCAAATTTTATGCGTTTTTTAAAAAAAAAAGTTATCAAGCTCTTAAAAAATCACCCTTTAGTACCAATCTAATGACCGCAGCTAGAGTTATGAAATTCGGAGTATGCATTCCTCTGAGTGTGTAGACACGGAAAATAAACTGATTTTTCGAAATTCGTACTTTTTGGGGTTAAAATGAAAAAGGGGGATAAAAATAGTACCAATCAAATGACAGCAGCTAGAGTCATGAAATTCGGAATATACATTCCTCTGACTGCATAGACACGAAAAATAGACGAATTTTTCGAAATTAGTACTTTCAAGGGATACAATGGTACAGAGGGATAAAAATAGTACCAACTAAACGACTACAGCTACCAACCAAATGGGCGCAGCTGGAATCATGGAATTCGGTGTATACATTCCTCTGACTGCATAAACACGCAAAATAAAAAGTTTTTTCCAAATTCGTACTTTTTCTTTTACGACAAAAATTGGTTGAATCATGAAGTTAGGTTATTTTGGATTTTCAAAATTTGTACTTTTGGAATTCAAATAGAATGGAAATACAACCAACTGTAGCACCCACTATCTACCAATATTTATGGTATTTAAGCTTTTTGAAAATATAAATATAAGAATATTTATTTTTTGAATTGACGTATTGGTAGCATTACCTTATAAGCGTTGTTTGAAATAATTAAAATATTATAAAGGGTGATTTTTTAAGAGCTTGATAACTTTTTTTTTAAAAAAAACGCATAAAATTTGCAAAATCTCATCGGTTCTTTATTTGAAACGTTAGATTGGTCCATGACATTTACTTTTTGAAGATCATTTCATTTAAATGTTGACCGCGGCTGCGTCTTAGGTGGTCCATCCGCTTAGTCCAATTTTGGCATTTCCACGTTTTTGAGTAACAGAGACCCAATTGGTGCGAACGGCGACGAATCGAAAATTGGTGGTCATAATTAACACTGGCCGATACAGCTGCGATATTTTCTTCAGTTCGCACTCTACGTAAGCGTGTTGGTGGTTTAATGTCCAACAATGTAAATTTGGTGCGAAATTTAGTCACAATAGCCCGAATAGCCGCTTCAGTGGGTCGATTAAACTGACCATAAAATGGAAGCGCGCAATGAACTTTCTTAACAGAGCACGCATTTTGATAATAAAATTCAATAATTTGCAAGCGTTGTTCGTTTGTAAGACGATTCATGATGAAATGTCAAAGCATACTGAGCATCTTTCTCTTTGACACCATGTCTGAAATCCCACGTGATCTGTCAAATACTAATGCATGAAAATCCTAACCTCAAAAAAATCACTCTTTACTTATTTATAAAATTAATTTTTCAATATTTGTATTTGTTTTGGTTTGGCTATATTAAAAAAATATATATTTTCCTGTAATAATTCTTCACTTCTACGAAAACCGACAACCTCTGTGGAATGCAATCCATGGTGGAGGGTATATAAAGTTCGGCCCGACTTAACGCCTTTTCTATTTGTTTTTGCTCAAAATATTTTTTTTTTTACATTGTCGGCAACTACTATCAAACCTGTATCAAAACAAATTTTCAAAAAAAATATTTTCCATTGACTTTTTTGGACGCTGCATAATTATCCAGGCTAAGTCCGAATTTTTCTAAACAAAATTATTTTTTCAAAAATTGTTTACACACACAAATTGAAATTGTTGTTGGCGACAATTAAAAAAAATATTTTCAGTGAAATTTTAATTCTTTATTTAGAATTTTGTTATCGCAGCTTAGTTATCCAGTCTTAAAGAAAAACAGCCATAATAATAAGGAGTGATTAGAATTCCAGTACCAGATTACTTAGAAAAAAATCTCATAAGACAGCCAATGAAGAAAATATGACCATGTTTGGACCCTTAAGCATCTTCATAACTATGGCTTGAAAGAAGGGAGGTGTGGCAGAGAGGAAAATTGTATGATTTTCATAGAATCTACGCGTCTAGGTCAAGACGTATGACTCGATGTGCCCAATGCTTAAATTAAACAAGTAAAGAAAGGATAATGTTAGCCAGGGACGACTATATGATACCCTTCACTTTCTACCCCTTAATATCGAATTCGGGGGAAAAAGTGATATGTGATCTCTAAAGAGGAAAAAGTCAAATCGACAGCGAAATTTGTATGTGAGCTATATATAAATGTGAACCGATTTGACCCACTTTCTAATTGAGTTATAAGGCACTGTGACAAATTTAAAGAAAATCGAGTAAACTATGAGGTTTCTAGAAAGGAAAAAACAAATCGGGAAGAACATATGGGACCTACATCTAAATCTGAACCGATCTGACTCACTTTCACCATAGATGTTTCTAGTTAAATTATGAGGAACTGTGCCAAATTTGGAACAACTCGAAGAAAATATGAGGTTTCTACATCGGAAAAAGTCAAATCGGGACCGGCATTTATAAATCTGATCCGGTTTGCTTTATATTTCATAGCATCCGTCATTGGTCCGCAAAACTTACTTGTGCCAACTTTTGTTAAGATCGGACAACAATTGCGACCTGTACTTTGATTACAAGAATAGATGGACGGACGGACAGACAGACAGACAGACATTTTTAAATCGACTCAGAAAGTCTATATGTATAATAAACGATGGGTCTATATCGTTTCCTTTTGTAAAGACATAATACCCTAGTGGAGGGTATAAAAATTGCGAAAGATGATATTTAAAAAATATATAAAATAAATGGGAATATATAAGATAAAAGGAATAATGAAGAGGAGAAACTATACTGTAATTATTTAAAAACAAATGTGATAAATAGGTCCTTGCCTCTTTTTCCACAGAGCAAATATTTTAAGTCAGAGGATTTGTGTTGATTTGTCCCCACCCATCGGGATTTTATGATTGTCAAAATGACAAAGAATATTAATTGGGGACAGGAAGTTTTGTGGGGATTTTTTACAAATATTAAAATCAAAAAAATATTAATTGGAGACAGGAGATTTTTGTGTGGATTTCCTTAAATATTTCGAGTATTTTGCGGGAATATTTGAAGTACTTTGAAAAATGTTTAGAATTTCAATTGAACCGGAATATTTGTCCTGGCTCAAAGCCATTTTCTAGAATTCAAATTTATTTATTTACCTTTATCATGATTTTTGGTGGGTGACGAAGATAGGAAAGGAATTATATTAAAGATGGGAAAAGCAAATCACATAGGCTAATAGGAGCATTGAAAAGAAGTGGTATTAAAGTTTTTTATTATTACCAATAAAAATTAATAATGAATAATAAGCAACTGTTTATAGGATGGCTGAGAAAATTAACGATGCTCCAAATTATTAGAAACATTCGCGACTCGTCACGATATTGAGAAATTTTTTGCCATAAGGTACCCTACGGGAATTTTGTGGAAATTACTCTAAACGTATTTATCTTGGGATAGGTCGATATGGATATATCACAGAACTGGTCCCAAAGTCTGATTAAATTGTCAATTCACTTCTCATTTCTTATGTATATTTAAATAAATGTATTATATATATTTATACATACAACTAGCTTTTTACCCGGCGTTGCACGGGTTCATTCTTCCCTATACAGCATATGATTTTGAAGATAAATAGTACTCATTTTATAGTCATTTTGATAGTTTTAAAATATAGAGTGATTGTTATGTTGGTTATATATTGAGGTTATATGGGAAGTGATAGTGGGCTTAGTCCTATAGGCCCAATTTTTTAAGTGTGATTGTATTTTTAATTTTTCGACATTATGCCATAATGCTCCGAAATCGTCATATTACATATATTGACTTATTTTTGGGATCTTTGTAAGCGTGGTCGTAAGTAGTTACTTTTTGGCTTCTTGGTATGGTTGCGAGTAAGTTATTTATTCCAATGACATCCCCATGTGAAAGTATTTCGCAAGGTAAGTGATGAGTAATTTTTGGTTTGACTTACCTCTAATGTTACTTGTTAATTGATTTGGTTATTGCTGGGGTGATAGTCCACGACTACTTTATAAAAATCCATACATATCGTCAACTGAAATGCAAAAATAAGTAACAACAAAAGGTTACTTTCGACTAAAATACAAATATATTTTAAAAAGGTTTATTTTTTCGCCAAGAAATAGCGATTTTATAACGAAAATCTGCCAATATTTGTTTGTATCTAATAAAATAACTATATTTTGACCCTACAATAAAATTTACTTAATTTTATATTTTTCATTTTTGCATTTGACTGAACTGCATAATCTCAGAAAATTATAGGCATTTATTTTTTACGTATAAACACTGTTTTTTGCGTTAGAAATTAATTAAAACTTATTAAAAAATTAAACAAAATATTTGTTTCTACATTTTTTCTATATTTTACGATTTTTTTCGTGGCAGAAAAAATAGATTTTTTTTTTTTTCGAAAAAAAAAAAATTCTCAAATTTTTGTAGGCTGTTCCTAAATCACTGTTTCTAAGTAAAAGTGTAATTCGTAGCATTTCAACATGTTAACGGGTGCAATCGGACCAATATAAGCAAAATGAGAGTGCAAATAGGATGAAATTTTTAATTTTAGTAAAAATTAAAAAAATATATATTTTTTTTGTATTGATTTTATGAATCATCATGTTTCATTACATACAAAAATATTTTTTTTCAG
This sequence comes from Polietes domitor, assembly GCA_947397865.1. NCBI lineage: Eukaryota > Metazoa > Arthropoda > Insecta > Diptera > Muscidae > Polietes > Polietes domitor. The sequence goes on from OX377621.1 coordinate 164,706,545, forward strand.
CTTGGACACAGTCAGATGAATATAAACACCGAATTTCATTATTCTAGCTGTTGTCGTTTGATTTTTCAAATTCAAATTTAACAAGTAAGAAGGCGTTAAGTTCGGCCGGGCCGAATCTTATATACCCTCCACCACGGAGTGCATTCCACAGTATTACCAGCAGATTAAAGGATGTCGACTTTACATAGAAGTACAGTACCATATTACGAAAATTGTGATATTTTTATGAACATTAATATATTTGTTTACTATTTCAAACTATAATGTATACTTATGCGCACTGTTTAAAATCGACAATCAGTCGCCATTAGAAAGAAGCATTTTCAGGTACAGACAAAGTGATAAGAAAAGTATACATTTTAAAGATATCCCCATTCGCCGCATTCTCCGCCCAAATGTACAAATTTCGAAAAAAAACCTTTTTCGAGTATTCATAGTCAAAATGTATACACCGAATTTCATGATTTCAACTTCAGCGGTTTGGATCCCATTTTTATCTCTCTTTTTAATTATATCCCTTAAAAGTACGAATTTCGAAAAATCCTCCTATTTTACGTGTCTATGCAATTAGATGGATGAACACACCTAATTTCATGATTCTAGCTGCTGTCGTATCATTGGTACCATATCTTATCCCTTTTTGTCCCATTTCGCCCGCTAAAACTTTTATATTCTTTGTGGTGCTTCCAAGCTACAAGAGGAATGTCGGCAACAAATTTTAACTGTATGAAAATAAGAAATTTAATTAATAAGCCAAGGCTACCAATATTTGTATACTATGTATATATATAATGGAAATAATACTTCAATTCATAAAGTAAATATAAGGCAGCAATCATAAATACCCTAAATATTGGGGGATAGAGAGTGTATTTTCAGCTACAGTCGTTTGACTGCTTGTATTTCCATCCTATTTTAATTTCAAAAGTACAAAACAACTTCATGATTCTACCATTTTTTGTCGTAAAAGCAACAAAATAAAGTACGAATTTGGAAAAAAATAATTTACATGACTATGCAGTCAGAGGAATGTATACACCGAATTCCATGATTCTATCAGCGGCCATTTTGTTGGTACCATTTTTATCCCCTTTTTCCAATTTTACCCCCTCAAGAGTACGACTATCTAAAATCTCTTTATTTCACGTGTCTACGCAATTAGAGGGATGTATACACCGAATTTCATCATTCTAGCTGTATTCGTTTAGTTGGTACTATTTTTATCCCCTGTAGCCATTGTATCCCTTGAAAGTACGAATTTGGAAAAAACGTTTTATTTTTCGTGTCTACGCAGTCAGAGGAATGTCTAATCCTAATTTCATGATTCTAGCTGCTGTCATTTGGTAGGTACTATTTTTATCCCCTTTTTGCATTTGAACCCCAAAAAGTACGAATTTAGGAAAGTTCTTTTATTTTACGTGTCTACGCAATCAGAGGAATGTATATATCAAATTTCATTATTCTAGGTGCAGCCGTTAGGTTGGTACTATTTTTATCCCTCTATCCCCATTTAACCCCTTAAAAGTACGAATTAAAAATAAAATACTTTTATATTACGTATCTACTCTATTAGAGGAATGTACACGACAAATTTCGTGTTTCTATCTGTTGTCGTTTGATAGGTACCATTTTTATCCCTTTTTGTCCCATTTCGCCCCCTACAAATAAAAATCACTCTATGGTGCCCTTTTATGCTGTAAATGGAATGTGCATTACAAATATCAAGTAAATACTAGCTAATATGTTCAAAAAACATGCTGAAATACTCTAAATATTAGGGGTATTTTCAGTCCTTGTGAGGGAAAAATTTTTCCCTCTGGGCCGATTTCGTCCACTTTCAATCCCAACCGATCTACAACCATAAGACACATTTAGGAAAAGTTTTAACCTCCTAGCTCATTTCGTTCGGCCGCTATCGTGCTTTCAACAGACAGACGGACAGACGGACATGGCTATATCGTCTTAGAATTTTACCACGACCCAGAATATATATACTTTATGGGGTCTCCGATGATTATTTCAAGGTGTTACAAACGGAATGACAAAGTGAATATACCCCCATCCTGGAGGTGGAGGGTATAAAAAAAAATTATGTTGAGCGTTTAAGCACTCCAAGGATTGTACATACAGAATTTTATAATTATAGCTACAGCAATTCGGTCGGTACCAATTGTATCCCCTTTTCCCCATTCCGACTCTAAAGTACAATTATCGAAAGATTTCTTTATTGTTCGTGTATACACAGTAAAAGAGACGTATACACTGAATTTCCTTATTCTAGCTTTGGTCGTTTGATTGGTACCATTTTTATCCCCATTCGCCCAATGTTTGCCCTAAAATTAAAATTTCAAAAAAAAAAAATGTCTTTATGTTGAGCGTCTACACACTGAAAGCAATGTACACTCCGAATTTTATAATTATAGCTACATCATTTCTTCGGTACCAATTTTATCCCGTTTTCCCTTTATTGACTCTAAAAGAACGATTACCGGTTTTACGATTAACGATTTTGGGCCTACACAGTAAAGAAGACGTATTGAACGAGTTTCCTGATTCCAGCTGTTGTCGCTTGATTGGTACTATTTTTATCCCCTTTCGCTCAATTTTTACCCCAAAATTCTAATTTCGAAAAATGTACATAGCGAGTTTTATAATTATAGCTGCTGTATTTTGGCCGGTACTAATTTTATCCCCTTTCCTCCATTTTGACTTTTAAAATAACTTTATATTTTTCGCGTCTCAGCAATGAGAGCGACGTATAAACTGAATTTCATTATTCTATCTGTCGCGATTTCGTTGGTACCATTTTTATCCCTTTCACCCAATTTTTGCTCTAAAATTTAAATTTCGATAAATTCCTTTACGTTGAGCGTCTACACACTCAAAGGAATGTACATAGCGAGTTTTATAATTATAGCTGCTGCATTTTGGCCGGTACCAATTTTATCCCCTTTTCCTTATTTTGACTCTAAAAGAACGATTATTGAAAGATTTCTTTATTTTTTGGGTCTACACAGAAAAAGATAGGTATACATTGAATTTCATGATTCTAGCTGCTGCCGTTTGATTGGTACTATTTTTATCCCCTTTTGGCCAGAATTCAAATTTCGAAAAAAATCTTTATGTTGAGCATTTAAGCACTCAAAGGAATGTACATAGCGAATTTTATAATTATAGCTGCAGCAATTCGATAGGTACCAATTTTATCCCCTTTTCCCCGTTTGGGCACTAAAAGAACGATTGTCGAAAGACTTCCTAATTTGTTGAGTCTACACAGTAAAGAAGACGTATTGGCCGAATTTCCTGATTCTATCCGTGGTCTTTTGATTGGTACTATTTTTATCCCCTTTCGTCCAATTTTTGCTCTAAAATTCAAATTTCGAAAAATGCCTGCATATTGAGCGTCTACACACTAAAATCGATTTACATAGCGAATTTGGTAATTTGGTCGGTACCAATTTTATCCCCTTTTCCCCCTTTTGACTCCAAAAGTACGCTTATCGAAAGATCTCTTTATTATTCGCCACTAAGCAGTGAGAGGGAGGACGTATACACCGAATTTCATTATTCTAGTTGTTTTCATTTGATTGGTACTATTTTTATCCCTTTTTGTCCCAACGCTATTCCAGAGAAGGAGCTTCTAGGAGCGATCTATATGGTGGGACCTATTCTATAAGAAAATCCAACTCTTTGAAGTTGAAGAAATGATTTCCCATAGATAATTGTAATATTTTTTCAAGGAAAGGATACAAGAGATTTACATTCTGGGATACTCTGATAGTTCATTTCTCAACAGTTTTCCCCTAATTTTATGGCAAAAATATTGGTCATATTCATCGCCTTCATTTTTTGCGAGAAAATGACCCTGCTAATAAATTCTGTTTAGGTAATCAGCATAACCTTAGAATTATTTTCTTTTTCTTTTATTTTTCCCCCTTTTTGCCGTTTGGCAATATGCCAGACTTTGGCATACTCCTCCTCTTTTGCTCTTCGCATGTGGTGGTTGCTGCTGCTACGTTTTACGTTGTCTGGCTGCGGACCGGGGGTCATCAGTGGCATACACGGTGGCGCAATAAAACCACTCACAAACAATTTCAATTTCCGTAATGCCGTAATGCTGAAATGCCTCCGACCGGGTTTAGTACGGCGTAAATATATGCAAATGTTTGCCCACCACCACCACCTTAACGTGCCTAATGACTGTTGCCAACAAATGTGGAATGAAATGCATTTTTGGGCAAATTTAACAACGAACGGTAAATACTCGTCCATACGGACGGTTGTTGTACGGGTGTGTGAAAGGCGGTTAAAGTTTGCAGCGGTGTGGCAACGGCGGTTATGTGTATATCTAGGCGGGTTCCATAAAACACAATGTGGGCTAAAGTTAAACTTTTTTCCAAAGGCAGGCATAATATTTTTCATATCCTTGCCGAAAACATGGATGGGGAGGGAATAACACCGCTTACACATGCATATAGACAGCTAGGTACTCGCGTTAAAGTTAGAGCTTAGCAAAGTTGGGTGGCAACACTAACAGCTGTAATAACAAACCAGGCGCGAATCGACACTTGCAAACACTTCGCTTTGGCATAGAGGACTCTTTTACTACCCATAACATGGTAGATTAAGGATGATGTTTGTTTCCCGGTGTATTAGTGTGTGTGTGGGTGTATGTGTCTAAGTATAAGTTTTTCAGTGAACTGATGCACATATGGCCGTTAAAGTTTTCACACATTTTCAATTTTCTATAGGCCACCAAGGATATAAATGTATGTAGATGTCGACAGCACGACGACCAACGACAACAACAAAAAGTCAATTGAACCACATAATCGACAGCTATAGATTTTGCATTTTTATGTGAAGTCTGTGGTGACATTTTTGTGGAGATCATCGCCGCTGCACTCAATTGAAATGTGGCACTTTTAATTGGTCGTTTAGAAACTCGATGGAACAGCAGCAGGTTAATTTGCAGTTCCATGCCAAACGCATGGAAGGCAGTAAAGATGGAGGCGAAGAGAAAGTGTACATATTGGCTAAGTAGTAACAGTAAAAGTAGTATTTGCTGCTGAAAATTATAGATGATAGAGACGAGGATCTGAATTGAAAATTTTTCCCTCAGAGGGGAAATTTTTTCCCTCACAAGGACTGAAAATTCTCACTAATATTTAGAGAACTTAAACAATATTTTTGCAAGTATCCACAAAAATATACAAATTTGGTATATATGGTGGTCCCTTATAGCGGGAATGCGAACCAAAAAGTTAGTCTTGAAAAATGTATTCCTTGAAGAGTGAAATGGCGACAAAAAGGGATAAAAACGGTACCAATGAAACGGCAACAGACAGAGATACGTGAAAATCGTTTTATAAATATCACTAATTGTGTAGATTTGTAAAATAAATGCCTATTTCGACATTCGTACTTTAAAGGGGTAAAGAGGGAAAACAGGGATAAAAGTGGTAAGACCGCAGTGCTGAAATCGAAATCATGAAATTCGATGTGAACATTCATCTGTCTGACAGCGTAGATACGTAAAATAAAACAATATATTTAGAAATTAGTACTTCTTAGAGGGAAACGTACCGAAAGGGGATAAAAATGGTACCAACCAAACGACTGTAGCTAGAATAATGAAAATACGCCGCTCGTACAGCGTTGTCAGGAATAGTGGGTTTGGTGAGAATCCAGCCAAAACGGATTCGGTTCTCAGTACGATGAAGAACAATATACCTCGTACTTTAAAGGGATAAAAAGGGAAAAGAGGGATAAAAGTGCTGAAATCGAAATCATGAAATTCGATGTGAACATTCATCTGTCTGACTGCGTAGATACGTAAAATAAAAGATTTTTTTTTAGAAATTAGTACTTTTTAGAGGGAAACGTAAAGAAAGGGGATAAAAATGGTACCAACCAAACGACTGTAGCTCGAATAATGAATATACGCCGCTCTTACTGTGTTGCCAGGAATAGTGGGCTGGGTGAGAATCCACTCAAAACTGATTGGGTTCTCTTTGATTTTTATAGAAATTAGTACTTTTAAGGGGGAATGTACCGAAAGGGGATTAAAATGGTACCAACCAAACGACTGTAGCTAGAATAATGAAAATGTGTTGCCAGAAATGGTGGGCTGGGTGAGAATCCTCTCAAAACTGATTGGTTTCTCTTTATTTTTTAGAAAATACCATTTTTTAGAGAGAACGTACCGAAAGGGGATAAAAATGGTACTAACCAAACGACTGTAGCTAGAATAATGAAAATACGCCGCTCTTACTGTGTTGCCAGGAATAGTGGGCTTGGTGAGAATCCAGCCAAAACGGATTCGGTTCTCTTTACGATGAGGAACAACATACCTCACATAAACCCAAGCACAATAAACGGCTCAGAGTTGGGTTTTTCGGACAGTGCGAAGTAACTGAGTATCATTGAAGCTCTACTTCAAGGAAAATATAATGGAACGAGTGAAGAAAGCTACCATCGCCTTATAAACCTGCCGATTGGCTACCGGAGCTCGCTTTGGGAGCTCTCGCCAAAAAACGTTCACTGAATTTACACACGCGATGGTTCGTCCGATTCGGCTGTACGGAGTATTAGTTTGGCGGAGGGAAAAGGGTGCAGAGAATGGCCTGCATTAGCATAAATGGAAGTATTAGGACAACTGCTATGGATGCATTACAGGTTCTGCTTCACGATTTGCCGATCAATATAGAAGGTAAGCATGCTAGCCGCTAGAATGACAATAAGACTTAATTTCCTCTTTACCGTTGGATCAATAGGGACATTGGTCATATGAGAATTTCTCGTACGTGACTCGATCGTTGTCACATAGACTGGACTACACCATGCCGGTGGCTCTTTAATTTTACATAGTTTAGGATGATTTGTGTGGGAGTTACTAGATGTACCCGCCATACTTAGTACATCTAAAGTGATTATCAAAACATTACCAAAATAGGGCTGATTCTGAAGATCCGTGTGTTGCATTAATTTTAATTTGACATAGGAATACGGGTAATTTGTGTGGGAGATGCCGGAAAGGGTGTGGCAATTTCGCCCATCTTCAATTCAAAGTTTGAATTGATTCCTTAACTCATTTCGATAGTTTACACGATAACACCTGCCAGACAGACGGACATGGCTCAAACAACTTAAAAAGTCGTGAACCGGATTTGGTCCAAACATACTTAGGGTCTTAAGTCACTCCTTCAATGCGTTACACTTTTTCTCTGTCCCAAATGATATATACCCACCTGCTCTGTAGAGTGAGGGTATAAAAACGATGTGGGTATGAGGTGGAGATTGAGAACGTTGAACACCTCTGTCTCTGGCAGGTCGACGTTTAGTGGCACTGGGTTCTGCTTTCTTAGAGAGCTTAGGCGACTTGCCAAGTTCATAATCAAAATTCATCGACCAAAATTCCATAACTTTTGATCTAGTAGATATTTTTGAGTTCTTTAAAAAATCAAAATTAGGCAAGGACCCAAGGATTATTTTAAGATATTAACATTAAAATCCGAGAAATCGGATATATTTTAGAATCGGCGATAATTCAAAGAACAAATTGATTTTTTATGTATTACAGATTTTGAAAAAAATTAATATTTTTTTTTTATTTTGTCGACCTGTTTCTCACACTTTTTATACCCTCCACCTCCAGGATGGGGGTATACTAAATTTGTCATTACGTTTGTAACACCTTGAAATATCGACCTGGGCCCGTATAAAGTATATATATTCTTGATCGTCCGTCTGTCCGTCTGTTGAAAGCAGGCTAGCATCTAAACGAGCTGGAGCTGGAACGTTCAAATTTTCCATAAATGCGTCTTATGGTCGTAGATAGGTTGGGATTCAAACGGGGCGAAATCGGCCCAAAGGGAAACATTTTTCCCTCACAAGGACTAAAAATACCCATAATAATCCCTAATATTTTAGCGTATTTAAGCATGTTTTTTTTTCAATATGTCTGTTTATATTTGCTTGATATTTGGTATGCGCATTACCCTTATAGCTAAAACGTGCACCATAAAGTGATTCTTATTTTGTAGGGAGTGAAATGGGGCAAAACAGGGATAAAATTGGTACATTTTAAACGACAAAAGCTAGAAACACGAAATTCGGTGTGTACATTCCTCTAATTGAATAGATACATAATATAAAAGTATTTTTTCGAAATTCGTACTTTTTGGGGTCAAAATAGAAAAAGGGGATAAAAATAGTACCAACCAAATGACCGCAGCTAGAGTCATGAAATTCGGAGTATACATTCCTCTGACTGCGTAGACATAAAAAATAAAAGGGTTATTTTCCAAATTCGCAATTTCAAGGGATACAACGGGTACGGAGGGATAAAAATGATACCAACCAAACGGCTACACCTAGATTAATGAAATTCGGTGTATACATTTCTCTGATTGCGTAGACGCTTAAAATAAACAGATTTTTCGAAATTCGTACTTTTTGGAGTTAAATTGATGAAAGGGGATAAAAATAGTACCAATCAAATGACCGCAGCTAGAGTCATGAAATTCGGAGAATACATTCATCTGAGTGTGTAGACACGGAAAATAGACGAATTTTTCGAAATTCGTACTTTTTGGGGTTAAAATGGAAAAAGGGGATAAAAATAGTACCAATCAAATGACCGCAGCTAGAGTCATGAAATTCGGAGTATACAATCCTCTGACTGCGTAGCCACAGAAAATAGACGAATTTTTTTAATTAATACTTTCAAGGGATACAATGGTACAGAGGGATAACAATAGTACCAACTAAACGACTACAGCTAGAATGATGAAATTATAATTGCGTAGAAACGTCAAGGGGGTAAAAATGATACTAACCAAGTGGGCGCAGCTGGAATCGTGGAATTCGGTCTATACATTCCTCTGACTGCAAAGGCACGCAGAATATAGAGTTTTTTTTTCCAAATTCGTACTTTTTTAACGGCAAAAATTGGTTGAATCATGAAGTTAGGATATTTTGCACTATGTACGTCTGCTAATGGATTTTCAAAATGTGTACTTTTGGAATTAAAATAGAATGGAAATACAACCAACTGTAGCACCCACTATCTACCAATATTTATGGTATTTAAGTTTTTTGAAAATATAAATATAAGAATATTTATTTTTTGAATTGACGTATTGGTAGCCTTGCCTTATAAGCGTGGTTTGAAATAATTAATATATTATATTTATTTATAAAATTAATTTTTCAATATTTGTATTTGTTTTGGTTTGGCTATATTAAAAAAATTATATTTTCCTGTAATATTACTGCATTTCTACGAACAGCGACAACCTCTGTGGAATGCAATCCATGGTGGAGGCTATATAAATTTCGACCCGGCCGAACTTAACGCCGTTTTTACTTGTTTTTTATTATTACTTACACATTTTTACAAAATGAGTGGTTTAAGCTGTCATTTAGAAAAAAAAATGATGCAAAGTCTGTCATTTCTAGGATTCTGATTCATTAGATTAACCTCATATCACACTTCATTTAAAGTTGCCTTGATTTAAAGAAAAACTTTCCCTGCCGCCAGTTAATTTTTTCATCATATAAAGGTGGATGTGGTGGGGGAGTGGTAGGTGGCGATTGAGATAACTAGGTTTAGTTCACTAAACAGTTCATTAAAGCAAAGCTCATATTCATGTGTAATTGAAGTTGCACCTCTAACTCAAACCCCAGACTACACAAAGTTTCCGCTTACAATGAACGAATGGCACACAACATTATAAAGGGTGATTTTTTAAGAGCTTGATAACTTTTTTTTAAAAAAAAACGCATAAAATTTGCAAAATCTCATCGGTTCTTTATTTGAAACGTTAGATTGGTCCATGACATTTACTTTTTGAAGATAATTTCATTTAAATGTTGACCGCGGCTGCGTCTTAGGTGGTCCATCCGCTTAGTCCAATTTTGGCATTTCCACGTTTTTGAGTAACAGAGACCCAATTGGTGCGAACGGCGACGAATCGAAAATTGGTGGTCATCATTAACACTGGCCGATACAGCTGCGATATTTTCTTCAGTTCGCACTCTACGTAAGCGTGTTGGTGGTTTAATGTCCAACAATGTAAATTTGGTGCGAAATTTAGTCACAATAGCCCGAATAGCCGCTTCAGTGGGTCGATTAAACTGACCATAAAATGGAAGCGCGCAATGAACTTTCTTAACAGAGCACGCATTTTGATAATAAAATTCAATAATTTGCAAGCGTTGTTCGTTTGTAAGACGATTCATGATGAAATGTCAAAGCATACTGAGCATCTTTCTCTTTGACACCATGTCTGAAATCCCACGTGATCTGTCAAATACTAATGCATGAAAATCCTAACCTCAAAAAAATCACTCTTTATTATTCACCTGTATTGGGTGGCGAACAAATTTGGGTAACCTTCCACGTGCCACAGAGGCCCCCAGGCAAGCCAGCAAACGAGCGGCAAGCGGACAGGAAGTGGGTAGCATTTGCAATGTAATTACATTGAACATTTGACCTTTTCGTTTCGTTTCGCTACGTTTTTTGGACGCTCGAAAGGTAGAAATTGTTATGTAATTTTGTCGGTGGCAACACGAGATCCCGAGATGTTACACAACAGCAACCGGCTTGTTGGCACACGCACAGTGGTAGACAGGCTCTCGCTCGGTATAATTAGAATAATCCTAACGCCCCTTGGCCCAAGGGGCTGGCCTCCAACAAATGTTTCGTGCGTCCATGTGTCTGCGTGTGAATGTGTGTGTGTGTGTGTGAACTCAAGATTGTTTCGTGTTTTAGGAAATTAGCGGCGGCAACACCAACCAAATTCAAGTGTTTAATTTATTTGTGGATTTTTTTGGTTTGGTTTTGTTTTCTGGAGGGGATTTCCGCAAATAATTTGTTTGATTCCTTTTGTTCGTGTTCGTGTTCACACTCGGACGAGGAGGAACCTAAATTTGTTCTTAACAAATAAAATGAATAAATTCCCAAGGCCAGAATCGGTGAGTCCTTCTCAAACTACACGAACGCCAGGTAGGACGATGGACAACATCTCCGAATCGGCAGACAATATTAGGAATGTTAGCAACACAAGCACAAAAAAATAAATTTTTAAGAAAACAATAACAACAAGAGATTGTCATCGTAATCTTCTTTCAATTCGTATAATAATTGTTCATGTGTAAAACCCCTAATAACAATATGTGATTACATCGCGAGACAATTTTACATTTTTTATTGGATCTGAAGAAGGCTATATATGGACATGGATCTAGAGATCGTATGTAGAAAAACTGTGTACTCAGTTTTCCATTTGGCGATCTGTTCCGCTTTTTACAGGACTTTTAATTTCCAAAGGATATGGATGGATGTATTAATTTATTTTCGTATTTTTTTCGAGTCAAACTAAGACTATATGGGTGTCAAATGAAAGAGAAGAATATCAATTAAAAATACTTGACTCTAAAGTTAAGGTAACACCGTGCGACAGTACTTTTTGGAACTGAACAAAACCATATAGACATGCAATTAGAGATCGTATTTGTACTCTGTTTTTCATTTACTGATCATTTCTATATAATTTATTTTCTTACTTTTGTGAGTCATACAAAGGCGATATGGGTATCAAATGAAAGAGAAGAATATCTAATAAAAATACTTTTAATTCAATGCTTCTATTTATATTGGTTATTAGCATTAACAACCATTTCAAGTATTCCCTCTTGAAAAGTAAACTAAATAAATTAAAAAAAAATGAAAAAATTAAGGCGATTGATAATACTAAACTAATGTAGTTAGAAGCATGAAATTTAAATTATTTTTAAGAGATATTATTCTCTCTTATTTGATACCCAAGTGGCCTTTATATGACTCGCAAAAGTAAGAAAATAAATTATTATTGTTTGACTCGAAAAACTAAGAAAATACAGGACTTTTAATTTTCAAAAGGTATAGATGTTGCAATAATTTATTTTCGTACTTCTGTGTGTCGCACGAAGACTATATGGATGTCAAATGAAACATGAGAATATCTCTTAAAAATATTTTAAATTTCATGTATCTATCTATATTGGTTCAGCTTAAAGAACCATTTCAATTATTCCCCTTAAAAAGTAAAATATGAATAAACTAAATTATTTAAGGGGGAATATTTGAAATGGTTGCTACTGCTAAACTAATACAGATAGAAGCATGGAACTTGAAGTGTTTTTAACAGATATTCTTTTATTTTATTTGATACCCATGGAGCCATTGTATAGCTCGCAAAAGTAAGAAAGTAAATTATTAATAGTAGACTCGATAAAGTAAGAAAAAACAGGACTTCTAATTTCCAAAGAATATAAATGTTGTAATAATTTAGTTTTGTACTTTTGCATGTCACCCAAAAATGATATTGATATCAAATGTAAGAAAAGAATATCTCGTAAAAATACTTTAAATTTCATCTGTATTTGTTTAGTTTAAAGAACCATTTTAAGCATTCCCCTTAAAAAGTAAAATATGAATAAACTAAATAATTTAAGGGGGAACTTGAAATGGTGGCCAATGCTAAACCAATACAGATAGAATAATGTTATTTAAATTACACTACTCAACAAATTGAAAAAAATTTCATGTACTCCGGATGCGATAATTTTTTCTGTGTAGATAACCTTGACATGAGCTCGAAAAACGCAATAAAAAATTTTTTTTTCGTTTGGTTTTTTTTTTATTATTTTTTTTTTAAATTTTAAAAATTTTTTTTTGGTTAATTTGTTTCGTCCGGCATAACTCGGGAACCAGTAGCCCGATTTAATTGAATTAAATTTTAAAAAATTTAAAATTACAATTCCCTTAATCTGTTCATATATTGTTTTCCTATACAAGCAACAGTTTCCAAGTTAAAAATGAATATATAAAGGAAAAAACTTATTTTTTGCCTAAAGATTTAATTTTTTTTTTTTTAAATCCATAAAAAATCCAAAATGAAAAAAAATGTCAAATCTTATTACTTTTACGTAAAGTCACATAACCTATGAGCAAAATGAGACAAAGATCATGAAAATCGATGCACGCGTTTCGCTTTTATTCGCAATTGAGTAAAGGTATGAATTTCAAAAATTTGCTCGACATATGCACAACTTTGTCTATGGTAAGGTTTTTTCTTTTTTTTTTTGATTCTCAGAATTAACAAAACGGAATAAACAAAGGGTTATTTAATTTTTATGATTGCGTAAGCAAAGTAATAAACGCTAATAATTGTGCGTGAACAATTAAAAGGAAAAAAAAAAGGTACTCTTACGATCCAGGAGAGTGGCGTCTTTTCATCGCAGAGCCTTAAAGCAATTTTACTGCACAACGGCAACGAGAAACCTTCGATTCCAATTGCTCATGCCGTTGACACCAAGGAAACATACGAAGTCATGGACAATCTACTAAAGTGCCTTACCTATGAGAGGCACGATTGGAAAGTTTGTGCCGACCTTAAGGTTATCGGTATCCTTTGTGGATTACAAGGTCGATTCACAAAGTACTGTTGTTTTCTCTGCCTTTCGGACAGCCGCGATCGTCAACATCATTACACCAGGAGGAGTTGGACAGAAAGAGTTAACTTCATCCCCGGCAGCGACAACGTGAAATATACACCACTCATAAAAAAGGAAAATGTTTTTCTCCCACCTCTTCACATAAAGCTCGGACTCATAAAAAACTTCGTGAAAGCTATCAACAAAGATGGCGAAGCGTTCGCCTATTTAAAAACCATTTTTCCTCACCTTTCATCGGCAAAGATTAAGGAAGGCGTTTTCGACGGTCCGCAAATTAAAAAGTTGTTTGAGCACATTTTATCACCAAATGAAGCTGCAGCTTGGAACTCATTTCGGCAAATTGTTTCCGGATTTCTTGGAAACAACAAAAGCTCAAATTACAGAGAGATCGTCGAACAACTACTCCAAAATTATAAAAAAAATTAGAGCAAATATGTCGCTTAAGATACATTTTCTACACTCGCACTTGGACTTCTTTCCGGACAGCCTGGGCGATGTGAGTGACGAGCATGGCGCACATGTAACAAAAATTACTTGGATTGGTATTGCATTCAAATCCTCGCGAACGTTTGCTCATTTTAACTATCGCGTTCGTCGACACTTGTTGAATGAGTAAAATCGATCAATGAAGACCTATTTATACTGTGTATTGTTTAGTATTTTACTGACAGGTACTTATAAATGGGTGTATATTTTTTTACGGTGGCTACATACCTGTTTCACCATGTGTGAGTCTTAAATTTTCCGAATAATGACCACCCTTAAATGTGGGTTGCATTTCTGTAAAAAAATCATACAGGTAGCCAACGGAAAACCCAAATAATTAAAAAAGTCCCCTTTCCTTTTTTCCTTTTAATTGTTCACGCACATTTATTAGCGTTTATTACTTTGCTTACGCAATCATAAAAATTAAATAACCCTTTGTTTATTCCGTTTTGTTAATTCTGAGAATCAAAAAAAAAAAAGAAAAAACCTTACCATAGACAAAGTTGTGCATATGTCGAGCAAATTTTTGAAATTCATACCTTTACTCAATTGCGAATAAAAGCGAAACGCGTGCATCGATTTTCATGATCTTTGTCTCATTTTGCTCATAGGTTATGTGACTTTACGTAAAAGTAATAAGATTTGACATTTTTTTTCATTTTGGATTTTTTATGGATTTAAAAAAAAAAAAAAAAATCTTTAGGCAAAAAATAAGTTTTTTCCTTTATATATTCATTTTTAACTTGGAAACTGTTGCTTGTATAAGAAAACAATATATGAACAGATTAAGGGAATTGTAATTTTAAATTTTTTAAAATTTAATTCAATTAAATCGGGCTAGTGGTTCCCGAGTTATGTCGGGCGAAACAAATTAACCAAAAAAAATTTTTTAAATTTTTGAAATTCATACCTTTACTCAATTGCGAATAAAAGCGAAACGCGTGCATCGATTTTCATGATCTTTGTCTCATTTTGCTCATAGGTTATGTGACTTTACGTAAAAGTAATAAGATTTGACATTTTTTTTCATTTTGGATTTTTTATGGATTTTTAAAAAAAAAAAATTAAATCTTTAGGCAAAAAATAAGTTTTTTCCTTTATATATTCATTTTTAACTTGGAAACTGTTGCTTGTATAGGAAAACAATATATGAACAGATTAAGGGAATTGTAATTTTAAATTTTTTAAAATTTAATTCAATTAAATCGGGCTAGTGGTTCCCGAGTTATGCCGGACGAAACAAATTAACCAAAAAAAAATTTTTAAAATTTAAAAAAAAAATAATAAAAAAAAAACCAAACGAAAAAAAAATTTTTATTGCGTTTTTCGAGCTCATGTCAAGGTTATCTACACAGAAAAAATTATCGCATCCCGAGTACATTTTGACTGTTGACTAGTGTTATTTATAACAGATAATCTTCTCTTTCATTTGATATCCAAGTGGCCTTTATATGACTCGAAAAAGTAAGAAAATAAATTATTACTGTTCGACTCGAAAAAGTGAGAAAATACAGGACTTTTACTTTCCAAAGGATGTAGTTATTGTAATAATTTATTTTTGTTCTTTTTTGTGTCGCACGAAGACGATATTGGTATCAAATGAAAGATAAGAATATCTCTTAAAAATACTTTAAATTTCATGTTTCTAATTGTATTGGTCTACCATTAACTACATTTTCAATTAATCTCCGTTAAAAAGTAAAATATGAATAAATTAAATAATTTTGATGGGGAAACTTGAAATGGTTGTCAATGCTAAACTAACACAGATAGAAGCATGGAACTTAAAGTATATTTAAGAGATAATCTTCCCTTTTAGTTGATGTCCATGTTGCCTTTGTTTGGCTCGCAAAAGTATGTAAATAAATTATTATTGTTTGACTCGAAAAAGTAAGAAAATATAGGATTTTTAATTTTCAAAAGGTATAGATGTTGTAATAATTTATTTTTATTTTTTTTTAATTTTACAATATTGATATCAAATGAAAGAAAAGAATATCTCTTAAAAATACTTTAAATTTCAAGTTTCCATCTATATTGGTTTAGCTTAAACAACAATTTCAAGTATTCTCCCTTAACAAGTAAAATATGAATAAACTAAATAATTTAAGGGGGAAAACTTGAAATGTTTGTCAGTGCTAAAGTAATACAGATAGAAGCATGAACTATGAACTATTTTTAATAGATATTCTTCTCTTTTAGTTGATACCCATGTTGCCTTTGTTTTGCTCGCAAAAGTAAGAAAATAAATTATTAATGTTGGACTCGAAAAAGTAAGAAAATATAGGACGATTAATTTCCAAAGGATAAAGATGTTTAAATAATTTATTGTCGTACTTTACATGTCACTCAAATGCCATATTGATATTGAATGAAAGATAAGAATATATTTTAAAAATACTTTAAATTTCATGTTTCTAATTGTATTGGTCTAGCATTAACCACAATTTCAAGTAAATTTTCTAAATAATTTAAGGGGGAACTTGAAATTGTTGTCAGTGCTAAACTAATACAGATAAAAGCATGGAACTTTAAGTATATTTAAGAGACAATCTTCTCTCTTTGTTGATATCCGTGTTGCCTTTGTTTGACTCGCAAAAATAAGAAAATAAATTATTAATGTTTGCCTCGAAAAAAGTAAAAAAATAAAGGACGTTTATTGCCAAAGGATATATATGTTTAAACAATTTATTTTCGCTCCTATGCCAGTCACACCAAGACGATATTGATATCAAATGAAAGAGAAGAATATCTCTTAAAAATACTTTAAATTTCAAGTTTCCATCTATATTAGTTTAGCTTAAAGAACCATTTCAAGTATTCCCCTTAAAAAGTAAAATATGAATAAGCTAAATAATTTAAGGGGGAACTTGAAATGGTTGTAAATGCTAAACTAACGCATATAGAAGCATGGAACTTAAAGTATTTTTAACAGATGACCTTCTCTTTCATTTGATACCCATGTCACCTTTGTTTGACTCGCAAAAGTAAGAAAATAAATTGTTATTGTTTGACTGGAAAAACAGGACTTTTAATTATTAAAGGACATAGATATTTAAATAATTTATTTTCGTACTTTTGCGTATCACCCAAAGGCGAAATGGGAATCAAATGAAAGATAGTAATATCTCTTAAAAACACTTAAAATTTCGTGTTTCTATCTATATTGATTTAGCTTAAACAACCATTTCAAGTATTCTCCCTTAAAAAGTAAAATATGAATAAATTAAATAATTTTGATGGGGAAACTTGAAATGGTTGTCAGTGCTAAACTAATACAGATAGAAGTTGGAATTTAAAGTATTTTTAGGAAATATTCTTCTCTTTCATTTGATACCCATGTCACCTTTGTTTGGCTCGCAAAAGTAAGAAAATAAATTATTATTGTAGGACTCGAAAAAGTACACAAAATAAATTATTAAAACATCGATATCCTTCGAAAATTAAAAGTCCTGTAAAAAGGTGAAAATAACAAAGAAAATGAAAAACTGAGTACCCAGTTTATCTGCATACGATCTCTAGTTTCATGTGTATAGGGGGCTTGATCAGGTCCACTGATTCATCAGTGTTTTTAATCACAACTCAGCAACACAATCCCATTTATTTTATTTTAGTAATTTTTGGCATTCAGGCAATTTAAAACCCATTATATGTATGTAGTTACAAATGAACATGGCTTGCATTCAAAATTGTTACAGTCATCGACAGTTTAATACAGAGCATTCTATTAGTATTTCGTAAAACCTTGCCCCGAAATGGCCAGCAAGGGCAGAGTTTTTCTTTTTTATGGCATAGCACTGTGCAGTCTTTCGGACAGCTATGGATTGGTTTGTATACATTAATTTGTCACTACGGAACACAATGGATCATCCGTTCACCAATTCCATTAATCCCTCTCTCTCCCTGCCTCTGCCGCCGCCACATAGCGTCCCTTTGTGCTTGATCACGAGACCGTGAAGTATGAGTTCAACTCGGACATTGTGAAATCGATGAAGGCTAAGCTATTCGAGTATAGAAACCACAACGCCTTAAACGCAACACTGACACTTCGCGAAGATCTTCAGCAGTTCAATATAGTCACCTGGACGTCCACGACACGATCGAATGGAAAACCCTGGACCTTATATAATATTACGTTTAATGGCTGCCAGTTTTTGCAGAGTATATTGGGTAAAATGTCTCCACTGATTGGCGATTATCTGAAAGAGCTAAGAAAATATAGCCCCAACATTCCCTCAAAGTGTCCCCTTAGAAAGGTGGTTATCTTCTTCATATAAAACTGAACTACTAATGACAAATGCTGTCTGCATGTATTTCAGAACGTTGACTATTCAATGGTGAATTTTTATTTGAACGAAGAACTGTTCCCAGTATATCTACCGGAAATGGAGTTTAGAACATTCTTTGGTTTCACACAAAAATTTAGATATATTTTTAAAGTGTTTTTAACGGGATATGTTGCAGCTAAAAATGGCCAGAAATATCGTAATAGAACTTTGCAGTCCAGCTGAGGACACAATATATTCTATATGACAATATTATATTCTATATGTTGAATAAAGAAGCCGCTGTTAATAAACATTCTTCTTTAATGTATTTCTTGATATAGAATCAGATCAGACTGCTTGCACAATCAAACGATCAATGTCAAATCGCATACAAATATGGCTAATTTCAACCGAGATGAGAACATTTTACATTTTTAGGATATTGATGTTTATTAATATATTCGTGTTTTACTATTTTTGAAGAAAATTAAAAAAAAAAAACTGAAATTTTAAATATTTTTAATCGATATTCTTCTCTTTCATTTGATACATATATCGCCTGTTTCAAAATAAATTATTGAAACATTTATATCCTTTGGAAATAAAAAGTCCTGTAAAAAGGACAAAAGAAAATGAAAAATTGAATATACAGTGTGTTTACTTTCTGTATGTATTTTCTTGCTCATGTCCTAACAAAACTGCCACACACTGTTAGCAAAAATTAAAAAAAATCATGATTATTTTTTTCATTTACCTCTACAAAGAATATCATAACTGCTACATTTATCCATAGATCTTTTACATATAGACATTGTTTTTTTTTTTAATATTAGCTGTAAAAAATAAAATATCTTTTCCCGATTTTGGTGATTTTTTGAAAAAATTCCCTATATTTTGTAGTCATAATAAGTACGTTTAATCGAACATATATGCGGGATTTATATAATTTATTTTCGTACTTTTGCATGTCACTCAAAGGCCATACAGATATTAAATGAAAGATAACAATATCTCTTCAAAATACTTTAAATTTCATATTTCTAATTGTATTGGTCTAGCATTAACTACAATTTCAAGTAATCTCACTTAAAAGGTAAAATATGAATAAACTAAATAATTTAAGGGAAAAACTTGAAATGGTTGTCAGTGCTAAAGTAATACAGGTAGAAGCATGGAATTTAAAGTATTTTTAATAGATAATCTTCCCTTTCATTTGATACCCTTGTCGCCTTTGTTTGGCTTGCAAATGTAAGAAAATAAATTATTATTGTTTGACTCGAAAAAGTACGCAAAGTAAATTATTAAAACATCGATATCCTTCGATAATTAAAAGTCCTGTAAAAAGGAGAAAATAACAAAGAAAATGAAAAACTGAGTACACAATTTATCAACATACGATCTCTAGTTTCATGTGTATAGGGGCTTGTTGCACTGATTTATCAGTCATCATTGAAATATAAGCGGGATTTTTATTTTCAAAATGAGAGTAGAAATTTTAAAGGTACCTTCGGAGAAAATTGGAAATTTTAGTAAAAAATTAAAAAAAAATACCCATAAAAATTATAAAATATATCCATAAAAATGTTTTTTAAAAAGTGTATCCCCAAATTTAAGAAAAATATCCATAAAAATTAAAAAAAAATATATCCATAAAAAATAAAAAAAATATCCATAATCCATATTTTTTAAATAAATCAATAAATTAAAAAAGTGTATCCTTAATTGAACATATATGCGGGTGTTATCGGATTTTTATTTTCAAAACGAGAGTACAAATATTCGGCGAAAATTGGAATTTTTGGTCAAATTTTAAAAAATACCCATAAAAAATTAAAAAAAAATTGTCCATCAAAATGTTTTAAAAAAATTATCCATACAAATTAAAATATAAAAATTCCACAAAAAATTAAAAACATGTTATCCATAAAATTAAAAAATAAATATCCATATGTTTTTGATTTATCCATACAAATTAAAAAAAATACTCATAACAATTAAAAAAAAATACCCATAACAATTAAACAAATATCCATATTTAAAATAAATTCAAATTCATACAAATTAAAAAAAAATATGTCATAAAATTTTTTAAAACAAATTGTATCCGTATTTTTTTAATTTTATCTATATATTTTTTTGAATTATCCATATTTTTTTATGTATCCATAAAAATGTCAATATCGTTTTTGAGTTTAGAAGGCCAAAATACATCAGAAAATGTTATACATAGCCTTTCAGCAATTTTTATTTTCAAAACGAGAGTAGAAATATTAATTAAAGGTACCTTCGGCGAAAATTGGAATTTTTAGGAAAAAAAATATCCATAAAAATTAAAAGAAATATCCAAAAATTAAAAAAAAATAACCATATTTAAAATAATGTATCCATAAAATAAATAAAAATATATCCATACAGAAAAAGAATTTAAAAAAAAT
The DNA here is from genome assembly GCA_947397865.1 of Polietes domitor. Lineage (NCBI taxonomy): Eukaryota > Metazoa > Arthropoda > Insecta > Diptera > Muscidae > Polietes > Polietes domitor. The sequence continues at coordinate 164,727,237 of OX377621.1, forward strand.
ATCCATAGAAATGTTTAAAAAAAAAGTTGTCCATAAAAAATAAGAAATATCAATAAAAATTAAAAAAATATATCCATAAAAATTTTAAAAATATCCATATTTTAAAAAAATTATCCACAAATTAAAAAAATATATATATCCATAAAATTTGTTTTAATATTTTTTCAATAACCTTTTTAAACGGAAATATCCATAAAAATCTGTTCCAAATAATGTATCAATTTTTTAATTTATTTTTTTTTAATGTATCCATAAAAATGTCAATATCGTTTTCGAGTATAGAAAATATTATAAAATGCTATACATAACCGTTCAGCAATTTTTTAGCATAGTTTGCATATATGCGGGTGTTATCCGTTTTTTATTTCAAAATGAGAGTACAAATATTAAAGGTAGCTTCGGAGAAAATTAGAATTTTTGGTGGATTAAAATTGAAAAAAAAAATACTCGTAAAAACATTATCCACCAAAATGTTTTTACAAATAGTTATCCATAAAAATTAAAAAAATATCCACAAAATTTTAATAAAATATATATCCAACAAATTAAAAAACTATATCAATAAAATTAAAAAATTTCCACATTTAAAAAAATGTATCTATAAAATTAAATATATATATATATATATATATATATATATATATATATATATATATATATATATATATATATATATATATATATATATATATATATATATATATATATATATATATATATATATATATATAAATACATATATTTTTAAAAGTATCCATAATTTTTGATAAAATGTGACCATAAAAATTAAAAAAATATCCATACAAATTTAAAAAAATGTCCATAAAAAATTAAATAAAGTTTTCCATATAATCTAAAAAACATATTTTTAATATATCCATAATTATTTAAAAAAATATTATCCATAAAATTAAAAAATATACCAAAATTATCCATACATTTATATTATTATCTATATATTTTTTTTATTATCCATATTTTTTTTTGAATTATCGATACATTTTTTTAAAAAATTATCCATAATTATTTATTTTTTTTTTAATTATCTATAATTTTTTTTAATTATTCATTATTTTTTTTCTAAAAATTGACCATAATTTTTTTTTAAAAATTATCCATAATTTTTTTTAAATTATCCAAATTTTTTTAAATTATCCATATTTTTTTTAATTAACCATAATTTTTCTTTTAAATTATCCATAAATTTTTTTAAATAAATTTCCATAAAATTTAAAAAAAAATATCCATAAAATGTTTAAAAAATATCCATAAAATGTATCCATAAAATTAAAAAAATATCCATAAAAAATGTTTTAGTATATTTTTGGAGTTTAAAAGGCTAAAATGCATCAGAAAATACCCATAAAAACATTATCCACCAAAATGTTTTTTAAAATAGTTATCCATAAAAATTAAAAAAATATCCACAAAATTTTAAAAAATATATTTCCACAAAAATTAAAACAAGATATCAATAAAATTAAAAAAAAAAAAAAAAATATATATATATATATATATATATATATATATATATATATATATATATATATATTTAAAGTATCCATAATTTTTGATAAAATGTGACCATAAAAATTAAAAAAGAATCCATACAAATTTTAAAAAAATGTCCATAAAAAATTAAACAAGTTTTCCATATAATCTGAAAAACATATTTTTAATATATCCATAATTATTTAAAAAAATATTATCCATAAAATTAAATATATTTTTTTAATTATTTTTTAAATTATCCATACATTTTTTAAATTATCCATATATTTTTTTATTATCCATAATTTTTTATTTTTTTAATTATCCATAATTTTTTATTTTTTAATTATCCATAATTTTTTTTTTTAAATTGACCATACATTTTTTTTTAAATTATCCATAATTTTTTTTAAATTATCCATAATTTTTTTTAAATTATCCATACTTTTTTAAATTATCCATATATTTGTTTAAATTATCCATAATTTTTCTTTTAAATTATCCATAATTTTTCTTTTAAATTATCCATAAATTTTTTTAAATTAATTTCCATAAAATTTAAAAAAATATCCATAAAATGTTAAAAAAAATGTATCCATAAAATTAAAAAAATATCCATAAAAAATGTTTTAATATATTTTTCGAGTTTAAAAGGCTAAAATGCATCAGAAAATGTTTTACATAGCCTTTCGGCAAAATTTTTTTCTTGCATAGTGTAATCAGCCCCTTAAGCTGACTTAAGCCTTTCCCTACCAGGGTTTTTCCTATTTTCTCAAATCATGTTGGGTTTTCTTTGCGTTATGTTTGGTGGATTTCTCGACCAATAATATCTATGACTAATTTAAGCTGCACTACACCTTTTGCCTACATCTCCTTGCAAATCAATTAAACATTTCTACACTGCTTTGGTGTGCTTTTAAACCGTTTTAGAAACTTTGAAAGGTAGCTATTTTAACACCTCTTCCACCCTCAACCATTACTATTTATTTGCCACTTAACAAGAGCAAACAGCAACCGAACAAACAAATGAATGGAATGCAATGCAATGGCAACGGGCATAAGTTTTAAGTGTTCAAGTACTTCCGGTTTTGTTTTCAAATTATACCACCTTTCAACACACTGACACAGCAAACACACACACACACGGACAGGGACACGGAAGCTTCCAACATGCACTTGCATTCACCTAGTGGAACACAGACACACACACACCTCTGAAGCCCGGCACACTGCACTATAACAATTGCACTTAATTTAGTAACAACGATTGTTGGCAGTTTTTAAAAACAACCAGCCAACAATAACAACTACAACACCATTAACTACCATAAAAACTCAAATGAAAGCGGAAAAAAGCTGCAGCCGAATGGAAACACACACACCCGGACTGTCAGTAAAAGATGCCAATTAAATGTAATGCTATACAAACGGCAACTCGAGAGAGATGGAGTGTGAGAGAAAAAAAAACAACAACCCCAAACCGACGCCAGCAACAATAACATCGACAGGCGACGGACAACAACAAGGTTGGCAACAATAGCGCAGGCTGACAGGCAGGATATGCCAGTACTGCCGACTGGCACTACCATAACAATCATTAGTAAATAGTATTACTGCACACACACACATAGCCATACACACACACTCTCGCACACACAGGATAACAACTGCCGGCACTCGTACTCGCCGTACTTTGTTGCTATTATAGACGAAGTTGTTGCCGTTGTTGTTGCTGCTGTTGGTTTTGGTGTTGCCACTCGTAAGCCTGAAGCCGTGTTTTGTTGTTTTTATTCCAAAGCATTTAAGTGTATTTGTTTTGGCTTGTTTCGCTTCGTTTTTTTTTGTTTTTTGTTCCTCCAACTTGTACAATACCAATTTAAGTCAATGGTAACCCATTGACCCAATGAACAACGTAACCACACCACTAGCACCAGCACTAGATCCATCTACAGCAACTAACAGCACCCCATCCCTCATCAACCCATCAACCCAACACAGAACATGTTGTGAATGCATGCAATGGCAACATCAGCAACAATAGCATGGTCATAGCTACAATAAGGTGGGACGAAATTTTACTCCCTCGTAGAAGGGAAAAAATAATAACACTTTGCCACAAAAAATTTGCCGAAGGGCAAAAAATTAATTTGATTTTTTTACTAAAATTTCAAATTTCGCCAAAGGTATCTTTAATATTTATACCCTCATTTTAGAATTTAAAAAAAATATGGATATTTTATTTTTTAATTTTTTACTAAAGTTCTTATTATCTTTAAAAATTGTACTCTCATTTTGGGAAATATAAGTCCGATCACATCAATTGTTTGCAGCTGTATTCATCTTTAGTTTAAGTCAAATAGTAATATAACATAGGATTTAGTTGCATTAATACATACTTCATTTATTTTCATTTTCATTGAATTAAACTGTTTTCAAATCCATTTAGTATTAAGATTTATTATTGATTACAACTCTGAATATTGTTGATTTTATTTACGTATATATACAACCGTGTAATTATCTAGCCCTAATAGATAAGGACAACAACAGAATTTGGCAGTTAGATAAGTTCAAACAAAAAGCTGGACTAGGTCAGTGAATTCATAGAGGACAGTCACAAGTGCGCGTTTGTAAATCGATTTTCATACACAAAACACAATTGCTCTACACACAAACAAATTCAGATAGTACACAGGAAAACAGTGCATTTCAAATAAATATACAAGCTTTCATTGTACAATTAACATACCAGTGTTTCATTTAAAACGTATACAGTCCACGGAATATCGGAACATTTTTTGGTCCTTCGAACCGAATGTCAATGAAAGACTTGTTTTAGTGTATATTTATTTTGTGAGAAATCGTGCAACAATTGGAACGTTCCTTTCGGAAGCTCGCGTCGGTGGTGTTACATGTGTATTCAAACAAGGGTACAGACATACATACATACACATTCGAATGTGACTTCAGCATACAGTTTCGTTTGTGTAGATGTTCTAGGAAACGTTGTGAAATTCTACATAGTTTGATAGTGCGTGCGTGACAACAACAAATACAATTTACGAACAACAAAAGATTACGAGATTAAGACATTATCTAAGTTTCGGTGTGTGAATTTGGTAAGTGAACTACAACTTATCTATAAACCTAACGAATATTACTGGTTTGTGAACTCGCTAAGAAAAATAGTGTATAAAAACTTATCGAACAATCAATAATAACGACATTTGGTGTGTGAATTTGCTAAACATATGAACATATATCGATAAAACGTATTTGACATTACTTGGGGTGTGAATCCGCTAACACACAATTTAAAATCGAAAATAACGAACATTTTGGTGTGTACAACCGATAAACAATTAGTGTGATTACAAACCTGATAATAAAAATAACGAAAATTTCGGTATAATGGAGGCACTAAAAAGAAAACGTTCGGCCATTAAAGGCTCAATAACCAGAATCGGTACATATGTAAACAATAATCAGTCGAATTTTGATGGCATAAAGGTACGTATTCAAGAGCTTGAACATATATTTACCAAGTATAATGATATACAGGATGAGATAGATGCATTATGCTCCACCGAGGCAGATATTCAGGCAGAAGATAGGTACAGAAGTGAAATTGAAGATGTATACTTTATGACAAAATCGGTATGGTCGGCTCTTAATGAAGATAATTTAGATCATACAGTAGTGGAGGCTGGTGGTATAGATTCCAAGGCTGAATTAGATAATTCCATACGTACCATGGCCCAACATCAATCCACTACAACAATGTTACTTGAAACAATCACGGCTACATTGGCTGCAGTTGCTAATAGACAATCCTCTAATACACATTCGTCGAATTCAACTGCATCAAACTCTCAATCAAATGCAGTACAGTCGGAACTTCGTTTACCTGCTATTCAAATACCAGACTTTGAAGGTGATTTGGCGAGTTGGGTCAGATTTCGGGATTTGTTTGTTGCGATGGTAGACTCCAGGACAAACTTATCAAATGTGGAAAAGCTGGAATATCTCCAATCAAAATTAAAGGGTGAACCATCGTCAATGATAAAACATTTAACTCCAACGAATGACAACTATCAGATTGCGTGGGATGTTATAGTGAAGAGATATGATAGGCCTGAGAAAATCAAACGATCCTATTTCGACTTGATGTTTGAGCGAAAATCCATATCTAGCGGTACACTGTCTGAGGTTAAATTATTCTACAATAATTTGGTTGAGTGCTACAATGCATTGAGAGCTTTGAACGAGCCAGTCGATTCATGGGATTCCATATTATTATACCTCATTGAGAAGAAATTGGATACAGAAACTATAACATTGTGGTATCGACAACAGAAATCTGACGAAGTTCCAACATTCAAACATCTGTTAGAGTTTTTGGACAGACGGGTCAATGAGCTTGAGAATTTGCAAAATTCGAGTCATGTAGTCAGGTCCAATAAACAGAATAGATTCCTCACAATGACATCAATGACGCAATCTTGTCCAATTTGCAATAGTAACCATTTCCTATACAACTGTCCAAAGTTCTTGTCCCTGAATATAAACGAACGCCAAGAATCTGTAAGAAAACATGGGCTGTGTTTCAACTGTCTCAAGGGCAAACATTTTGCAAGGGATTGCAAATCATCCGCTTGCAAAACTTGCAAGGCCAGACACAATACCTTACTTCATTCTGAAACCGAATTCCAGAACATGGGAGACCAGATCGACTATATAGAGCCATCTACATCAGTTAGCATCAACTCCACCCACCAAATTAATCCACAGACAATACTCCTACCTACAGCAATAGTCATGATCAAAGATAGAAACAACAAATTACAACCTTGTCGCGCTTTGATTGATTCTGGGGCACAATCAACTCTCATTTCTGAAGCTTGTGCACAACGTCTGCAACTGGAAAGAACACACGACAGAACTTTATTGTACGGCGTTGGTGGCAACAATCCTAGTTATACAAAGGGAAAAATTCAATTGGAGATCTTTGCAAAACTCGTCAACAAGTCAATATATGTTCAATCATACTGCCTGTCCAACTTAACGCAATATCTTCCTTCACAAACCGTAATAGACCGAAATCTGGACTACTTCAACAATCTTCAGCTAGCTGATCCCGCATACAACACGAAAAATAAAATAGATATTATTCTGGGTGCAGATGTGTTTGCGCATTGTATGCTTCCAGATAAAATTACACATCCATCAGGGTCTCCAACAGCAATCAACACAATATTTGGTTGGATTTTAATGGGTACAGTAAATAGTCATGAAAACAATTCGTCATTCGTAGCTCATGTCTATTCAGATTTGGACGTTGCTTTGCGGAAATTCTGGGAGGTAGAAGAATGCAATGCACATAGGAAACATCTAAGTCCAGAAGAGGACATGGCAGAACAGCATTACAAAAACAACGTTGAAAGACAGGAAGATGGTAGATATGTTGTCAGGCTCCCATTTAAGTCTGAGAATATCGACCTTGGGGAGTCCAGGACAGCAGCGATGAAACGACTACAATCAATGGAGCGGAAATTCGACAAGGACGAAAACCTGAAGATGGAATTTCACAAATTTATGGCTGAATACATCGATCTAAATCACATGGAGAAGTCTGATAACAATTCATCCACCGTCTACTATTTACCACACCATGCTGTTCTGAAACCAACAAGCACCACAACTAAGCTGCGTGTGGTCTTCGACGCTTCTTGCAAAACATCAAACAACTCTTCCCTTAACGATCATCTTCTGGTTGGGCCAGTTGTGCAAAACGACTTGTATTCTATTTTGCTGAAATTTCGTATATACAGAATAGGAATTACTGCAGACATAGAAAAAATGTACAGACAGGTCTTAGTCCATTCCGACGACAGGTCATATCAGCGGATTTTATGGAGAAGTTCACCGGATCAACAACCTACAGAATACAACCTACGTACTGTGACATACGGAACTGCAGCAGCACCGTTTCTAGCAACTCGCACACTTCAACAAATTGCATTGGAAAACGTAGCAGAATATCCTGACGAATGCAACGAAATTAATGCCAATTTTTACGTAGATGATTACATGACTTCTGCACCAGATCTTTCATCGGCTGATATCTTACGCAAAAACATAGTTACCATATTGTCTCGCGCTGGATTCAATCTTCGAAAATGGTCAACAAATTCTCAAGAATTCCAGCTCAAAATTCCAACTGAAGAGAGAGCAAGTTCCTCATCCCAAATAATTGACTCCTCTGAAACCGTAAAAACACTAGGCTTGCTTTGGAATACAACTGAGGATTACTTTCAATACAGTGTTTGTTTGCAAGACGATAAATCAGTGGTAACAAAAAGATCAATTTTATCAAACATATGTAAAATCTACGATCCGGTTGGTTGGTTAGCACCAGTTGTAATTGTCTTCAAAATTTTCATGCAAACGTTATGGTTAAAGGGACTAAGTTGGGATCAAGATCTACCACCAGAAGTAAAGGCTGAATGGTCGCGACTGCGAGAAAATGTTCATAACCTCGAGCTGCTTCAAATCCCACGATGGCTCAATTATAGCATTGGCGACAAAATAGAATTACATGGCTTTGCAGATTCATCGGAGTTAGCGTATGCCGCAGCCATTTATGCCCGAATATTGAAACCCGACGGATCCATTTCAACATGTCTTTTGACGTCCAAGACACGAGTAGCGCCAATACGACAAATAACTCTACCGCGTTTAGAACTTTGCGCTGCGCAACTTATGGTAAAGGTAATGATGAAAGTTCGAAAAGCCTTGAATTTCCACGACATTCCCATATTCGGTTGGACAGATTCAACAGTAGTGCTGGCCTGGATTAGTGATCATCCGAGAAGATGGAAAACTTTCATAGCTAATCGAACATCATATATAATTCAGCACCTACCTACAAAGTATTGGCGCCATATACCGACAAAGCAAAACCCAGCTGACCTTGCTACAAGAGGAATGTCTTCAACGGAAATTATCAGAAGCAGTTTGTGGTGGGAAGGACCGGGAATTTTACAGTCACAAGAAATCCCAATTGGAGTACCAACAGCAGTATTGGCAAACGACGAGCTGGAAGAACGCAAGGTTATAGCCACAGTGATACCAGTCAATGACAACGATTTCATCAGACGATATTCTGAATTCAATAAACTGGTCAGGGTAACATCGTTGATTCTTCGCTTCGTCAACAACAGTAACACTACAGCAGAACATCGAAAGTGTGGTTTTATCACGACTCCCGAGTTGAAAGTTGCTCATGATTCTCTGGTGCGACTGTCACAGCAAACGTCATTCCAGAAAGAAATGCTAACGTTATCGTCGAATAAATCGCTTTCTTCAACCCACAAACTGTCATCTCTTATTCCTTTTGTGGACGATAAGGGAAATCTACGAGTTGGAGGACGTCTTAGTAATGCCAGCATCAACTACGACCAGAAACATCCGTACATTCTACACAAGGACAGTTATTTGACGCAACTAATCATCAAGGAGTATCATCTGAAGTACCTTCATGCTGGCACTCGACAACTTCAATATCAGTTGGCATTAAGGTATTGGATTCCAGGTGTTATTTATGCAATTAAACGTGTTGTATATACATGTCCACAATGTATGCGCTTTCGTCAAAAACCGTTTCAGCAGCGCATGGGCGATCTTCCAACATATCGTCTTCAATCTGGATCGCCATTTCTAAATGTCGGCGTGGACTTCGCTGGCCCCCTGCAAGTCAAATCATGGAAAGGACGTGGATCCAAATCATACAAATGCTGGATAGCGGTCTTCGTATGTCTCAACACAAAGGCCATACATCTAGAGGCAGTAACAGATTTGTCGACTTCAGCGTTTCTTGCATGTCTTCGCCGATTCACCTCTAGACGCGGCAAACCCCTTCACATATACACAGACAATGGAACGAACTTTGTTGGCTGCAATCAACAACTGAAAGAATTGTACGAATTCCTCAACACAACATCGACTCAGACTAGCATCAACAAAGAAATGTCAGACCAAGGAATAAGTTGGCACTTCATACCTCCGTCTGCTCCAAACTTCGGCGGCATTTGGGAAGCGGGGGTCAAGTCTGTCAAATTTCACCTCAAACGCGTCCTGGGCAACTCCCTCATTACTTATGAGGAGCTATCAACATTATTGTGTCAAGTAGAATGCTGCTTGAACTCCCGTCCTCTATGCCTGAAATTTGAAGGGGATCCAGATCCTCTTACTCCTGCTCATTTCTTAATTCTTCGACCAATGACATCGATTCCGGACGAAAACATCATTGATGTAAACATCAACCGACTGAACCGATGGCAGTACATTCAAAGACTAATCCAGCAATTTTGGTCAAAATGGTCCAAAGAATACATCTCACAGCTGCAGAAACGTCCAAAATGGGTCAAAGAACAACGTAATCTTCAAGTAAATGACATCATCGTTAAGGACGACAATTTACCACCCACTCAATGGTTACTGGGACGGGTCATTGAGACTCATCCTGGCAACGATGGTATGGTTCGGGTAGTAACCGTGCGGACAAAGAAAGGTTGCTGCAAGCGACCTGTTTCCAAATTGTGCCCGCTCTTTATGGATGGTTGAAAGCGGATACTTTCAAGGTGGGCCGATATGTTTGCAGCTGTATTCATCTTTAGTTTAAGTCAAATAGTAATATAACATAGGATTTAGTTGCATTAATACATACTTCATTTATTTTCATTTTCATTGAATTAAACTGTTTTCAAATCCATTTAGTATTAAGATTTATTATTGATTACAACTCTGAATATTGTTGATTTTATTTACGTATATATACAACCGTGTAATTATCTAGCCCTAATAGATAAGGACAACAACAGAATTTGGCAGTTAGATAAGTTCAAACAAAAAGCTGGACTAGGTCAGTGAATTCATAGAGGACAGTCACAAGTGCGCGTTTGTAAATCGATTTTCATACACAAAACACAATTGCTCTACACACAAACAAATTCAGATAGTACACAGGAAAACAGTGCATTTCAAATAAATATACAAGCTTTCATTGTACAATTAACATACCAGTGTTTCATTTAAAACGTATACAGTCCACGGAATATCGGAACATCAATTAAAGGTAATTATGATGGCTACAGATGTTGCGAATTTCACTTTTACATAAAAAGAATGGTTGGGAACAGTCTCCAAAAAAATTTAAAAAATATTTTTTAAATAAAATTTAAAAAAATATTTTTTTTTTTTTAATTTAAAAAAAAAATCATAAAAAATAGGAAAATAGAATGGAAAAAATTATTTTGTAGTATTTTAAAAATATTTTTTTTTAAATTTAAAAAAAAAATCATAAAAAAGTAGGAAAATAGAATGGAAAAAATTATTTTGTATTATTTTTTAGTATAGGATGGACCATTTAAAACCACCGATTTGACTTTGAATAACATTTAAAAAAATATTTTTTTTTTTTTTAAATTAAAAAATATAAAAAAATAGAATGGAAAAAATTATTTTGTATTATTTTTTAGTATAGGATGGGCCATTTAAATCCACCGATTAATTTGACTTTGAATAACATTTAAAAAAATATTTTTTTTTTTGAAAAAAAAAAAATTAAAAAAATCAAATTAAAAAATAGGAAACTAGAATGGAAAAAATTATTTTGTATTATTTTTTAGTATAGGATGGGCCATTTAAAACCACCGATTAATTTGATTATGAATAACATTTAAAAAAAATATTTTTTTTTTTTGAAAAAAAAAATTAAAAAAATCAAATTAAAAAATAGGAAAATAGAATGGAAAAAAAGTTATTTTGTATTATTTTTTACTATAGGATGGGCCATTTAAAACCACCGATTAATTTGACTTTGAATAACATTCATTTTTTTAGAATAACACTCATTTTTATTTCAAATCTCAAAAAATTGAAATAAATCTTTGTTTGAATGTCACGAAAAAAATCATAAAAAAATAATAAAATAAAATGGAATTTTTAAATTATTTTTTTGTATAGGGTGGACCATTTAAAATTTTAAATTTGAACTATCGATTACATTGACTTTTAAAAGTAGAATAACATTCATTTTTTATTTTCAGGTTTATGTTTGACTTTTCTTTTTTAGTATGGGGTGGGCCATTTAAAATTATAAATTTGAACTACTGATTATTTTCAATTTGATTTTTTTACTAAAATTCCAAATTTCGCCAAAGATATCTTTAATATTTGTACTCTGATTTTAGAATTTTAAAAAAGTATGGATATTTTATTTTTTTAAATTTTACTAAGTAAAGGAAATATAAGTCCGATCACATCAATTAAAGGTAATTATGATGGCTACAGATGTTGCGAATTAAACTTTTACATAAAAAGAATAGTGGGGGAACAGTCTCCAAAAAAATTGAAAAAAAAAATATTTTTTTTTTTGAAAATAATTAAAAATATTTTTTTTAAAATTAAACAAAAAATATTTTTTTTTTTGAAAACAGTCTCCAAAAAAATTAAAAAATATATAATTTTTTTGAAAATAATTAATTTTTTTTTTTTGAAAAAAAAAAATTAAACAAAAAATATATTTTTTTTTTTTTTGAAAAAAAATATAAAAAAACATTTTTTTTTGTAAAAATTTAAAAATATATATATTTTTTTGAAAAAAGAAATCTGCACGAAAAAAATAACATGAAAAAAATTATTTTGTATTATTTTTTAGTATAGATTGGGGCATTTAAAATTTTAAACTTGACTGAATTAAATTACTTTGACTTCGAAAGGTAGAATAACATTAATTTTTATTCCAAATCTCCAAAAAAAAAGAAAAAATATATAAATGAAAAAAATATATAAATAATAAAAAATATATAAATGAAAAAAATATATAAATAAAAAAATATATAAACAAAAAAATATATATAAATAAAAAAAATATATAAATAAAAAATATATATAAATACAAATATATATATAAATAAAAATATATATATAAATAAAAATATATATATAAATAAAAATATATATATAAATAAAAAAATATATTTTTTTCGATTTTTTTGCTGGCATGAAAAAAATCTTAAAAAAAATTGAAAAAAAAAATATTTTGTATTATTTGTTAGTGGGGCATTTAAAATTTGACTTCGAAAGGTAAAATAACATTCATTTTTATTCCAAATCTGAAAAAAAAATGAAAACAATTTTTTTCCGATTTTTTCTTTGCTGGCACGAAAAAAAAATAAAAAAATATTTTGTATTATTTTTTAGTATTTAAAATTTTAAATTTGAACCACCGATTACTTTGACTTGGAACGGTAGAATAAAATTAATTATTTCAGGTTTATGTTTGACATTTGCAAAATGAAACGTTATACGCTCGAACAAAATTGTGAAATATTCAAAAACTTACTTCCATAGTAATGAGTCTTTAACGCAAACTTTAAGAAATTTACGTGGAAAAATTTTGTGTTTTCAGATGAAGCTCATTTTCATCTCGGTGACTATGTCAGTAAGCAAAATTGCCGCATATGGGGTTCAGAGAACCCACACGTGACTATTGAGACGCCAACCAGTCAGTGTTTGATGTGGATTTCGGGCTGTAGTGAAAAATTGGGTTGATCACAAAAAAATGCAAAAAAATATTTTGTTTTATTTTTTAAAAGCTAACATTCTAGCGCAGAAAACAGTGCTTATGTAAAAAAGATCTATGGATAAATGTAGAAGTTATGCAGACGCAAAAGAATTTAAAAAATATGATTTGATATGAACAGGGAAAAATTAAAAAAAAAATGCGTTTTTAAATTAATGAAGAAATTACCATTCTAATGATTATTCATTGAACTTTTGGTTGCTTTGCAAAATATATTTTGAAAAAATTCGTAAAAAATAGAATCCATCATTTTACCACTTCCAAACTCACACAGTCGCTAAAAATACTTCTAAGAACACTTCTTTAAAATTTCAAAAAAATCGGTGATTTTCGAATGTAATCATTTCGAAAATCAAAATAAAGGAATGCTATCTCTTTCATTGTCCTTCATCGCTTAATATTTTGAAATTTCTGTCGTGGTCGATTAGAATATAGACGACTTACGACGACTCACCCCACTGTACATAGCCGGTTAAAATTGAATCAAAGAGTGTTGCTACTCAAAGCACGATATACATATATGGAGTGAAAAACAACTGGAAACTGTTTTAGTTTTTGTGATGGTACATAGTGCACGGCAAAAAAGTACAGGTTGTTTAAATTTAAAAATAAAATCAAGTATTTGATTATTTTTATAAAAAAATACTGAAATCATGCTAGAATCGAGTAATTTCACACAAATTTTGGCTGTTCTCACCGATTTTGATGAAATTTTGCAATTACGTTTAAAATAAGGGGGAATTTCGCGATTTTCAAAAAATAAGAAATTGTGGACATTGTAGGATTGAATCGAAAATAAGGTATTTTAGTCAAAAGGTAATTTAAAAAAAAATCGTAGATCTTCTGTGGTTTGAGATATATATATATATATATATATATATAAAGAGTGATTTTTTTGAGGTTAGGATTTTCATGCATTAGTATTTGACAGATCACGTGGGATTTCAGACATGGTGTCAAAGAGAAAGATGCTCAGTATGCTTTGACATTTCATCATGAATAGACTTACTAACGAGCAACGCTTGCAAATCATTGAATTTTATTACCAAAATCAGTGTTCGGTTCGAAATGTGTTTCGCGCTTTACGTCCGATTTATTTTGTTCAGCGATGAGGCTCATTTCTGGTTGAATGGCTACGTAAATAAACAAAATTGCCGCATTTGGAGTGAAGAGCAACCAGAAGCCGTTCAAGAACTGCCCATGCATCCCGAAAAATGCACTGTTTGGTGTGGTTTGTACGCTGGTGGAATCATTGGACCGTATTTTTTCAAAGATGCTGTTGGACGCAACGTTACGGTGAATGGCGATCGCTATCGTTCGATGCTAACAAACTTTTTGTTGCCAAAAATGGAAGAACTGAACTTGGTTGACATGTGGTTTCAACAAGATGGCGCTACATGCCACACAGCTCGCGATTCTATGGCCATTTTGAGGGAAAACTTCGGAGAACAATTCATCTCAAGAAATGGACCGGTAAGTTGGCCACCAAGATCATGCGATTTGACGCCTTTAGACTATTTTTTGTGGGGCTACGTCAAGTCTAAAGTCTACAGAAATAAGCCAGCAACTATTCCAGCTTTGGAAGACAACATTTCCGAAGAAATTCGGGCTATTCCGGCCGAAATGCTCGAAAAAGTTGCCCAAAATTGGACTTTCCGAATGGACCACCTAAGACGCAGCCGCAGTCAACATTTAAATGAAATTATCTTCAAAAAGTAAATGTCATGGACCAATCTAACGTTTCAAATAAAGAACCGATGAGATTTTGCAAATTTTATGCGTTTTTTTTTTTAAAAAGTTATCAAGCTCTTAAAAAATCACCCTTTATTAATATTAAAAAATATTTTTTAAGTGTTTTTTATTTTTTTATTATTATTTTATAAATAAAAATATTGCCAAATCGCAAAGTGGCTGCCCTATGTCCTCGATAGCCTCACGAATTCTATCTTTGAGGTCTTGCATCGACGCTGGGCTGTTGGCGTAGACCTTATCTTTCACGTGGCCCCAAAGGAACAAGTCGCAAGGTGTTAAATCACAATATCTCGGTGGCCAATTGTGATCACCTCTTCGAGAGATAACACGGTCCGGAAATTTTTCCCGTAAAAGAGCAATGGTTTCGTTGCTTGTGTGGCACGTAACGCCGTCTTGTTGAAAGTAAACGATGTCCAGATTAATACCATCCAACTACGACCATAAAAAATCATTAATCATCTCTCGATAGCGCAATCCATTCACCTTGATCCAGCCTCATTTTCGTAAAAGTAAGGTCCAATGACCCCGCCGGACCATAAACCACACCAAACAGTCACACGATGAGAATGGAGATGGGCTTCTCAACAATAACTCTGGGTTTTCCGAGCCCCAGATGCGACAATTTAGCTTGTTGACGTAGCCACCAAGGTGGAAATGGGCCTCATCAGTCAAGATGATTTTTCGATGGAATTCCGGATCGTTTTCATTCATGAATTTTAATAATTCCAATGCTTTGTTGAAGCGTGTATCGTTCCATTTTTAGCAATGGCGTAGTTTCTACTTGTCAAATGTCAAAGAATAAAAGCTTCAAAAGTGACAGCTTCCGAAATACCGGGTGATTCATAAAAACACCTCTTGTTGGAAATCCCTGTATGTTGTATCTCACAAAAAAAGTTTGAAAAATTTAAAAATGACCTTATGACAAAAATACTTTATTTTCGATTCAATTTCTTAATTTTTGAAAACCGGGGAATGCAGCTTTATTCGCCATATAGAAAAGTATATATTTGGGAAATTTTTATCAAAATCAGAAAGAAGAGACAATATTTGTGTGATCGCTTAACATGAAAGTAGCCAATCTAAACGAAACGAGCTAGGACAAATTATAACACCGGCCAAAAACCTGACAATTTTTTTTAGTTTTTGGTAGTTTGGATTTTTTGCTTGCCTTTGGCAGACTAATTTTCCCATGGAGAATTGTTAGCCACTATTTTTGTTCAGTGTTGCTATTTATACTTTTATTATTTTCTTTTTTTTTTGGTTGTAGTACAAATTCATGTATCAAGATGTTTACAAAGCTGCCGTGGCGTGTAAAACAAACGTATGTTTGTGTATATGTATGTAGGTATCTGGCCCATATAGCCATAACCACCCAGTTATGTTTGGACAGTTGGACAAGCGCTTTTGTTCTTAGCCCGCACTGGCAAATATTGCAACAGATATTTTCAGAAGAATATCAAAGCAGCAGCAAAGTTCATGTGAGCATAACGAGGAGTACCAAATATACGAAAACAATGTTATATCATTTCCTCAATTCCGATTTAACACATTTCGTAAAGAGGATTTAAGTTTGTTGTCCGATTCAGATTGAATACTTTTTTGTAATAAAAGAAGTTAAAAATTATAAAAGAGGGTGGGCCATTTAACTACCGATTACTTTGACTTTGAAAGGTAGAATATCATTCATTTTTATACCCTCCACATCCAAGATGGGGATCATTCCGTTTGTAACACCTTGAAATATCGACCTGAGACCCTATAAAGTATATATATTCTTGATCGTCATAAAATTCTAAGACGATCTAGCCATGTCCGTCCGTCTGTTGAAAGCACTCTAACATCTAAACGAAAAGAGCTAGAACCTTCAAATTTCCCATAAATGCGTGCTATAGTCGTAGATCGGTTGGTATTGAAATAATCCCTAATATTTTAGCGTATTTAAGCATGTTTTTTGAATATGTCTGTTTATATTTGCTTGATATTTGGTATGCGCATTCCCCTTATAGCAAAAACGTGCACTATAAAGTGATTCTTATTTGTAGGGGGTGAAACGGGACAAAAAAGGGATAAAAATGGTACATATTAAACGACAACAGCTAGAAACACGAAATTCGGCGTGTACATTCCTCTAATTGAGTAGATACATAATATACAAGTATCTTTTCGAAATTCGTACTTTTTGGGGTCAAAATAGAAAAAGTACCAACCAAATGACCGCAGCTAGAGTCATGAAATTCGGAGTATACATTCCTCTGACTGCGTAGACATGAAAAATAAAAGTATTTTTTTTCAAATTCGTACTTTCAAGGGATATAATGGGTACGGAGGGATAAAAATGGTACCAACCAAACGGCTACACCTAGAATATTGAAATTCGGTGTATACATTCCTCTGATTCGTAGACACTTAAAATAAACAGATTTTTCGAAATTCGTACTTTTTGGGGTCAAAATGGAAAAAGGGGATAAAAACAGTACCAATCAAAGAGTCATGAAATTCGGAGTATTCATTCCTCTGACTGTGTAGACACGGAAAATAAACGGATTTTTCGAAATTCGTAGTTTTTGGGGGTCAAAATGGAAAAAGGGGATAAAAATAGTACCAACCAAATGGCTAGAGTCATGAAATTCGGAATATACATGCCTTTAACTACGTAGACACGGAAAATAAACGGATTTTTCGAAATTCGTACTTTCAAGGGATACAATAGTACAGAGGGATAAAAATAGTACCAACCAAACGACTACAGCTCGAATGATGAAATTCTAATTGGGTAGAAACGTCAAATAAAGAGATTTTATATAGTCGTACTCTTAAGGGGGTAAAAATGGTACCAACCAAATTGCCGCAGCTGGAATCATGGAATTCGGTGTATACATTCCTCTGACTGCATAGACACGCAAAATAAAAAGTTTTTTTTTTGAAATTCTTACTTTTTCTTTTACGGCAAAAATTGGTTAAATCATGAAGTTAGGTTATTTTGCAATATGTACGGCTGATAATGGATTTTCAAAATTTGTACTTTTGGAATTAAAATAGAATGAAAATACAACAAACTGTAGCACCCACTATCTACCAGTATTTATGGTATTTAAGCTTTTTTAGAATATTTTTAAACGCAAATTCGGCAAGTGAGTTGTGCTTCTCGTTCGTTTGTGAGAATCATCTCCTTATAGAGGCCGGGTTTGATGTTGAAAAGTCGCTGCGAAGCCACTTGAAAAGACTTTTGACATGGTCGAAATCATGATCGTGGTAGTCTGCAGCCAAGTAATAAATGTCACCATGCCATTTGTAAATAAATTTGCATTCTATTAAATATAGAAGCAAAATGGTCTTGAGCCAGGACAATATCCCAGTTCAAATCAAATATTGATTACAGACCAAAAAAATGCAAACGAAAAAAACTAAAAAAAAATATAAGAATATTTATGTTTTTGAATTTACGTATTGGTAGCTTTGCCTTATAAGCGTGGTTTGAAAAGATTAAAATATTATATTTATTTACAAAATTATTTTTTTTTCAATATTTGTATTTGTTTTGGTTTGTCTGTATTAAAAATATATATATATTTCCTGTAATATTACTGCACTTCTACGAAAAACTCTGTGGAATGCAATCCATGGTGGAGGGTATATAAAGTTCGGCCGAACTTAACGCCTTTTTTACTTGTTATTTTTATTATCAGGTTTATGTTTGACATTTGCAAAATGGAACGCTATACGCTCGAACAAAATTGAGAAATATTAAAAACTTACTTCCAAAGTAGTGACTCTTTGACGCTAACTGTAAGAAATTTACGTGGACAATTTTCGAGAATTGATTGGCCTTCAGTTCAGCCTTCATTAAGCTCATTTTTATCTCGGCGGCTAAGTCAATAAGCAAAATTGCCGCATATGAGGTTCAGAGAACCCCCACGTGACTATTGAGAAGCCAATGCATCCACAACGAGTCACTGTTTGGTGTGGAGTTTGGGATGTACTGAAAAAATGGCTTGATCGGATGAAATACTGCCGAGCCAGTCATGGCAGTCGTATGAATGATGATACGTATAATCATGTTCTATCATTAAATGATAAAGTTCAACCTTTCCAATAAATAAAAAATTCGAAAAAAAAAATAATCAGTACTTTTTTATAGCCGGTTCTAATTTAAAGTTTAAAAGCTTTTTATAATATTGATATAACGTTTAACAATTCTTCCGTCTGCGGTTTGTTCTTTGAAACCACTGTTTACTATAGTTCAAACCTAAGTAATGCTTCATACCCAATAAGTTTTATCCAACATATATCTTGCTATAATAGATACAGATATATATGTAGATATGTGTGATTTCAAGTATGTGTTAGTTTGCGACTCCGTGAATATATATTAAATACATGTGTGTGGCATGCAGGAAGTCCTTACACAGACGTGCTCGTAACTTAAACCATTAATTATGCACGTGCACACACACATACGTGAAAACTTACCTAGAATGGAATATGCTCTACTCCAAAAGAGCATGTCCTTTAACCATACTCGGAATTGTATTGTTTTTGAAGCAAAGAGTTGTTGAAGCTTTCAATATGTTTGAAATGGATGCGGTTACCCTACTTACGGGAAGAGGGCAAAGACAAAAGCTCTGAATTGGTTATTGCCACAAGAAAATATAAATGTTCCGGGGTTCAAGCTTCGCGTGAGTGAAGAGTACAGTTATGAAAATGGACGTTAGTTGACTTGATTGGAGGGGACCCCTCAACATAAAGGAGATTCTAAAAATTTGGAGCTAATTATAGGCAGACTTTTGAAATATTCGTACTACTATGGATCTTAATCGAGAGAATAAAATAATAAATAAATAAACGCAACCCCAAGGAGAAATTCGGAAACCTTGTTCGAAGTATACACAGACGTGAATGGTCAAAAAGAGAAACGGCTTTAAGCCCATATACCAAATTCACAGAATAACTATAACCGACGAAGTCTGCTTTTTACATACACCAGAGAGGGAAGAGGAGCTCGTTCACTCTTCACACGAGGGCTTTCTTCAGCGAAGCTGGATTTGGATATAGTCTAGAGGAAAAATGCATAAGTTCGCCCAGAAATCTTTATCCTAAAATTATGGACATATTTATTTACTACGTGGACATTAAGCGTTGATTTTTTTGGTGGATGTCTTGAAGTATAGCAATTACTGGGATTTAATAATGGCGTGTCTACAACATTTCCGATTGAAATTGGGAAAAATCAACTTGAAATGGAGAATTTCTATTTCATATTGAGAAATTTCCATTTAAAATTACGATTTTCCATTTAAAAATCAGAAAATTCAAATTGAAATTAAGAATTTCCATTTATAATTGTGAAAATTCCAATTGAAATTGAGAATTTTCTTTTCAAAATGAGAAAATTCCAATTTGAATTGAGAATTTCCATTCATAATTGAGAAAATTCCAATTGAAATTGAGAATTTCCATTTATAATTGAGAATTTTCATTTCAAAATGAGAATATTCAAATATAAATTAAAATTTTTCATTTCATAATTAGAAAATTCCATTTGAAATTGAGAAAATTCAAATTGAAATTAAGAATTTCCATTTCATAAAGAGAAAAAAATCCAATTGAAATTGAGAATTTCCATATGTAATTGAAACAAGTAAAAACAGTGTTACGTTCGGCCCGGCCCTCCACCATGGATTGCATTCCATAGAGGCTGTCGATTGTGCAGGAAAATATTACAGGAAAGTATATTTTTTTTAATATGGCCAAACCAAAACAAATACAAATATTGAAAAAATATTTTTTTATAAATAAATATAAATTTTTCATTATTTCAAGCCACGATTATAAGGCATATTGCTAGCAATATGTTTACATATCGAAAAAATACTTCAAGTCAATTCAAAAAATAAATATTCTTATATTTATATCTTCAAAATGTTTAAATACCATAAATATTGGTATCCATTCTATTTTAATTCCAAAATTTCAAATTTTGAAAATCCCTTATCTCACGTATTCCCTTTTTTCTTTTTTACCCAAATAAGAGTACGACTATCTAAAATCTCTTTATTTGACGTGTCTACGCAATTAGAGGGATGTACACACCGAATTTCATCATTCTAGCTGTAGTCGTTTAGATGGTACTATTTATACACTGCATTTCACTATTCTAGGGGCAGCCGTTTGGTTGGTACCTTTTTTATCCCTATATTTCCATTTTACCCCTTTAAAGTACGTATGTGGAAAAAAATACTTTTATATTATGTGTCTAATCAATTAGAGGAATATTCACACCAAATTTCGTGTTTCTAGCTGTTGTCGTTTAATATGTACCATTTTTATCCCTTTTTGCCCTATTTCGCCCTCAACGAATAAAAATGATTTTATGGTGGGCGTTTTTGTTATATATCAATACCATTTTGAGTAGTTGAGTAGATATATAATATAAAAGTATTTTTTCCAAATTAGTACATTCAAGGGGAGTAGAGGGATAAAAATGGTACCAACCAAACGACAGCACCTAAAATAATGAAATTCGGTGTATACATTCCTCTGATTGCGTAGACACGTAAAATAAATGGATTGTTTGAAATTCGTACTTTTTGGGGTTTAAATGGGAAAAGGGGATAAAAATAGTACCAACTAGATGAACGCAGCTAGAGTAATGAAATTCGGAGTATACATTCCTCTGACTGCGTGGACACGAAAAATACAAGATTTTTTTCCAAATAAGTACTTTCAAGGGATACAATGGGTACAGAGGGATAAAAATAGTACCAACCAAATAACCGCAGCTAGAATAATGAAATTCAGAGTATACATTCCTCTGACTGCGTGGACACGAAAAATAAAAGATTTTTTCCAAATTAGTACTTTCAGGGGATACAATGGGAGCAGAGGGATAAAAATAGTACCAACCGAATGACCGCAGCTAGAATGATGCAACGAGTCACTGTTTGGTGTGTATTTTGGGCTGGCCATGTTCTGAAAAATTAGGTTGATCGGATGAGGTACTGCCGAGCCAGTCGTGGTAGTCATATGAATGATATTGTGTTCCATTATTAAATGAAAATATTCAACCGTTCCAATAGAATTTAAAAAAAATAATCAGTACTTTTTATAGACGATTGAAATTTAAAGTTTTTTTTGTCCACTCTATATGAGGAAGTTCTGTGGCAATATGCTACAGCAGATGCTCTCAGGACATCATTTTAATAGGTTCTCCGCTGAGAACCTATTGGCACTGGCACTGCATAGTTCGGCAGTAGTTACCGAAGTATCTTTGTCAGTTCTCCAAGTACTGCCGGCGTTATTTTAAATTAAAGGTCGAGATCTATTGGGTGGTATGGAATTAAATTTTAAAATTTTTCAGGATAATATGCTTTCTTTAAACAAAATGAGCCATCACTTTCAGAACTAGAGTTTCCAAAGGATATAAAAATTGAGGCATCGCTTTCGGAACTGCAGTTTTCAAAGGATATAATAATGCCAGGACATCATTTCGTTACAACTAACAATAGTTCTCGCATAATGTAGGGCATCTAAAATGATTATTCCGTTTGTTTTTGTGTCACAAATACCGATGTAGTTCTGTTGCATGTAGCCAAACACACACACGCACACTCTCTGCATCCTCGGTGTTTGTGTTCTGTCTGTATTTATTTACCAATTCCATTGTATACTTATGCAGAGATCCTTTATTCCCCAGTATGTCACCTTGTTGCTTTGGATATTTCCGTTGTTTTTTCACCTATATACATACGTATGCTTTGTGTTCGCTCATTTGTTGTTTGTTGCTCTTCCTGTGCTTAGTTTTCCGGGTGTTTGTTCGTCGTCGTCGTCGTCGTCGTTTGTGTCTGATAGGTAGGAACTATGTTCTATGTTTTTTTCTTGCTGCCTCAGCTTTTCTTTTCTTTCCTTTCCGTTTCGCTTTTTGTTTCATCATATCCTAGCCACCTAAAGGAGGAACTCCTTGAGGCCACAAACAGTTTACGGTTGTAGTGTTGTGTTATGTACGAGTACAAGTATGTACATGTGTATGCATGCAAACACTAGCAAATAGTTTTCATGTTTGCCTACAGTTGCTTTCTTTGTACTTTATTTCCTTAACTCCCCCCCCTCTTGCTCTCGCATTCACTTTTTGTGTACATGTGTGCGTGTGTGTGTAGCATTTATGTTGTTTTTTTCACCCTTCCCGTCTCTCTATTACGGAAGTATTTATGATTGTAAATGTATGCTCCTTGTTTGATATTTAGTGCCGGAAACGGATATGCCAGTTGCCAGTATGCCAGCATAGTTCATAATTATTACCATGTCTGCTGCAACTAGGGAGCAGCACTGGAAGTCGTCTGGCTACTGCTTTATGTTCATTATGGCAAAGAGGTTGGATAAATTAAAGCTGTTATTGTTTTTATTTTGTATTTAACTGGTTGAAAAAAATAACTATTTCTTGATAAAATAGAAACATATTTAATCCAGAGAAAACTATGGCTAATTTAATTTACAATGTATGTAAATTTAATACAATTTTAAAAATTAATAAATTTGTATGGAATTTATTCGCTTAACGAAAGTATGGTGCTGCCTGATTCTTCTTCCCTATACATTTTTCAACAATTGGCAAAATTAAATAGGTTCAAAATTAGATTTACGAATACCAAACGTTCTTCTTTTTGTGTGTTAGAATGCAAAATAGATCAATTGTCTGATATAGGGTGGGTCATTTAACATTTTAAATTTACACTACCGATTACTTGGACTTTGAAAGGTAGAATAATATTCATTTTACAAAATGGGACGCTATACACTCGAACAAAATTGTGAAATATTAAAAACTTACTTCCAAAGAGAAGAGATCGGCCTTCAGTTCAGCCTTCATGAAGCTCATTTTCACTGAGGTTAAGACAAAATCATAAATAGTATGAAGATAATTCTTTCAGTGTACACATCCCATTCACACCTCCCCCTAAAATTCAGTTTTGTGGGACAGTTTAGCACAAATTCGAAAATGTACGAAATTAACCCTAAAATGGATTTTAAGTTTTGGCTTATTTCTATCATTTAAGTTAAATTTTAATGATTTTAATATTTTTGTAGAACATTTTGACCCATTAAACTTCTGCGTTAGGGGTGTTTTAACCCTTTTGCCCAAAAAGGACCAAAAAGAGCTAGAGGGTTAAAATTTTACACAAAAAAGTCTACCGAAGTGTTATAAGTAATATTGCTTAACACATTATGTACTTATAATGAAAGGATTAAAAGGTTCCCCATGCCAATTCACCATAAAAATGTGCAAAAAGGGTTATACTGACTTTTGAAAGCAGTATCGTATTTTTACGATATTTTTATCAAATGAAAGTCTCAATCCCTACTCCCAGCAAGTTGGGAGTACTTCCGTTGCAAGCGCATTTTAATCGCATCTCAAATGTGAAATTTTCCCGCTTTAGAGGAAGTTCTTTTAAATAACTTCCACAAAAAGTCGATAATATGTTAATACCCCGTAATATTTTACGAACAGCATTTTCACAGGTGAATGGGAACGAATTTTTATTATGGAGTCACAGAGGTCAAATCGTGGCTCGGGAAATTGTTATTCTTTAATTTATTATTATTTTTATTTCTTTTATAAAAAACTTTTAAGTCTTTCAAAATAAAGGACATCTCGCCTATAACAATTCCATATTACATTCATTGGTGAAGATCACAATTTTCACTACTTCCGAAGATGAAATAAGAATAACACTACACATGCCTCCAACTATTTTTTTGCCATTCGAAAGCGATTAAAAAAGTCGGTACGCCCTAATCTTAACCCTTTCGAAACACGTTTTCATTGGGTAATTTAAAAATCCAATTCTTTGGAATAGAAAAAATTCTAAGCGACGAATATTTTTTTAAATGCTATATTTTTTAAAAATTACATTTTTTATAAAAATTTGTAAATTTAAAAAATAACTATCTCGGAGTCGCCGTGTTCTGGACACACATTCATATCCCCACTATTTAAGGAGGTTCCCACAAAAAACTATTTTTTATAAAATTTGCTCCCATCGCTCTAACTGTCCCAAGGAGGCCCCCATAGGGGTGTCAAAGGTATGACCAACCACCAATATTTTTTTCAGCCCCAACATTTTTGCCGAAAATACCTACCCTCTATATAAACATTAAGGTGGCTCCCATAAATTTTTCTATTTTTATATTTTTTATGAAATAAAGGCCCAAAACTACACCGGAGTCGCCCCTAGAGGCGTTAAATGTAAGACCCACCCTTATTAATTTTCCCTCTAAACATTTTTTCTGAACACAACTACCCCCACCCCCACTACTTAAGAGGGACTCCCATACAAAAAGTAATTTTTATAATATTTGCTCCCATCGCTCTAAATACCCCAAGGAGGCCAATGGGGGGTCAAATGTAGGACCAACCCCCAATATTTTTTAGCCCCACAAAATTTTGCAGAACATACCTACACTCTATCTTTAAGCATTAAGGTGGCCTCCATACATTTTTTTTATTTTTATAATCTTTTTATGAAAAATAGGCCTAAAAAACTGCCCGTAGTAGCCCCTAGAGGGGATGTATTATGACTGCCCTCTATTTCTAATACCAAAGGGGCTCCCATACAAAAAACTTCTTCTTATAAAATTTTGTATAAAATTTTAATTTTCCCAAGGAGATCGACTAATTTAACTGCGGCGCACAGTGGTTCCGAATCAAAATCCGTCGGCCAAAAATCCAATAACTTTTGTTCTAGTAGACATTTTTGAGTTCCGCAAAAAACCAAAATTAGACAAGGACCCATAAATTATTCTTAGATTCTAACATTAAAAATCGGGCAATCGGATATATTTTAGAAATCGGCCTAAAGTTGATTACTTTTCGTATTTTTCTATTTTAAAGAAAATTATTTTTTTTGCTTTTAGGGTTTTTAATATATTTTTATGTATTCGTTCTTAATGCGAAGAAAAAAATTTTATTTTTTTGTATTACAAATTAAAATTAAAATTAATAAAATTAAAATTGTACAAGGACCCAAGGATTACTTTGAGATTTTAACATTAAAAATCGGGCAATAGTATGTAATTAAGAAATCAGCCCAAAATTGGCTTTTCGTATTTTTCGATTTAAAAAATTAAAATTTTTATTTTTTTGTTTTTACGCTTTT
The DNA here is from genome assembly GCA_947397865.1 of Polietes domitor. NCBI lineage: Eukaryota > Metazoa > Arthropoda > Insecta > Diptera > Muscidae > Polietes > Polietes domitor. The sequence continues at coordinate 164,753,277 of OX377621.1, forward strand.
TGACTAATTTTACGCATTCGTTCATAATGCGAAGAAAAAAACTATAATTTTTTTTGTATTATAAATTTTGATAATTAAAAAAAAAACTTAATTTCTTTTTTGACTTTGTCGAATTGTTTCTCACAAAAAAAACCTTGCTCAAATTTTTATAAGAAATGGAAGATTCTTAGCTTTATTATAACGCCCATCTGTAAAAGATTAAAAATTTATAAAACAAAAAAATTCTTTGTATTATGAACGAATGCGTAAAATAAGTTAAAAAACATAAAAACAACAAAATAAACATTTTATTTTTTTTAAATCGAAAAATTCGAAAGTAGTCAACTACATACTATTGTCCTATTTTTAATGTTAAAATCTCAAAATAATCTTTGGGTCCTAGTCTAATTTTGGTTTTTTGCGGAACTCAAAAATGTCTACTTGAACAAAAGTTATTGAATTTTGACCGATGGACTTTGTTTCTGAACCACTGTGCGGCGGCGTCTATATAGTACTTTTTAGGACAACTTTCTTGCAAATGTGTAACTTTATCTAGGGAAATTGTGTAATTTAGAACACTTTCCTTGGGATTGAAGATATTTCATAGTACAGTTTGCTTGGGACATTGCACTAGTTAATGGTCCGGAACAATGGTACTATTTAGAAAACGTACCTTCCTCAAAAGGTACTAGTTGAAATGTACTATTTTATAAAATTTCAATGAAAAAATGTAGTATTAGTGGTATTTTACAGGACAGACGTTCAAAGTTGTCTGAGGAAAAATAATTATATTTGTTCAAGTAATATTTCTGTGTGAAAGGTAATCGTTGTTTTCTAGGAATTCGTACCATTTAGTACACTTTCCCATGGACTTAACTTAATAACAGTTTTTTAAAGACTTCGCATTTAAGGCTTTCCTTTTCCACAATGTCTTAAGCAACTAACCATTAAGGACATGTTATTCCTGCAAAAGGAAACATATTTATTTTATCAGCGAACACGTTGGGGTCACGTTCCACGTTACACTGTCTAATAACATATTTTACTAGGTATTATAGTTTTTACCTCTTGCCCCAGGGGATTTTACACAACGCCGCCGCAATGGTGTGCACAAGGAACTGTTTGGCCACTGTGTGCACGTGTGAGTGGGCTTAAAATAAAATCTAACTTTTTAACTGCATGCAGTGCTTCAGTACCTCCCGTCCCGTCCCTATGACCGTGTGCGAACTAAATACTTACACTCAACTCATAAACATTCAACATTTTGTAAATGGCTGGAGGAGCAGCAGCATTACGCAGCAAATAGAATTGTGTGCTCACTACGAGCACACATTCACATGGTGTTGTTGCAAATGTATAATGAATGGATGGTAAGCCATTAGGGCCAACCACCAGAGCAGCTTAACGTCAATTAAGCTCGGTGGACGTGGACATGGACGAATGTGTTCGTGTGTGTGTGTGTGTGTGGCTGAGTTTCCATTGCATTCATGTGTTTTCTGCACTTTTGCACTGGCATTCATTCGTTGCATTCGAATTCGACAAAACCAAAATAAGTTTAAATTCTTCAACAAAAATTAATTTTATTTCGAAAACGTGTTTCATTCACCGAAGCATTTTCGGAGAAGTTTCCCAAAAATTGCAGATAATTACGTGCTAGAGAATTGTGAAAAAGTTCACAGCAGCATTCAAAAAGGAGTCGCTTCGATTCATTCGTTTCATTAGTGTAATCTTGGCTGAAAGTTAATTTGGAAAGGTTAAAATAGAGTGCTCCTTTTTTGAGAAGAACTTTAAATGTCAAGTTTATTGCACTGGAAAGTGGCTGGAAAAATACATTTTATTGGAACTCCCTCGGAGAAGGTTCAATTTGGTCACTTAGAATTAGTCTAATATATATGGGGCATTCCACGACAAATCGGACACTTCAAAAAAAAATATTTTTGATTTTCCTCAAAATTTGTATACAAAAACATTGTGACTATTTTTTTTTCTGAAAAGTACTTCAAAAAACAAAAATATGAGCAAACAAGTAAAAACGGCGTTAAGTTCGGCCGGGCCGAACTTTAAATACCCTCCACCTTGGATTACATTCCACAAGGCTGTCGATTTTCGTAGAAGTGCAGTAATATTACAAGAAAATACGGCATAAAATTTTTTTTTTATTTTTTTATGCCGAACGTAGGGGTCGCGCTTTTACATTTTTCTATATAACTTCTGCATTTATAAACGGATTTTAAAGTGTGATACATCGATGTTTTTGTCTCGACGAGGCCGATTTTTTTGAAAATCGACATAATTCCTTAGGAAGAGTTTCATGATTTTATGCGAGCTTTAATTTTCTGATATTAGAGTGGTACATTAGGGTAGTAGCAACTGAGATATGATGGGTAAGTACCAGAAGGGGGTGCTTGAGCTCAATGACTTCAAAGACAAAAAATCGGGCTCGTCGAGACAAAAACATCGATGTATCAGACTTTAAAATCCGTTTATAAATGCAGAAGTTATATAGAAAAATGTAAAAGCGCGACCCCTACGTTCGGCATAAAAAAATAAAAAAAATTTTTTGAAACTACCTTTCAATAATACTTCATATTCGAAGGTGTACGGCGAACTTTTTTTTTGAGGTACGCCTTAATGTACACACCGAATTTCATCATTCTAGCTGTAATCGTTTAGTTGGTACTATTTTTATCCCTCTGTACCCATTGTATGCCTTGAAAGTACGAATTTGGATAACACCTTTTATTTTTCCTGTCTACGCAGTCAGAGGAATGTATACTCTGAATGTCATGACTCTAGCTGCGGTCATTTGATTGGTACTATTTTTATCCCATTTTTCCATTTTAACCAGAAAAAGTACGATTTTCGGAAAATCCGTTTAGTTTTACGTGTCTACGCAATCAGAGGAATATATACACCGAATTTCATTATTCTAGGTGCAGCCATTTGGTTGGTACCATTTTTATCCCTTTATTCCCATTTTAGTCCTTAAAAGTACGAATTTGGACAAAATATTTTTATATTTTGTATCTAGTCAATTAGAGGAATGTACACACCAAATTTCATGTTTCTAGCCGTTGTCGTTTAATATGTACCATTTTTATCCCTTTTTGCCCCATTTCTCCCCCTAGGAATAAAAATCACTTTAAGGTGCACATTTTGTTATAGGGGAAATGCGCATATCCAATATCAAGTAAGTACAAGCAGACAGATGTAAAAAATTAGGCTTAAATACTTTAAATATTAGGGGTTATTAGGGGTATTTTCAGTCCTTGTGAGGGAAAAACTTTTCCCTCTGGGCCGATTTCGCCCACTGCAACCATAAGACACATTTACGGAAAATTTCAACGTTCTATCTCATTTAGTTCGAAAGCTAGCGTGCTTTCAACAGACAGACGGACATGGCTATATCGTCTTAGAATTTTACCACGACCCAGAATATATATACTTTATGGGGTCTCCGACGAATATTTTAAGGTGTTACAAACGGAATGACAAAGTGAATATACCCCCATCCTTAGGTGGAGGATATAAAAACTCCTATTTCATTTCATTTATTCAGTCAATGGAAGTAAAATTCCTTACAGACTATGATTACAAATATTATATAGTAAATATAAGTATGAATAATTATAAATTATTTTATTACTGTTACAAGAAATAATTTAAAGTTATCTTTTGATGTGCACAGATCTATACATGGCTTTGAATCTATTTGAAGATTTATATTAACGGAATTTAAATAAAGAAATGTGCGGGTTAGGGGACTGTTAAGAGCATAATTAGTACGATGCAATGGCACATTAAAAACATCAAAGAACCTCAGATTTCTTGGAGGGACATTAAACGGAATCAAAGAAACCAAAGCTGGACAATCAATAATATCATTTATTAAACCAAAAATTAGTAAAGTAGCTTGAAATATCCTACGATACTCCAAAGTCTGCAAAGTCACAACAATAAACATTTCGATCTATAAAGTGTATGATCAGGAAATATGAATGACCTAAGAGCAAATTTAACAAATATTCGCTGAAGTCTCTCAATGCGAGATATATGTTTGTCACAATGTGGATTCGCATATTCCAACTTTAGACCTGACAAAAGAAGTATAAACCAATTTCAGAGTATTAGGATCAGAAAAATCTGAACAATTTATTTTTAGAAATGCAAGCATTTTGTAAGCTTTTGGGACAATATTATTGATGTGCGGTAAAAACGACATAGAGGACGATTTAAAAAAAAAACTATATCTTTTTAACGAGTAATCAGAAAAAACTCAAAGTATACCATGGGGTGTTTTTGGTGGGCTATAAAAAATGTAAAAAAATGGAGGAAATCAAAAATATATTTTTTTCCAACTGTCCAATTTGTCTTGGAATGCCCCATATATAAAAGAGTTGCGTTGCTGACTGACTGAGTGACTTGTTATTGGCCAGCGCCCAGAAAAGTAGTTGAGTAGTTTTTTTAGCCATGTTAAAAAAAGTATTATATATACATTTTGTAATTTGTTTTAAATTGGCCCGATGGCTTTGAATTACAAGTTGAAATAAATAAATCAAATCAAAAAACGAGTTTTACGAAATTCGTACTTTTAGGGGATAAAATGGTACAAAAAGGGATAAACATCGAACCTTCGTCCTGACTAAACGACAGTAGCTAGAAATATGAAATTTGCCGAATGCCTTACTCTTATCCTGCAGACACGCGACAGAAAAATATTTTTCAAAATTTGTACTTTTTAGGGAGGAAGGAAACAAAAAGGGATAAAAATGGTACCAATTTAACTAATGCAGCTATATAAAGGGATACAAATTAGTACCACTTTAAGTATTGCAGCTATAGTCGTGGAATTCCTCTGACAACGTAGAAGTCCAATCTAAATGGATTTTTCACAATTTGTACTTGTAAGGGGTGAGCGGGATAAAAATGGTACCGACTAAAGTATTGTAGCTAGAATCGTGAAATCCGGCGTGTACATTCCTTCGACCACGTAGACGGGCAACATAAATAGAGTTTCAGGATTTTGCATTTTTAAGGAGGAAATCAAAAAATTTTCGAAATTTGTACTTATAAGGGGTGAGCGGGATAAAAATGGTACCAACTAACAAATTCTTGTAGCCAGAATCGTGATATACGGCGTGTACATTCCTTCGACCACGTAGACGGGCAACATAAATTGATTTTGCATTTTTAAGGAGGAAATCAAAAAATTTTCGAAATTTGTACTTATAAGGGGTGAGCGGGATAAAAATGGTACCAACTAAAGTCTTGTAGCCAGAATCGTGAAATCCGGCGTGTACATTCCTTCGGCCACTTAGGCGGGCAACATAAATTGATTTTCTGGATTCTGTATTTTTAAGGAAGGAAGATTTTTCGAAATTTGTACTTATAAGGGGTGAGCGGGATAAAAATGGTACCAACTAACAAAGTATTGTAGCCAGAATCGTGGAATACGGCGTGTTCATTCCTTCGACCACGTAATTGGGCAACATAAATTCATTTTCTGGAATTTGCATTTTTAAGGAGTGAGCGGGTCAAAAAGGAAGATTTTTCGAAGTTTGTACTTATAAAGGGTGAGCGGGATAAAAATGGTACCAACTAAAGTATTGTAGCCAGAACCGTGAAATCCGGCGTGCACATTCCTTCGGCCACTTAGGCGGGCAACATAAATTGATTTTTTTGAATTTGCACTTTTAAGGAGAGACCGGGTCAAAAAGGAATAAAAATGGTACCAACTAATTACAGCTAGAATCGTGAAATTTGGTATGTAAATTCCACTCACCGTATAGAAGCCCTATATAAATGTATTTTTACACTTCTAAGAGGCGAATGGGGAAAAGGGTTAAAAATGGTATGTAAATTCCTTTAGATTTTTTGAAATTTATAACTTTAAGGGCCGCGCGGGACAAAGGAATAAAAATTGTGTACAGCTCTTTAGTTACGTAAACACGGAACGTAAATGGATATGTCAACATTTGTACTTATAAAGAGAATGTGGGACGAAAAGGTATAAATGTCGCACAGTGGTTCAGAATCAAAATCCATCGGCCAAAAATCAATAACTGTTGTTCTAGTAGACATTTTTGAGTTCTATGAGAAAAAAAAAACAATATTAGACAAGGACCCAAGGATTATTTTGAAATATTAACATTAAAAATTGGGAAATCGACCAAGTTGACTACTTTTCGTATTTTTCGATTTTAAAGAAAATTAAAATTTTTATTTTTTGTCTTTATGCTATAGAGAAAGTCAAACGAAGGATTGGGACTACAAAATTTTAAAACGAACATTATGTTTGATAATGGTCACGTCTTGGCTTAGGTGGACAAATGGATTCGAAAAATTGGTATTTTTTGGCGGAAGTTTAAATAAAGATGATTATCGGAGGATATTAAGAGAAAAATTGAAGTCAAACACGGAAAAACTAGGTGTTAAGGACAGCTTCAAATTTTATCAGGGCAATGATCCGCAACACAAATAGTAGCTTCTTTACAACTGTCCAAAAGTGCTACATCCTCCTCCCCAATCCCCCCACCTAAAATTGGTCCGCCGTATTCGCCGCCACTCAATAACCTCCACATCCGAAGTGAAATATGATTACATGAAGAATGGGATAAAATACAAATTTCCTGTACCAGAAAAATCGTGGAAAGTACGCCAAAGCGTGAAAAAAGCGTTTCCCTACGCCTAATAAATACCAAATGTTCACAAAAACGCGTTTTTGCCTTATTAATTATCCTTTAATATTCTTTAAAAACCGAATATTAATGACGCTATGATTTTTGATGTAAATGTACTTCATTGTTCATGCGTTGTTTTTTATAATTTGTAATCAGTTAATGATTATTTTTTCCGCGAATTTTGAAGCTCATCTAATAAAATAAATATAAAATAAAGTTTTATGTTTAAATAACGTACATGGATTAATGGGCGTTTGATCTTTCACCAATTAGAACGTCGAATATTAATGAGAGTCACTGTGGAATAACATTAATTGTTATACCCTCCACCTCCAGGATGGGGGTATATTCACTTTGTCATTCCGTTTGTAACACCTTAAAATATTCATCGGAGACCCCATAAAGTATATATATTCTGGGTCGTGGTAAAATTCTAAGACGATATAGCCATGTCCGTCTGTCCGTCTGTCTGTCTGTTGAAAGCACGATAGCGGCCGAACGAAATGAGCTAGGAGGTTCACATTTTCCTAAATGTGTCTTATGGTTGCAGATCGGTTGGGATTGAAAGTGGACGAAATCGGCCCAGAGGGAAAAATTTTTCCCTAACAAGGACTGAAAATACCCCTAATATTTAGAATATTTCAGCATGTTTTTTGAACATAATAGCTTGTATTTACTTGAGCGTGATTTTTATTTGTAGGGGGCGAAATGGGACGAAAAGGGATAAAAATAGTACGTATCAAACGACAACAGATAGAAACACGAAATTTGGCGTGTACATACCTCTAATAGAGTAGATACATAATATACAACTATTTTTCTAAATTTGTACTTTTAAGGGGTTAAATGGGGATAGAGGGATAAAAATAGAACCAACCAAACGGCTGCACCTAGAATAATCAAATTCGGTGTATATATTCCTCTGATTGCGTACACACATAAAATAAAGGAAATTTTCGAAATTCGTACTTTTAGGGTGCAAAATGGAAAAAGGGGATAAAAATTGTACCAAACAAATGGATGCAGCTAGAACCATGAAATTCGCGGTATACATTCAGCTGACTGAGTGACACGAAAAAAACTTTTTTCCAAATTCGTACTTTCAAGGGATTCAATGGGAGCAGACGGTACCAAAATGGTACCAACTAAAAGGCTACAGCTAGAATGATGAAATTTTCGAAAGCCGTACTTTTAAGGAGTAAAATGCGAAAAAGGGGATAAAAATGGTACCACGAAAATGGCCGCAGATAGTATCATGGAATTGGGTATATACATTCCTCTGAGTGCATAGCCACGTAAAATATTTTTTCCAAATTCGTACTTTATTTTGTTGCATTTACGACAAAAAATGGTAGAATCATGAAGTTGTCTTATACTGCGTACGAGAGAGATAAGTTATTTTCAAAATGTATACTTTTGAATTTAAAATAAAGAGTGATTTTTTTGAGGTTAGGATTTTCATGCATTAGTATTTGACAGATCACGTGGGATTTCAGACATGGTGTCAAAGAGAAAGATGCTCAGTATGCTTTGACATTTCATCATGAATCGTCTTACAAACGAACAACGCTTGCAAATTATTGAATTTTATTATCAAAATGCGTGCTCTGTTAAGAAAGTTCATTGCGCGCTTCCATTTTATGGTCAGTTTAATCGACCCACTGAAGCGGCTATTCGGGCTATTGTGACTAAATTTCGCACCAAATTTACATTGTTGGACATTAAACCACCAACACGCTTACGTAGAGTGCGAACTGAAGAAAATATCGCAGCTGTATCGGCCAGTGTTAATGATGACCACCAATTTTCGATTCGTCGCCGTTCGCACCAATTGGGTCTCTGTTACTCAAAAACGTGGAAATGCCAAAATTGGACTAAGCGGATGGACCACCTAAGACGCAGCCGCGGTCAACATTTAAATGAAATTATCTTCAAAAAGTAAATGTCATGGACCAATCTAACGTTTCAAATAAAGAACCGATGAGATTTTGCAAATTTTATGCGTTTTTTTTTTAAAAAAGTTATCAAGCTCTTAAAAAATCACCCTTTAGATGGAAAAAGGAGATGGACCAAAGGACTGCAGCTGAAAATACACCCTCTATCGCCTAATATTTAAGGTATTTATGATTGCTGCCTTATATTTACTTTATGAATTGAAGTATTAATTCCATTATAAATATGTACGTAGTATAAAAATATTGGTAGCCTTGGCTTATTAATTAAATTTCTGATTTTCATACATTTGAAATTTGTTGCGGACATTCCTCTTGTAGCTTGGAAGCACCGCAAAGAAAATAAATGTTTTAGCGGGCGAAATGGGACAATAAGGGATAAAATATGACTATAAAGACTCGAAACAAATTTTTTTTTCCAAATTTGTACATTTGGGCGGAGAATGGGGATATCTTTAAAATTTGTACTTTTCTTATCAAAATAATGTAGTCACTTTGTCTGTATCTGAAAATGCTCCTCCCTAATGGCGACTGACAATCGCCTAATATTTTCGGCATGTTCACTTTCACAATAGTGAAATTATATTATATACATTATAGTTTGAAATAGTAATCAAATATAGTAATGTGCATAAAAATATCACAATTTTCGTAATATGGTTCTGTAGGCTGTCGACATATCCTTTAATCTGCTGGTAATACTTTGGAATGCACTCCGTGGTGGAGGGCATATAAGATTCGGCCCGGCCGAACTTAACGCCTTCTTACTTGTTATTTTTATTTTCAAGCTTATATTTGACATTTGCAAAATGGGACGCTATACGCTCGAAGAAAATTGTGAAATATGAAAAACTTACTTCGAAGGTAGGGAGTCTTTAAAGCCACTTGTAAGAAATTTACATGGAAAATTTTCCAGAAGCGATCGGCCTTCAGTTCAGCCTTCATGAAGTTCATTTTCATCTCAGTGGCAATATCAATAAGCAAAATTACCACATATGGTATTCAAATAACCCACGCGTGACTATTAAGAAGGCAATGCATCCAAAACGAGTCACAGTTTGGTGTGGTGTACTGAAAAATTTGGTCGATCGGATGCGTTACTGCCGAGCCAGCCGTGTTAGTCATATGCATGATATTGTGTTCCATTATTAAATGACAAAGTTAAACCTTTCCAACAAAACTAGAAATTTGAAAAAATAATCAGTACTCTCTTTATAGCCGATTCCAATTTTAAATTTGAAATGGTTATTTTAATAGTCTACTACTGTTCCCTTGTCCTGTACCTAATGAATTAGCACACTAACCTACTTCCCTGCATCCCCTTTTGTAGGCCCTTCTATACCTATCTAAATAAACGAAAATTGTCTACCCCGTCAAATGCAAATAACTTTGGTTGTAGTTAAATCAAATTTTATGCAAAATCATGTTGTCAAACATATTTTACATACCCATAGGAAGGACCATAGGAATCGTTATCAACCAAACCAACAAAATGCAGCCCACACAGTAGTCTGCTGACTAGTCTGGTACGTGGTAACGAAAAAAGGTAAATTAAAAGGCAAATGTTATTAAAGGTAACGGTAACGGATACCCCGGTAACGAATGTTAGCATAGTGTTAAAGTTTGCCAAAGGAATAGCAGCATCCTTTGGCAAACAACAATGGCAAAAAAACTAGCTGAGATTCATTAAAAGTGACAGTGTTGCAATAAAAAAAATAAACATATTCTATCACACACGTCCCAACAACCGTGAATGACCATTTTCTATACCAACTACCTATATAAACATATGCAGGGATGTTTGAACTTGCTAACTCTTACTTTTTTGGCATCATCGACAAAAAAACGTAGGATCGTTTACACCTTCTATCCTAACAACATGCGAGAGGGTAGCAAACAAATTTCTGTATTCATTAAATAAAGACTATTAACTACGTAGTCATAGCCTTTTGGAGTTTACGCTTTTCTTGGGTTGTTAAACTACGAGCAGTTAACCCAAAACAATATTTTTTTACAACTGAAACGTTTCTGTAAATTTTGTAAGCACCACCCAGCCTAGGCAAATATATAGTTTAGGTAAATATCGTAAGGGTTTTGCAAGATTAAACACTAGTTAACAAACATTTTATCGATGAGCTGGGTATAACATTTTCGGCTGTATTTTGGCTTTCTAAACTCGAAAACGATATTAAATTTTTAATGGATTTTCTGTTCTTTTTTTTAAATTTTTGACTAAAATTGCAATCTTTGTCGAAGGTACCTTTAATATTTGTACTCTATTCGGAAATATTAAAAACTTACTTCAAAAAGTAGGGAGTCTTTAAGGCAAACTGTAAGAAATTTGCGAGGAAATTTTTCGCGAAGAGATCGGCCTTCATGAAGCTCATTTTCATCTCGGTGGCTATGTCAATAAGCAAAATTGCCACATGTGGGGTTCAGAGAACCCACACATGACTATTGAGAAGCCAATGCATCCACGACGAGTCACTGTTTGGTGTGAATTAGGGAGTAGGGAGTCTTTAAGGCAAACTGTAAGAAATTTGCGAGGAAAATTTTCGCGAAGAGATCGGCCTTCATGAAGCTCATTTTCAGAGAACCTACACATGACTATTGAGAAGCCAATGCAATGTGGATTTGGTTGGGTCTGTACTGAAAAATTGTCAGTAGTGGTTGTCATAGGAATGATATTGTGTTCCATTAATAAATGACAAAGTTCAATCTTTCCAATAAAACCTGAAATTTGAAAAAAATCAGTAGTTTTTTGTAGCCGATTCCGATCCGATCCGATAATTTAAAATTTTACATGGCCCACCTTATATAGGGTCCGCCAAATAACTTTTTTTTTGAAAATGCTATAAAAAAACTGCTGAATATTTTCTCAAATTTCTTTTTTTATTTGAAAGTACAATCCTCCCGGTTAATAATGGAAAATAATTTCATTCAAATGGCTGCTGAGGGCACCACACAAATAATAGTCCAACGGTTGAATAGTTGAAAAAAACGATAGATGGCGGACCCTATATAAGCGTATATTTCCAAAGTCAGAGAAGATGCGAATTTAAGAAGTTATGAATGTTTAAAGTTTTGAATATAAATTTTATTTTAATTTCTTAACCCGAAAAACGTTATTTCAGATTATTGTTTTTTTGCGTATGTCCATTATTTAAGAATAAAAAATATATTTTTTTTTTCAATTTTTTTTTAATTTTATTTTTTAATGTTTTAACCCGAAAAAATTGATCACAGATTATTGTTCTTTTTTCGCGTAGGTCCGAATTTAAAAAGGTATGAAGGTTTAAAGTTTTGTATATAAATTTTATTTTATTCTTCAATTTTATTTTTTTTAATTGTTAGACCCGAAAAAAGTAATCACAGAATATTGTTCTTTTTCGCGTAGGGCCGTTATTAAAGTTTTTAAAATAAATTTTATTTTTTTTTAATTTTTTAATTTTATTTTTTTCCAATTGTTTAACCCAAAAAAAATATTATTGTCCTTTTTCACGTAGGTCCATTATTTAAGAAGTTATAAAGGTTTTGAAAAAATATTTTTTTTTTATTTTTTTTTAATTTTATTTTTTAATGTTTTAACCCGAAAAAAGTGATCACAGATTCTTGTTCTGTTTTCGCGTAGGTCCGAATTTAAGAAGTTATGAAGGTTTAAAGTTTTGAATATAAATTTTATTTTACTTTTCAATTTTATTTTTTTTAGGTTTTTGATCCGAAAAAAGTAATCACAGATTATTGTTATATTTCGCATAGGACCGTTTGAAAATAAATTTTATTTTTTTTTTTTCAATTTTTTAATTTTATTTTATCCAATTTTTTAACCCGAAAAACGTTATTGCAGATTATTGTCCTTTTTCGCGTAGGTCCATTATTTAAGAAGTTATAAAGGTTTTGAAAATATATTTTTTTAATTTTATTTTTTTAATCTTTTAACCCGAAAAAAGTGATCACAGATTATTGTTCTTTTTTCGTGTAGGTCCGAATTTAAGAAGTTATGAAGGTTTAAAGTTTTGAATATAAATTTTATTTTATTTTTCAATTTTATTTTTTAAGTTTTTGACCCGAAAAAAGTAATCACAGATTATTGTTCTTTTTCGCGTAGGACCGTTATTAAAGTTTTGAAAATAAATATTATTTTTTTTTTTCAATTTTATTTTATACAATTTTTTAACCCGAAAAACTTTATTGCAGATTATTGTCCTTTTTCGCGTAGGTCCATTATTTAAGAAGTTATAAAGGTTTTGAAAATATATTTTTTTATTTATTTTTTTTTAATTTTATTTTTTTAATGTTTTAACCCGAAAAAAGTGATCACAGATTCTTGTTCTTTTTTCGCGTAGGTCCGAATTTAAGAAGTTATGAAGGTTTAAAGTTTTGAATATAAATTTTATTTTATTTTTTTTAGTTTTTGACCCGAAAAAAATAATCACAGATTATTGTTATTTTTCGCGTAGGACCGTTATTAAAGTTTTGAAAATAAATTTTATTTTTTTCAATTTTTTAATTTTATTTTATCCAATTTTTTAACCCGAAAAACGTTATTGCAGATTATTGTTTTTTCGCGTAGGTCCATTATTTAATTTTATTTTTTTAATGTTTAACCCGAAAAAAGTGATCACAGATTATTGTTCTTTTTTCGCGTAGGTCCAAATTTAAGAAGTCGTGAAGGTTGAATATAAATTTTATTTTTTTTTTAGTTTTTGACCCGAAAAAAAGTGATTGCGAAGGACCTTTATTTAGGAAGTTATGTAGGTTTAAAGTTTTGAAAATATTTGTTTTTAAAATGTCTTGACACTGTTTCGCGTAGGACCATTATTTAAAACGTTATGAAAGTTAAAAAAAATAAATTTTATTTTTTTAATTTTAATTTTTTTCAATTTTTTAACCCGAAAAAAGTGAGCACATATCACAGATTAGTGTCCTTTTTCGCGTAGGGCCGTTATTGAAGTTTTGAAGGACCGTTATTTAGGAAGTTATGCAGTTTTAAAATTTTGAAAATATTTTTTTTTTCTTTTTAAATGTTTTGACCCAAAAAAAGTGATAACAGATTATTGTCCTATTTCGCGTAGGGCCGTTATTGAAGTTTTGAAGGACCGTTATTTAGGAAGTTATGAAGTTTTAAAATTTTGAAAATATTTTTTTTTTCTTTTTAAATGTTTTGACCCAAAAAAAGTGATAACAGATTATTGTCCTATTTCGCGTAGGGCCGTTATTGAAGTTTTGAAGGACCGTTATTTAGGAAGTTATGAAGTTTTAAAATTTTGAAAATATTTTTTTTTCTTTTTAAATGTTTTGACCCAAAAAAAGTGATAACAGATTATTGTCCTATTTCGCGTAGGGCCGTTATTTAAAAAGTTATGAAGGTTTTAAAAAAATAAATTTTATTTTATATTTTTTTTAAGTGAGCACATCAGATTATTGTCCTTTTCGCGTAGAACCCTTATTGAAGTTTTGAAAATAAATTTTATTTTTTCCAATTTTTTGACCCGAAAAAAGTTTTTGAAGATTATTGTCAATTTTGGCGTAGGACCGTTATTTAAGAAATTATGAAGGTTACGTAGGTCCGAATTTAAGAAGATATGAAGGTTTAAAGTTTTGATTATTTTTTATTTATTATTTATTTATTTTTATTTATTATTTATTTATTTTTATTTATTTTTTATTTGTTTTTTAATTTAATTTTTTTTTTCATTTATTTGACCCGAAAAAAGAGATTATTGTCCTTTTTCGCGTAGGACCGTTTTTAAAGTTTTGAAAATAAATTTGATTTTATTTTCCAATTTTTGACCCGAAAAAAGTTTTGAAAAAAATCTAAATTTAATATTTTTTATTTTCAATGTATGTATTATTTAATATAAAAATGATTTTAAAGAAATTTAAATAATCGTTACGGAATCTTTTGAAGCAAGGGAACTCACTGCGTGGACCATTTTGTTACCGCTTTGGTGGAAGGGGGTGGCAGCAGAGAGAATTTTACCTACCACCAGATTTTGGCTGTTCCAAATCTCCTCTACAATTCAGCTCTTGTCATATTTGGTCCGCCACTCACCTGAACAATTATAAGCGCTAAAAACCAAGTATACATATCTATGATGGTTAAAGGAAACTTGGAATTTTGATAAAATCAAATGTATCCAAATTTTGATTGTGATTGTATGAATCAATATTACTCAATACACGCCGCAAAAAGTAAAATGTAATTGTACTTACATAAATGATCAAAAAAAAATGATCATATATCATTGACCTTTACGAAGTTGTAAAGGTTTAAAGTTTTGAAAATAAATATTATTATTTTTTTTAATTTTTTACTCACAAAAAGTGATTAATCTTCAATCACTTTCGCGTAGGACCCAAAAAAATTATATATCGAAATATAATATTTTTATTTGCGATTTATGTATTTATTTAATGTAAAAAACTATTATTTTAAAGAAATGTAAATAATCAAAAAAATTAGAGACCAATGCCGCTTCGGAATGTTTTGAAAGGAACTTACTGCGTGAACCATTTTGTTACCCCTTTGGGGGTTGGGGTGTCACCAGAACTAGAAATCAGCTCTTGTCATATATGGTCTGTCACTCACCTGGACAATTATAAGCGGTAGAAACCAAGTATACATACATATGGTCGTCAAAGGTACGTACCTTCGACGAAATTTGGAATTTTAGTAAAAACAAATGTATCCAATTTTGGATTGTGATTGTATGAATCAATATTACTCAATGCACGCCGGAAAAAGTAAAATGTAATTATACTTACATATATGATTATTGGCCTTTTCGAAGTTATGAAAGTTTAAAGGTTTGAAAATAAATTTTATATATTTTTTTAAATTTTTGATCCACAAAAAAGTGTAAGATTATTGTCCTTTTCGCGTGGGACTTATAAAAATATTTTTTATTTGCAATTTATGTATTTAAAGTAAAAAAAAAAATAAATACTAGAATAAAATTAGAGACCGATACCGCTTCGGGATGTTTTGAAGCAAAGGAACTCACTGCGTGAACCATTTTGTTAACTCTTTTAGGGCGGAGTGTCGCCGGATAGAAAATTACCTACCACTAAATGTCTCTGCAAATCTCCTCTATAAATCTCTGGTCATATTTGGTCAGTCACTCACCTGGACAATTATAAGCACTTGGAACCAAGTATACATACCTATGATCGTTAAAGGTATCTTCGACGAAATTTGGAAATTTGGAAATTTGGTGATTGTATGAATCAATATCCCTCAATGCACGCCGCAAAAAGTAAAATGTAATTTTACTTACTTATCATTAACTTTTGTATTTTAATGATCTTATTCTAAAGTTATATATTCATTGGTTATATAAGAATAAGGTATATTAACTCTATGGATTATTGTTTTCTCTAAAATTAATTTAAATTAAATTCCACGTGCCACAGCTTTCGAGCCCAATGGTCCGTTTAAACGCTTTAAAACTATGGGGAAATTTTCGCTGATAATGTAGTCATCTTTGAAAACTATCACCAGATTTACTTCAAATTCTAAAACAAAGTCAAGATAAACGAGATATTTTAAAAGAGAAATCTTAAAAAAAAAATAAGTAACATTTTAAACTATTTAATTGAAATCATGTAGGGAAAGACTGAAGGGCGACCGGCTCAATAATACCCTAGACTACTCCCTGTGACTAACATGGTTCTGATTATTAAAACCCACTTTAAAAGTCACCAATATATGTGTTCTGAACAATTTGATTAAAATCTGATGCAATACGTAAGCAATAATAGTTGAAATAGGGGGACATTTGTGTGGGGCTATACCAAAACACGGTTTCATTTATCTACAGTAATAGAATATAACTTGATTTGGTAAATTTGACTAAATCCGAATATTATGAAGATTCTAGGCCGGTAATAAAGTAAATCAGAGCATATACGAGGATGTATAAATATTTGATCAAGTTGCACAGTTTCATGTTGTATTTCCTATGCGAAATAAACATACAATAGCGTACGTCCCTGACCTGCAAAAAATACCCCAGATAAATTTCTTGGCTATTATTCAGCAATTACAACCTGCACTTTGATTACAAGATTTAGCTGGACAGACAGACTCAGCATTTAGCTTAGTCAATCGGTATAATTTAAAGTGGTTCTAGTTTATTGTACAAGTCTCGCCCATAAAGTTAAGTACCAACACTACAGAGAGGCTTGACAGATACTTCATACTAATTTAAGCAAATTACTTTAATGGCATACAAATATTTATATAGTGGACTAGTCCTCGCCCACATCTGTTAAAATACTGCAAAAAATATATTAAAGTATTGAATATAGATCGTATCATAATTCTACTGCGCCACACAATATATTTATATAATTTATGGGGTCTCCAATGAATACTTCAAGATGTTGCCAAAAGTATAACAAAATGAATATATAGTCCATATAGTGCTCGCCATTTATATAACTCGACCGGAGACTATATGAGATCATGGAACACAACGTTATTTACCGAGAGTTTGACAAAAACTATATTCCAGTCCATAGGCTGTTTGCTGAGAGATTTGAGGCTTGTCCCCTCCACAATTCCCAACACATGTCATGTCATGTTGCCCTGGGCTGTCCATCAATGCGACATAATAGATAATTTCTTAAGCCTCTGGGATGTTCTAATAGATCAATCAATTACTTAAGCGAAAAGTTGCCTCTTCTAACATTATAAGGCTTGTCGCCCTTCAATTCCAAACACAAGTCATGTCATGTAAAGTAGCCCTGGGCTGTCCATTAATGCGACACAACAGATAATTTCTTAAGCGAGAAGTTGCCTCCTCTAAAATAATAAATAAAGTAAATAAAAAACTTACAAACTTACCTATTTTAAAATTCTTCGTTATCAATGTGGGACAGGAGAACAAACGCGGTAATACCATATAAATGGGTATCTCCAGTTTGGGACATATATTGCCATCGACGATTTGAATTGTTTGTATTTCGGTGGCGTCTTTGGCATAACCCTCACTGCAGCCACACGTTTCATTACGCAGTAATTGCAATTCTATTGATTTGATGGCCGCCTCCGTGTGCTGTACTATCAAATGTCCCTTTAAAGGTTGGGTTATGCAAAATTCAGTCTTTTCCAATTTTCCCGTAATCAAGAATCTTGGCATTGTTATGCGTTCCTTGGAGTTCTTTTGTATACTCTCAGGACTTATGCTAAAGTTGACTTCTTTGCCATTGGCAGCGGTGTTTGGCGCTTCGCCTGAGTTGGATGGCTTGTATTGTATACAAAATTGTTGAGTCTTTTGCATGGATTTGGCTAGGAAACTACGTTTTACGTCACACTTCAGCTGGTAATTAACGCTGATGAATAGTCCATGATAGGTTTCGTAGAGGGTACGCGGTTCTTTGTTGCACTTTAGGGGGAACTCGAAATGAAATTCAGATACGCCCGCAGACAATTTGCCCGGAGCCGACAGTTCAATGGTAGAATTGAGCAGAGGAATTGGTTTCAGGGAATTGTAGAAAGCGTCGAGTAGGCCAACAGATTTGCTGTTGCTTAATTGCAAATTTACAATGCCTTCCAATGACAAAGTGATGCCGTCATGTTTCGCCTCCGAAGGGCAGGTAAACTGAACGCAGCCCATCAAAACGTCCTGGTTTAAACAATAAATACATATGGATATTTTCAGGGTTCAGATTAACAGCACATTCGTACTTACATTTTCAAAATAGATTTTATTTTCGCGTTTTAGTTTAATTTCAAAATTCATTTTCACTGTTTCCGATACGATTTTTACACGAAATTACTTTGTTCTATGTTTGTTTACATTTAGTGCTGCGAAATGTGGCAGCACTTTCAGTGACTGTTTACATTTGGCGAGGCAAAATATGGCAGCACTCTTGCGGCTGTTTCCCCAGCTGATTTCAATTAGGTTATTATATTGTCTGCCCAGTTTATTTTTATGGAATAAAATAATAGGAAATCATGCTAAAATTATACGCCCGTGTTCTGTGGAAACCTTCTACACTCACTGTGCCCGTTTCCAGGCGCAATTTAAGTGATGAAACAAGTAAACGCGAATCCGCCGTTTTGAAAAACATTCGTGAGGAGCTGAAGAGGGACAAAGAGGCGTTGAAATGGCGTAAGAGCAATGAAGAGTCCGGGGACGTTACCACACGTCTTAAATATTTCGGCAATAATGAACAAACCGCCGATTTCATACTGTTTATGCAGAAACCCTTCGAATTAAATCCCAAAAAATGGGTCGAAATGTGGGACAAAAAGAAGGAAAAGAATGAACGTGCCCTCCAACAGTTCTTACCGGAACGTCACGAAATACTGGGACCCGATTTGGCGACGGCCCATTTCATTTTGCACCGTGGTGGTTCTGTGAAATTCCTCAAGGACAAAGAATGGATGAAGGCCGACGAAGATGGCAATTTTACATTGCCCACTCAATACCATGCCGCTTTTAAACTGGAGGCCATCAAATGTGACAATATGCTTTTGTATTACGAAGGTCTTGAAAGTATTCGTTGGCTGCAGGAACTGAAATTCATGTCGTTTCACAATGTTCGGACATTTGATGATTGGTGTTTGGATCGTATTTCCGGCTCGCAATGCGAAAAATTGGAAGTCTTGGATATATCAGGGACAAACTGTACCGCGAGGGGTTTGTCATGCCTATATCGCCTGAATAGCTTGAAGCTATTAATTGTTGATGATCCCCAGGTCAATGTGGAGTATGAACTGACATGCGCCATGCTGCAAGAAGCTCTTCCCAAATTGAAGATTGTGAATATGGCATCCGTACACAATTTACAGTAGTACATTGGTGTTGGTAGAAAAATAAAACATTTATTTAGAATAAATTATTAAATAGAATTACATTAACTCGTGTCATTGGGTTGGTTTGGTTTTCATGTACTCCGCCTTGATGGCTTCTCGTTCCTCCACGGGAGGTAAATAAGGTGATATTCCTTTGGCTCGGCGATCCGAACGGATTTTGTACTATAATGTGGAGAATAAGGTAGAGATATTTATTTGAAAAAAATGTATATTTATTTAAATACCCAACTTTCACTTACCCAAAAATCTTTGCAGTTTTTATAATTGGCAAAATAAACTTCACAGGCCTCGCGATTAAAATTGTTTTTGTTCAGACATTTATAGGAGAGATCTTGTTCCTTGAGGGAGAGAAAAACAGATGTAAGTCATTTAAATTCGAATTGAGTAGTTCTAGTGCACATTTACGCAGACATTCTTCCGCATATCAAGTACAATCGCATGTCAATTTTGAAATTCTGCTGATTACCTTTAAACACGGATTATCCTTTTCGGCATCTAGATTACGTGGCATTTTTAAAACAGAAACTATGTATCAACGATGTATGTTGTTATATTTCGAGAAAGTTAGAATAAATTGAAATTATATAAATCAGAATGCGAATAGCATTGTTTGGTAAACAATGAACAGCTGACTTCTATAAAAACAGCTGACATCAACATAAATTTGGCAACACTATTTCTTTGCCATGAATTTGGCTGCATGGGAATAAAGATAAATAGAAATAAATGTTATAGCCCCATCACACTGAAGGCGAAATCGATCTAAGCCGGATTTCAAATGTCAGATATCGTAGAAATTTGACAATGGAAATCAGGTTGTAGGAATCGGAATTAATATTGACGTTGAAAATAGGTTTTAAATTCCGATAAAAGCAATTTCAGCTTGGACTATGTAACAAACACATTTTTTTCAGATTTTAATTCCGATTTCGACAACAATCGGATTCTATAACACCCCTGATTGACGCTTCACAATAATCTAGACCATCTCCAATGAAAATAAGAAATTACATTTCTATTTTGAATTGGGATAATTTCAGTGGAAGTTGAGAAAATTTCTGCCTTGACTTGATTGTGTTGTCGTGTGAAATGTTAAGGTATATTCTAAATTATGGTATATTCTAAATTTTAAGTGTAAATTCGCATTTTTAACTGATTTTTTTTTCAATTTGAAATGGAAATCAATTCATTTAATATTTTGTAAATTTCTCAATCTCAATTGCAATGAAAACTTCCTTAAATTTTAAAAGGAATTTCTCAATTTGAAATTGAAGTTCGGAATTTCAATCGGAGTTTTCTCAATTTCAATTGGAATTTTATCAAATTTTAAAACGCAATTCTCAATTTCAATTGGAATTTTATCAAATTTGACATGGAAATTCTAAATTTCAAATGGAATTTTCTTAATGTGGAATCAATTTCAAATGGAATTTCTCAAATTAAAATGGTTCTAAACTTCAATTGGAATACGGAACTCAAATTAAGCTCAGATTTCTCTTTTTTCAAATTTAAAAAGGAATTTCACAATTACAATTGGAATTTTCTCAATTCCAAATGGAAATTTCCAATTTCAATTGGAATTTTCGCAAATTTTAAAACGAAATTCTCAATTTCAATTGGAATTTTATGAAAATTTGAAATGGAAATTCTCAATTTTAATTGGAATTCTCTTAATTTGAAATGGAAAAACTCAATTTCAAAGTTCTAAATTTCAATTGGAATTGGGAAATCGAAAAGAGCTGTTTCCGCCTCGTAAAAACTTTGTTGTTGTTGTAGCAGCTTTAGAGGGAGCTGAGGTGATAATCCTTAAGTCTGAATTGTACTAGACTTCGTTCCGGCATGTATCCGATTATCGCGGGAACCTTTGTTCATCATCGTTCTCATGTTGTCCGGCTGTTATTTGCATCTTCTTCAAGGTTGATGTTAATGTTAAGGAAATGGGATGTTAATCGAGTTGTACCCCTATCCTCCACTAGGGGCGCTGCATTTTTTATGTTAACAGCCATGTTATGTATCGCTAATGGCTATTAGATTCTTCCCTGAACCTTGGAGCAATCGAGATGACTATTTTTATGTGAAAGTGTGTTCGGATAAGAAAATTGGCTGCAGAAATTCTTATTTTTTTTATGATGAAAAGTGAACATTTGTTGATGTTTAATTTTACCAGTGCGCCGGCCGGGAATCGAACCCAGCACCTTCAGATTGCAAGACGCGCACACTTCCACTGAGCTATATATATATCGTAAAAACTTTATACGTAGTCTTCTTTGTTTACTTCTGTTATCGCCGAGAATTTTTAAAGCTCATCCACAGAAGTAGGCATCCGAAATTTCGTTTTCGTAGTATGTACGCTGACACCGCCTTATGACCCTCTCGTTCGTCTAGGGTGGGAGTGAGAGAAAGCTTTGGGTCCCCATGGTCTATTAACCCATTAACGCCCAAAGAAACAAACATTAAACAAGGTGTCCTCATGTGGAGACAGAGGGCAGTAATGGGTTAAGTGAAACCACTTTTTGTCCAGATTGACAAAACTTCCCTTAGAATGTATTGTTTCCTTTAAATAGCGATCGCGAATGTAAACCTCCAGGGGAATAGAGAATTCCACGTGAATAAATCCCCTTTTATAGGCAAAAGGGTGACTGTTTTGTTCATAGTTGTCGAGAAAATGGATGAATTCCACTATTGCTTTACATTAAAAACTAGCCGGAGTTGAGCTATTTTGTACCCGACAACGTTCCTCTTCCAAAAGAGAAAGTGTGGACAAATTTACACATTTCGCTTTGTTTTGATTAAGTTTTTATCCAAAACTATATGTATTTTGTTGTATATTTTATACAGAATTTTCTCTCATTTCTTGTTTGTTTTTTTTTCAGATTTTGTTTTTTTCTTTCTTTATAACTTACAACTAATGTTGTTTTTGTAAATATAAGAACAATTGTATGTGTAACTTAAAGAAATGTTAATAGGTATTTCACGGAAGGAATACAATTTTTTTAATCAAAAAGAAATGATGTTTGTTGGTTGCTGTGTGTATGCGCATATGTGGTGGGTAATTGAATGTAAATTTTGTAAAAAAAAAAAAACGGAAATAAAATTAAACTTCAGCTTAGAAACTATGGTTTAAATTAAACTACAAATTGATTTAATAGTTTTACGAGTTTTTCTTTTTTTGTGTGTAACACCAATAAAAACAAAACGTAGAAATTATTAAAAAAAGGAAAAACAAAACAAAAAAGAATAGTAAAAAAGTAATAGAAAATTATTTCGGTAGTTTCTGTGGTTGTAGACGAAAGACTATTGCCTAAAACTTCAGATTAAAGCCCGGACCCATAGCCAGCTGACGCTGCTCGATGCCGGAATTTAGAACAAACCCTGTATTGGCTGATGATTTCTTGTTGCCCGTGATAATGCCCGAAATGATCTTACTTCCACTGCCACCACCACCAGCAATTTCGTCGCGACCCAATTGCTTGAACTGAGACCCGCCCGAGGGTGGTTTGGGCGAGGATGCCATCGCTTTGCGGGCACCCAGTTCACTTTTGGCCGGCCAGGTGGGAAACATGGAGGGATCGATGGGTACGGGCAGCTCTTTGAAGTACTGATGTTTCAGAGCGCCATCCGCCGTCAATCTCTGCTTGGGATTATAGGTCAGGAGACCCTGTAACAGTTCTATGCCCATTTCACTGGTCTTGTCCGCGAAATGTTTGCGCAGACTGGACACGGGATAGTCGGCAAATTGCGAGTTTTGACTAAGCATATTTTTAACCGCGGGTAGTTCGTTGTAACCAGGCCAAATCTTTTCGTTGGGTGTGCCCAGTTCCTGCAAAGAATAAGAAAACAAACTCATTTCAATCACATCATAATAAAGTGTCTGGGGTGGTCATACCTTAAATATTTTATTTAGTTCGTCGACCTCCGTTTTGCCGGGAAATATGGGACCCATTTGTAGGAATTCAGCAAAGATACAACCCACCGACCATATATCGATGGGTGTGGAATATTCCGGCGAACATAAAAGCAATTCTGGCGCTCTATACCATAGGGTAACCACTAACGATGTGTACTTCTTCAGGGGCGATCCATATTCTCGGGCCAAACCGAAATCGCCCACCTTTAAAATGCCTTTGTGTGATAGCAGAAGATTGGAGGTTTTCAAATCGCGATGCAATATCCAATTATCGTGTAAATGACCCACAGCTCGCAGCAGCTGTTGCGTGAGACATTTAATTTCGCCGGGAAAGAATGATTGTTTCTTCGCCTTCATGGTTTCCATCAGAGATTTCAGATCATGCTCTACATAATCCATGACAATGAAGATCTTGTCCATGTTAGAGCCCACCACTATCTCGCGCACTGTAACAATATTGGGATGTTGGCCCTTAAGTAGTGTGTTGATTTCACGCAGCGATGTTATGGGGAAACCTTCTTTCTCCTTTTCCATTTTCAAGCGTTTCAGTGCCACAATTTCGTTGGTGCGTTTGTCTTTGGCCCGGTACACGACACCGTAGGTGCCTTCCTCTATGCGATTCAGACACTGGAACTCTTCTACCGACCGACAACCCTGAATGCCCGGATAATAGTTGGGCAGTGGATTGCCCTTGTCGTCCAAAATCGGCGCATCTCCCACATCGTCGAGCTTTTTGCGGTCACTGTCATTTAGCAGTGCCTTGTCTTTGTTTTCCTTTTCCTCTCGGTTGGAATTGGCCTTCATGTCACGTTCTTCGGAACGGGAACGAGAACGTGAACGGGACCTCGATCTCGATAGTGATTTGGAAACGCTACGACTGCGCGAGGTCCGGGAACGGGATCCGGAATGCGAACTAGAACGCGATACAGATCGACTGTGTTCGGACGACAGGGAACTTGAACGTGAACCAGATCTGGAACTGCCGGAACGATAGGATTTTGAACGTGATCGGGATCTTGAGTGTGAGTTAGCTGGCGTGTGAGAGCGTGAACGTGAATCGGCAGAGCTGGGCGACAGTGAAATTGTTTCGGATCTTGTTTTGTGTTTATCAGCCCTCTTCACCTCCTCAGCATCTGTGTATTTACTTTTCGATGAAGCATGTTTGGGCTTCTTTGTTTTACGTTTGGTGGTGGTGACGTCCTCCTCGGGGGATTTTGAAAGCTCACCCACGGACAGAGGACTTTCGGTTTCAGAAATCTCTCCTTCACTTTCGTGGTTTGACTTCTTCTTCTTTTTTGTTTTGGACTTTTTATATTCGCTCTGATCCGTGTGGTAGTCATCCGATTGACTTTTATCGTCGGCGCTGTCTTGAGAATCATCCGAAGAATCTGATTCTGAGTCTTCTTCGTCGTCACGAATTTCTTGGCTTTCTTTGGATTTTTTCAAACGTTTCCGTTTCGATTTCTCTTCTTTTTCAGTGTTTTTACGTTTGATTATGTGCAAACTGGCGGTAACACTGGCCGCCACAGCGGTGGGACTCAAAGCATCCACAATAGTGACAGAACCGCGTTCTCGCAACAGTTCTCGGCGTGCTTCCAATTCCTTGCGGGCCATGTCTCGGCGTTTATCCTTGCCCTGTTCAGCTGCCAAAATTTTTGCCCGCCTGGCAACTAATTCCGGATCTTCGGGGCTGTGATTTTTGTCATTATCCATTTCGGATTTGGCAGGCGGCTCGGCGGCAACATTCTCCTCCTCATCATCTTCTTGCTCTTCTAAGTAACGCTTGTTGGCATGTTTATCTTTGTGGCGTTTGTGTTTTTTACGGCGACGTTGATGTTCCACTTCGGAACTGTCCTCGATGTATTCCATATCGTTATCCCGCTCTTTTCGTCGGGCCTTGTGGCGTTCTGCTTTCAACGATTTGCTCTCACGTTCCTCGTACAGACGCTCGGGGCGCTCATAAACCTCATCTACTTCCATGACATCGTCCTTAACATATTTGTGACGTTTGCTTAGGAGACGAGAGCGCAAATCTTGTTCTAAACTTTCTGGATCTTTTGGCTGCTGGTCATAGTATTTGCGTTGGTCATAATGTTTATGACTGCCGGCCAATGCACGGGCACTTTCATAGGCCTGCTGATGATGGCGTTGCTGCTGATGGTAGTCGGTGGGTGTTGCATGTTGGTGATGATGATGATGGTATTCTTGTCGGCGGTGCTCGTAATAGTCCTGATGTGAACGCTGTTGCTGGTGCATATGATACTGGTGATATTGATCGGGGTGCCCGTGATGATAGCTGCCGCCAATATCCTGATGATACAAGCCACCGCCTCCGCGGGACCTTGAGTTGTTCTCACCTACAACTTGGTGCTGCTCGTATTGTTTGTGATAACGTTGTTTGTCACTGTTGACCATGTAGTCGTCGCGCTCATAAGCTCTTTTGATTTCCTTTCTGTCCATATCACTGCGTCGCTCCGGCCTTTCGTCGCGCTCACGATAATCTTTTTCCTTTTCGCGTACAGCGCCCTCGGAGTATCGTTCTCGTTCTTTGTGCCTTCGTTCTTTGGAATGTTTTTTATCTTTGGACCTGTCTTTGCGCCGCGAACCCGATGAGTCTCTGGCCACTTGTGCCTGCGGCGGCTTTATATCCAACGAATCTGTGTCATGTTCCTCGTCACCACTATAAAAATAAAGATAAAATGGAACATATTTTTCGTTGTATTTGGCATCATTTTGTGTTGCGAATGGGCAAACAAAAAAGATAAAAAAAAAAATTAAATGATTAATATTTTGTATAAAATACAATTCAAAAAACCACACTTTTGTCTTGGCGGCGTAGCTCCATTGGCGATGGCCCTTAGGTTTGATTTAAAACTCCTTGGCGGCGGCTGTCATCTGGTTTTCAGCTGCCAGTTTGC
Source organism: Polietes domitor (assembly GCA_947397865.1). Classification (NCBI taxonomy): domain Eukaryota; kingdom Metazoa; phylum Arthropoda; class Insecta; order Diptera; family Muscidae; genus Polietes; species Polietes domitor. Next base: position 164,779,541 of record OX377621.1, read on the forward strand.
CCCAGTCGTAGGAGAAGGAGGTGGAATAGCGCTCTCAGTGTGTACTTAATGTGCATGTGTTGTTCGCATCACAAAATGTCCTCGATGATCGATCGATCTAGCTTCACAATGGCCAATAGAGTTATAGTATTTGATTGATTGATTGAAATCGAAAGAATTCAAAAACATTTTCTGTTATGTGTTTTCAATATGTTTGTTATTTACCAGGGATGCTAATTTACTTTCTTACTTGATGATGGCTGCATGCTTTGCTTGTGGAATTGTATTGGTCTGCATAAAGAGAAGGGGGAGAAAACGAAAAAATGGAATCCGAGAATTAGAATTGTGACCAGAAGGCAACTAAGCTACGGCAAAATTAATATTTTCGGGGGAGTAAAAAGATGGAAATCTATGTTAGGGTGCGTAAGGTGCGGTGGTCAGTGGTCAATCAAAGATACAAGCGTAGACATTATTTTGTTGGCAAACAACACTCTCATGAAATATTTTATTTATTCAGAATATTTCAGAATATATGAACAGATAAGTTTCCAGTGTGTTTTCGTTTCACATTTCCATTACACGATCCAAAAGATCGTGATTTGCATACCCTCTACAGGTTATTATTGGTTTGTGCATTTGTTTGTAACACCCAAAAGGAAGCAAACCTATCGTCTCAGAATCACTTTCTGAGTCTATTTGTCTATGTCCGTCTATCTGTATCCAATCCAGTCCTGAATGTATTAAAAACGTATCAGAGTCCTTCTCAGCCAAAATAAAATAGGAACATATCAAGAATGTGTAGCTCTGCTGACGGTCCATTGGCCAATTTAAACCCATGCGCGACGATTAAAACGACAATTCGACGATCACTTCCGAAACTTCGAACACGAAGAGGTAGATGAAACAGTCCAGTACTTCTTATGTGACTACCCACATACATACACATACCCACTGCACGACAATAGGGAGGTATGTTTCAGGCTGTATAAAATAGAACTTTCCGATTGGTTTAGTCTAATCAAAATGCTTTCTTAAGCTATTATTTGACACCCCGTGGATGCGAGCGGCCACATAAGCCAACCAACAAAGTCGCAATTGTTGGCAAATCCATCAACACCTTGCACAAGTGAACGGGTCAATGACGGACGCTATTCAATTTGAAACAAATCGGTTCAGATTAAAATATACCCCCTCCTCCCATATAAATGTCAATACCGATTTAACTTGTTCTGCTCTAGAAATCACCGATAATTATACGATTTTGGTTTAATTTGGCACTTTGATTTTTTTTTCATTCTGGAATGGACATAATTTTGACTTCAAGAAAAAACGGTTGAAGTTTGGGATAGACTGACGGTCAGAGCAAAAGCGAGGTAATCACTACCCATTTTGGCTGGTAGTCAAACTCTAATACTTTGATCGCCTTATTTCTATTACAAGACAAAGAATTGAAACCTATTCCCGGTCTATATTCATAATACCATCGTACGCATACAGGGAAATAGAAAATTCCACATAAATAAATTCCCATTTTATTCGGTGCTCTCAATTTCCCCAAATTCTCATTCATTATACAATTTTTCACTTTAAATTAAAATTGTGCAATTTGTAGCTCCCTGAATATGCCCTTCGAAGAAGGACGAAATATTGTAAAATAAAAAATATAAAAAACAAAAATTGCGCAGGAGCTTAAAAGCTCAATCTTATCTTATCAATAAATAATAAGAAAATAAGGCCGAATATCCAAATAAATTATAAATTAATATTTATCAAGATTTTTTGAAAGGCTCATATTTGAACAATAGGGTTCATATCTTCTGCATTTAACCAAAGTTTTTTTAATAAATGTTTTTAGGATGGCAGTTATTAGAAAATGAAACAGAGTTAATTTTATAGTCCCCGAAAAATGGATAACCACCGTGGTATGTTATTTCTTTTGCGCAAACTAATTAATTTTTGTAGTTCTATCAATGTTATACGCGACATATACACATGAAACTAGAGATCGTTTGGTAGATAATCTGTATTCTCAGTTTCCCATTTGGTTATCTTTCCTCCATTATGCAGGACTTTTAATTCGAAAGGATATAGAAGTTTTAATAATTTATTTGCATACTTTTGCGAGTCATACGAAGGCGATACGGGTATCAAATGAAAGAGAAGGCGAACTATCAAAAATCTCTCAATTATTACATGAACTCTTTAATACGTAGATAAGAAATATTTTAGCTACGAGCTCTTTGCTTGCTTTTCTATAGACACAACGATGTATAGTCTCCTGTGGCTTATAGATTTCTCGTAATAATTGAATGATTTTGGATCGTTCGCCTCAGAAGAACGAAACTAAGTTACAGAAACAGGCCCTTAATTTAGCTTTAACAACTATTTAATGTTTTCTCCCTTAAAAAGTTAAAATTTATTATTTTTATTTGAGATAGTAGTTAATGCAGATATAAACATGAAATTTTAAGTATTTTTAACAGATATTGGTATGCGTCGGAAAAGCACGAAAAAAAACTAATAAAACATCAATTAAAAGTCCTGTATGAAGAAGAAAAGATCACCAAATAGAAAACTGAGCACACAGTTCTCCTATATACGACGCCTAGTTTCACTTGCATATATGGTCTAGTTCAGCTCAAAAAAGTACTGTCGCACGGGGTGGTTTGCAAATAAGTTACAAAAAAGTAGGAAAAAATTATAAATATTTGAATATTGAATTTCCAACGTATTAAATGACCATCTCGACCACTTTATTTTGTTTAGATAATGTCAATGCATTCACCTGTCACAATCACTACACTTGAATGAATTGTTTGTGTAAAAAAATTTTAAATTCGGTTTTTCTCAAACGGCTTTGCCTCTAGATTATTAAGCATGTATGCTAATGTAAATATGATTAAATTGATGTCGGTTCGTTCGTATATGCGAAAGAAGTACCCACCCAACATTCAACTCACAACTACACAGTATTGACGCAAAACCAAAATATATTATTTAGATCATTTTTCATCGACCACCTGCAAGCATGTACATATGTATGCATATGACATTACTAACAATAGTAAATGAGTCATTTGACGATTCGTGGAATACATTCAATCGTTTAGGTAAACAAATTCAGTACGTACGTATGTTGGATGTTAATGGCCTTAAATTTGCGCTCTACAAAGAGCACAGAAGGACGTGTGCAATGTTCATGTTTAAATTGCTGATGGCTATTGAAATCTATACAGTTGGTTATTAAACAACTGGGTTTATATATAATATATATGCGAATTCTGTGTTATTTTTGGGTTAACTAAATTTAACAATTGTAGAATAAACGCCTGTGATATATTTGCGTATCACAATTATCCATAATTCGGTTTGTATTTTGATCTAATAGAGGAATATTCAGGCAATAGTCAATAGTTAGGGGGGAGGGGAACTTCTCACTAAATAAAGGGCATTTAACATATTTTTAAAGCTTTCTATTATAAAATAAACACCGTATGGCATCATTTATCAACTCAAAGATATTCGAAATTAATTAATTGTGTTACAACGAAAATACAAAGAAAGAATGCAACGTTAGTAGTTTGCGGCGAATAGTGGAAGAAATGAGAAAAGTTAATTTAAATAACTGATCTACAAATTGGCGCTTCCATTCGAATAGTTTTCTTCATTTATGCTCCAATTGACAAGAAATTCAAATTCCGTTCTTGTACTTTAGCTGTAACATATCTTCTATTCTTAGAATCTTTGGTATCAACCATCACAACAAAATGTTGTTATCAATTTTATAACTTCCAGTTTCTTTATAAAAATGTCAAGGTGTGCTTGCTTATGCGAACTTTGGCTTTTCGAGGTATTTTTTTTTTAAACCATAAGTGATGAAATTTACTTTTTATTTATCGAGTATTTAATCAGATCCCGATATATTAAGGAAAGTCGATTACATAAATATGAATTGATATATTTTTTTAATTCAATTACATCTATATTTGATTCAATTTCAAACAAAAGTTTGGATAAACCCTTAATCTTCGTTTTTATTTTTGGCTAAAATATGTATAAAATTATAATAAATTAAATTTAAGCTTAAAAGCATAATCGTTTTGTTTCGGTTTGGAAAGAGTATTTTTTTAGCTTTGCTTTTTTTGCGATTTTTGTCTTTTTGTAAGTATTTTTTGATTTTATGCGTTTTTTTTTAATATGTAACACATCCTCAGTTTTTGGTATGAAAGTAAAGTATTTATGGTGTTTTCCGAAAAAGCCCATATATCGCATAAAAAAGACCAGTGTAATTTTTATTTTTAATAAAAAATACAAAAAAAAACATTTTATTTTTTAATTTAATTTTTTATTATTTTTTCTCATTTTTTTATTTTTTTTTCTATTTTCCTTTTTCTCATTTTTTATTTTTTCTATTTTTTTTTTATTTTTTCTCATTTTTTTATTTTTTCTCATTTTTTATTTTTTTTTTCTATTTTCCATTTTTTCTCATTTTTTATTTTTTTTTCTATTTTCCATTTTTTCTCATTTTTTATTTTTTTCTATTTTCCATTTTTTCTCGTATTTTATTTTTTTCTCTATTTTCCAGTTTTTTCTCATTTTTTATCTATTTTCCATTTTTTTAAATTTACTTGTCTTTACATTTTAAAAAGTTTTTTTTTATTTTTTAGATTCTGTAATAAATTTATAATTATGTAATTTTCTACCATAACAATTGAAATCTGCACCGTCCGTGTAGGTGCCAGTCAAATTTCATACTTTATGCGAAATATATTTGCGTTTTTATATCGAAAATAATTGTAAAGTTTTCATAAATATAAAATTTAAAGACAAAAGAAAGATGGATTTTCTACCGATATTTTATAAAAAAATAAATTCTTCTGCTTTTACAGCATAACCTAAAACGACTACGTTGTGGGTCTGCACAATTATTTAAATATAAAGTATTCAACCTCTTTTTTTAATAAAAAATTACGTTATTCACCACCAACTTAAATAACACACAACTGTCATTAATATTTATTTAATATGCAAAATTACTGTTCATTGTGTATTAGGTTGGCTAAAGAGCTACGAGCAAGCTGTTTGTTGTTATGGATATAAGTTTAAAACTACGTAGGATTTATAGGAAATCAACTAGGGTGTCTTTGGTTCCCTAAAAGTATATTTTATTTATATTTTAGCTACAAGCTATACGTATGATTTTGATTATTCACTGTACACGAACTAATAAAAGGTATAGAAACAGGCCCTACAATTTTGTTACTTTTTTTTTGCATTTGGAAGTATAAGTCCGATCACGTTGGTTATATCTTAAATTAAAGGTATTTTTAAGGGCTACAAATGTTGTGGTGTTTTAAGAAATCAATAAAAAATATTTTATTTATTCTTTAATAGCTTGCATTCTAAGAAAACAATATCTATTTGTATGGGAGTTATATCAAAATATCGTAATATAAGATATTTGAAGAAAATATATAAATAAAAATTAAACATTAAAAAGCATTTATAATGCTCTTACTTCCTTCTACATTTATCCACAATTTTTCCAAATAGACATTGTTTTCTTCTTCGTTAGAATAAAATATTTTATTGTTTAATATTGTTAGTTCCCAAAGTGTTACAAAAACCTTTAAACTGATACTGCCGGCCGTTAAGCCACAGCTTGCAGCTCTGACATACTCTCATATTTATATGTGGAGCTGCAGCAAAAGATTTTTTTTGATTTTTTATGCTCAACATTTGTTGACGATTTTCTCATATTTAATTTACTACATCTGGCGTACGAATTTCGTGGTAGGTACTTATTCGCTGGTGAAAATGTATATATAGCTGTGTCCGGTATATACTGATTTAACCCACTAGCGCCCAAACAAAACTGTTGTTGAGTTGTTTGGCATTAAACAGGTGTCCTCATATGGGGACGGAGGGTGGCGGTAATGGATTAATTTGTCACCAGTTAATGGAACTGTCTTAATTACATTTTACAATGTAAGTTTTCTTGACAAATTGTCCATGGGCTACTAGATTATGGCGTATGTAGTATATATTGTAGATGGGTTACATGATAAATATTAATTATTTACCTTAATCCACATGTTATATTTATGGATATCTATATATATATATGTATGTGTAATATTTAACATGAAGTACATTGTTATTTACCTTAATAACGCAACGTATCACTGATGACCTTTAAAAAAGAAATGATAAATAAACAGAGCGTTAATATGGATAAAACACACAGATACACACATTATTTCAACTAACTATACATTACTCACCTTGACCCAAATATTCATTGAATATCTATCCACCAATAACTCTCTACACCACCGTAGTTAGAGATGCAGTTGTAACACAATTCCAAAGCAAAATATACGCCGCCATCAAACAGCTGTATTCAAAAGTAAATCAACATCGAACGCTGGGTTATGAAGAAAAATCCAAAATCGTTTTTGGTTTTGGCTTGAAAGGAGCTTTTGTTTCATTGTTTTTGGTTAAATATGAAATACAAAAAATTGTTATGGGGAAAAAGAATAACTTTTGAGAAGAAGAAGATAATAAAAAATTAGAACAATTTATGTTTTGTCTTTAAATTTGTAAATTACCAACAAATCAAAGTTTCTTTACAGATGAGGGATGGATGGATGGATGGTCAGAGTAGAAGAGACAACAATAAAAGTTTTGTTGATATTGTTTCGAGGTGGTTTGTGGATGGGTGTTGTTGTTGCTGGGGTGCGCATCTTTTTTTCAAAACACATTATTATTTCTCATTTATGTCTCTCGCCACCCCATTACCAGAGTCGATCGTGCTACAAGGAAGGTTATGGTTTCCTTTACGTTTCTTTCTTTTTGTTTTGTCTGCCAGCACTTTTTGATCGTTTTTGTGCTTTGTTTTGTTTGGCAACACTCTGTAGTTCTTTTTCTTTGTTCTGAATCATATTCATCATCATGCAGGCTGCAGACAGACTGCACCCACCACCATCACAACTGCCTTAATACAGCAATCAATACACCTTAAATCACCTGGAGCAGCAGCAGTATCAGCATTAGCATTTCTAGCTTATGTTGAGCCATTCTTACGTTTCTTTAATAAGCTCTTTATCATTTGTGGCTGGATGGCTGGCTGGCTTATTTGTTTGTTTTGTGAATTTGTGATTTTTCTTTTTTAAGTTTTATAAAAAATTGATAGTTTAGGAAATGTTTTTTGTTTAAATATGTTACGTGGCCATCGCGCGCATCGGTCATTGGACAAGTACACACTTTTTGGCCTATTTACAATGAAAAAATTCAAGTAAATTAAACATGTTTACACTTACATAAAATATTGTTATAACAAATGTATGGTATTTTGAATTTGTCTTATAAAACAAAATATTATATACTCTCATAAAAAATTAAAAAAAAATAAAAACAAATAAAAAATCAAACTAAAATAAATACAGGATGCCTATTTTGATTGAGTGAAATTTGAAAAAGGAATGAGGAGCAGGTGATGGAGCGGAAAGGCAGGGAAGGGGGGATATCATCATTGTAATGATGTTGTGGTTAGATCACGAGGAGGAGCTGATAGTAGTAGTTGGTGGGTGGTGTTACTTTTTATTCATTTCAGATTTTAGAGTAGAGTTATTTGATGTTTTTTTTTGCCTGAACGTCGATTTTACTCTGTTTTGTTAAGCTTGTTATAACACAAAAACAATGCCGTACATATTCTATATTTACAAATGCAGTTTGTGACATACTAAGCTAAACTTCGTTCAATTCAATTAATAAGATTCAACCCCTTCCCATTGAAAATATTGAGCTCAACTTCTAAATCATTTTAACTGCGCATAATATCCTACTGTTTTGCATAGCTACTGCTCAAATCAAATCTTCAAAACAAAAACTAAAATTATTCGAAAGCCAAACATATTTAAATAGTGGTCGAGTCCTTTTTTCTAATGATCTGTTTGTGATCACAAAACTAGAGAATAACTTGATTAATTAATTTAATTTATTCCCCTTATTTCTTTGCAATTCTAAGCCAATTTGCTGTTTTTAATTGAATTTGAATACACGCTCACTTACAGTCCCACTCATATATTTTTCAGATATTTCTTCCATGATAGTTCGTTGCAATTGGGTCCATTTTCATTGATTAAGGGAAGCAAAAGACATCATTAATGACTCACACTCAAATCGGCGAAGCAACAAAAACTTTCATAATGTTCCTCGGCTATATCTATAAAAATAACACGCTTGGAAAAAAATCTGAAAAAGCGTTCAAGTACTCATAAGTAAACTGTTTTCAGATTACGTTTTCCTTCATTTACATCGCGTCGACCGACCCTAACAGATCTACATACTATATATTGAGCATACATATATGGAGGATCATGTGTAAGATCATTTTATTTAGATACTATTGAGTTTTCAATGGGCTCAGACACGGAAGTATTGATTGAGTAAGTTTTATACGCAATGATTTTATATGTATATAAAACGTATTAATTACTAAAGAGTAATAAAGATAATGAAAAAATATTATTTACTAAAATACTACTGCATACACTCCTTACGGACATTAATTATGACACTTTGTATAGAGAATTGCCTAATACAGGTCCAAAAAGTTTATAATTACTAAAAAAACTTGCTAAACACAACGTACATTTTAAAAATCCGCACCAAAAATTAATAATAATAGAAAAATATATTATTAATATTTATCAATCAACCTTACCAAACCCTCCAAAAAATAACAAGATCTGTACCTCGCAAAGCTAACGATTATAGTAAGGAAGTCTTTTTGAGATAACATTAAAATGTGGCAGGGGAGTTGGACAATAAAAGAACAGTCATGGACCGGAAGTCGCTATAAAGGGAGAATGCAGTAGAGCAATATATGTTGTACTTCAACTCCAGGTTCAACTTCTGGGATGTTTGCGGGGTTATTTGTATTTATTTCAATTGTTTTGTTTGTTACTGATCGGATTATTTATGTCTACGATTTTTGTATTATGCAAATTTAAATATGGCTGACCCACAATAAATAAAGATAAAACGACTACAAAGTTCTTGTTTTGTTCCTCGCATTCAAAGTTAAATTTTACAACCCACTTATAAGCTCCAAATGTGTGATTTTTTTACTTTTTAAACGCATTTCTACTACTTTGTGATGCGATGGAGAATTTTCGATTACAAACTCTTAAGAAGAGTCACAGTCACCACCACATGAATCTTTTTCGCGCAATTTATTTATTCCCCCCAAAATGTTTGACGATTTAATGAGATAATACTAATTGTGATAATACTGGTGCATATTGTACATGTCTGCAAACAAACAAACACTCATTTTAAATGATAGCAAAACAAAAATTTTCCAGGCAGCTTAACAACACACTAAACGGAGTATATCGTGGTGGTCTAAAGAAAGAATTTATACAGCATGAACGAGCAGTACATTTGATTAAAAAAGATAAACACACGCACACACATGAACCTCTTAGTTAGAGTCGTCGTCAACAATAAACAGAATAAACAACCAAAATCCAAAAAAACATTGGCATTTATTGGCTGTTCATTAGTTATATTTTAAGGTTATCATGTTTCTAGTTTAGAAGGCTTTAGACCACATTTCACATTTCTAGTTGACCATCTAAAAATCTGAAATCTGAAGTCCTTTCTAATTTCCACCTCAATACAATTATTACAGGCAAAACTCATGGTGTATGCACTTCTGAAATAAACGTTGCAATGCCAGAAGTAATAAATGTTCTACTTTTTCTTATAAAGAGATCAACAATGATAAATCAGTGAACACAGTATTATCAGGGAAAGGGTCAGAACAAACGTTGCACTTTTCGTCGAAACATTAGAGCAACCCAGATTCTCCAAACCCTATTACTTCCTTTTTTCTTCCCCATAGATATGATGTTTGTTTCTTCATTTTTTTGGTTTAGGTGGCATTGTTTGGACACCACGTCACTCAGTTTCATTACCAACTTAGGGTAAGGTTTTTTGTATAAAAACATCTGTTCTAAAAACTCATAATTTTGGACGGAAAATATTTTCCACTGGCAGTAAAAATTATTTTCAGAAGCAAAAACGACATTAGATGTCATAGATCGCCATTTTTTGCATACATTTGCCAAAATTCTTCCCCATTGCTCAAGAAGTTCGTTTGTTTTTCTGATGTTTGTTTGACAATTCCAATCCAAGGTAAAGTACCTTGAGTTTTTTTCTCTGAACGCAATCCAAACATGAACAAGGACAGCGATTACTCTTTTATTTCGCCTTGAAAGTAGGGCGAATTGTGCCATATCAGTTAACCGAGTGTTGTGATCGTCCAAACATACACAAGGACATCATTACTCATTTAATTTATTTCCTGGTAAGTGGGCCATCAAAAATATGAACATATGTACATATTTTAATGTATTTCTTTGGTACATCTTGTAAAACTATGTAATGCGTTGTGTGAACGAACAATGGGAGTCAGTTGTGTGTGCACTGCTTGGACAGACATATGGGCAACATTTTCTGGAAGTGTGTGCCACAGCATTTGTTTGTTTTTCATATTAAAAATGAGGTTTTTGTTTAAATTCATTAAGAAAGCAATTCTCATTTATACAAAAAAAAAATATATAAATCCAAAATTGTTGCATTTCCTTTTCATTTCATTTTGTTCTTCATCTTTGCAAATTTTCTTCGTATCTACACAAGACAACAACAACGATAACAACAAGAAACACACACACACAGAGACACAAAAAGACACATTATTGAGGCACAATGTGTTTTTTCGTGCTTCATTTCATTCATTCTTAAGCAACAATATACATACATATGCATATAGAGATAGGTATAGATATAGAGACATATCGACAAAGAAAGTGTTAATGAGACTCACCTAAACATATGGGCATCCGGACTACGGACTACCTCGCCATCCTCGCTGCCAGACATATTGGCTCTTAAATCTTATATTGTGGGATATTGGGTTTTCCCAGAAATTCCAAAAGCTTCTCCGTCTGATTTCGCAATGAAATTCAATTCTTCTTCAATCGCTTGAAGGGGTGCTCTTTGGCGTCTCTTCGCACACAACAATGAGTATGTACTTTTTTTCTGATGGCAAAATCTTTACTTTTTCACATTTAATATTTATTATATTTTAATGATATATGGGATGCTTGTCTTGCTTTATATATTTAATTTATTTCACAAAAAAGGAGTTTGTTTGTTCTTTTCCAAGATAATTATATATTTCTTCTTGTAAACGTTTTTTGTGTTTGGTAAGTCGACGTCGAGTAGAAAATCGACTTTTTACTACAAAAAACGACTTTACTGCAGTCGATTTTGTATTTTAGAAAATCGACAAAAGCGATTTTGTCGTACCGATTTTCGACTTTTTATAAGTAGATCAAATCGATATTGAATGTAAATTAATCGAAAATTATAAGGTACGCTTAATTAGCCAATGTCCATTCAATATAATTATAATCAAATTTGTATTGGATTTGACATTTGTAAATCGACCTTATGTCATTTCTGCAAGATTTCGCATGCAGTGTGACAAGGCTGCAGTAGCCATTTTTGCGAATATATTTTAAATTGTAAATTAAAATTTGAGAGACACTTTCTTAAGCATTTACAAGAGGATTTTTTGGATTATAAGATAATTTTTCGATAAATGTTTATGATCAGATACTTAGTGTATTAATTGACAGCAAATTGTGTCTACAATTAAAAATTTTATCATTTTCTTATGAAAAATAAGTCGTTACAGTTATATCTAGTAAATGAAGCAAAACATTCTGTGAACAGTCTTCAATAAATATTTATGTGTAAACGCCCCCTGCTGTTTACTGAGTAACCAAGTGCATGGAAAAACAGTTGGTAGTGACTACCCGGTACCCAAATAGTCTTTACTTTCCCAACACTAAACACAGTTGCAAGTACAGTTCATTTTTTGTGTGTGGCGTTCTTTTTTTGGTTTAACATCATTTGATTTTACTTAAGAAAAACACTAATTTAATTATGTTAAAAGTTATAAAATTATGTGAATAATTATAATAATAATTATAGTTATTATTATTATATGAAATTATTTCAAATAACTTCATTGAAAGTGCTGAAAAAGTGATTTTTAAGTTTGTCAATTTCTCCGTGTTCGGTCGCACTCCGGCAGCAGAAGCACACATTACAATCACACAAAAACAAAGAAAAGTTCAGTTTTGTTTTTGTTTTCCGCCTGAATTGTATTTCGATGTTGCTTGTATAAAAAATCATGGAAAACTTGAAAATAAGTGATAATTTATTTACAAATATACGCTATTTCATATTGGGCAATTTGGATGAAGAGGTAAGTCCTGTTTTAGTACCTCTGTGAAGAGGCAAAGTGAAAATTGCGAAAAGGAGCAGCACAGAAGAGAAAGAACAAGAAAAGGCGCTTATTTTGACAAGAACGAGCCAGTTGTCATAATGGGGGGTATTTGTTATACACAAGGGTGACACAGATAAAAATAAATATGAATTAAACCTAAGAGGTGCCACGGCAATTATATGGTTTGATTTCATTTTTATTTTCAATATTTGCTTAGTTTTTTTTTAGAATGGAATTCATGCCTAATGTTTTAAATATCTACATTTCCACGTTTCTCCAGCCATTGGAAAAAAATTTCACAATACGATACATATTATTTTCATATTTAATCTCTTTCAGATTGAAAGTTTGCTTAAAAATGGCGGGGCACAGTCTAAAATATTCCTTTCTGACATGGTTACACATCTTATATGTGCTCCCAATTACCCCGAAGAGGAACTGGTTATGAGCCTTGATCTGTACAGTGTCATACCAGTCACCGAACAATGGATAATACACAGTGCTAAGCTGGGACGGTTGGCTTCCACCGCACCATTTGATCCCAGCGTCAACCGCCTGATGAAGAATATATCGGTGGCCATAGTTAATGTGTCACAAAATGATCGCAAGCGTTTGTATGCAATGCTAACGTATCATGGAGCCCAAGTGACGCCAAATTTTAACGGGAATAACAGTCATTTAATATCGGGAATGACTGGTGGACCGGTGTATACGAAAGCAAGTGCTTTACCCAAAAGTGCAATAAGCATTGTCAGCCCCGATTGGGTGTTGGATTGTTTGAAACAAAAGAAACTGTTGCCATGTGAAGCATATCATCCTCGTTTACTTAAGGTGATGGAGAGACCATTGAGTGCAGCAACTCCAGCTATACCAGTTCCGGTCACAAATCCCATCAAAACACAAACTCTGCAGCAGGCTCAGGTTCAAGCATTGCCATCAGTGCCAGCGCCAGCTGCAGCACCACCGCCTCCGCCAACTCCACCACCACCACCACCTGCAGAACAGCCAATACAGTCTGTTGAACAGACTTTGTCGAATATTTTAGGTTTCGATGACGATGCCTTAATGGATAAAGCCACAGATAACACATCGGTCACTTCCCTAGACGTTAATGCTGCCCAAAGTATAGCCAATATAAAATCTCAGCTGCAAGCAGCTGCCGTCCAAATAACTGCCGCTGCCAAAGACAATAAGACTGCCCAACAACAGCAACAACAACAACAAACACAGCCAGGTGCTATGTCGTCATCGTCGTCGATAACAACGACAACCGCAACTACCTCATCTTCGGCACCCACAACACCGAAAAATGAAATGCCTCCCTCGATGTCGCCTTTTGGAGGAAATCTTTCAATGGATACACCACCATCACAAACTTCGACCAATTTACAACAGCAGCAACAGCTGACACCACAACACCAACAACAGACGCCGCCGCCACCAACACAACACCAGCAGCCGACGCCGCCACCACCACCACCTACAGCACAACAGCAGCAACAATCGCAAATAGTTTTTGTAAGACCACGAAGTATAAATCAGCAGCAACAACAGCAACTTTTACAACAGCAGCAGCAGCCAATGTTAATGCAGAGTACATCGCAGATGCAAACAACGACGACCACCACTACTGCAGTTTCCTCGGCCGGAGGCCCACCCCAACAAATAATTTTGCAACAGAAAATTATACCCAACATGGGCCTTCAACAGACACAGCACCAGCCACAATCTCAACCTCCGCCACCGCTCTCGGCAGCACAACACCAACAACAACAGCTTCAACAACAGCAGCAGCAACAACAGCAAAATATGCAATTACAACAGCAATTAATGCAGCAGCAACCTCGTACACCCACCTCTACAACACCCGATTCAAGAACACCTACACCCACGGGCACACCTCAGCCGCCGAGAACACCACAGCCACCCAGCGGTAGGCAAACGCCACAGGCTCCTCGTACACCACAGCCGTCAACAACACCACAACCCCAGCCGTCTCAACTAGCAGGACAATCGCCACAACATATTTCACAAATACAAATGTCTCCATCTTCATCACAAACTCCACCAGTACCACCGCAGCTACAAGCAAGTCCTCAGGCCGCTGTGTCAACACCGCCGACTCAACAACAGACGCCCGTAACAGTGCCGCAGCAGCAACAACAACAACAACCACCCCAACAGCAGGCTATAACAATGTCACCACAAGTGTTGCATCAGCACATTTTGAGACAACAGCAGATACTACAGCAGCAACATATGCAATTACAGCAACAAATACAAAGTGGTCAGAGTTTAACGCCACACCAGCAGGCGTTGCAACGCCATATACAACACCAGCAACAACAACTGATACAGCAACAACAACAATTACAACAACAGCTACTTCAGCAGCAGCAGCAACAACAACAACAACAGCAGCAGCAACAACAATCGCCTCGGATGCATCAAAATCCCTCTCCGGCTCCACAGGCACCTTCACCATCGTTAAGCACAACACCGAACAGCGGTACAGCGGGAGCCATAACCAGCATGATGCCACCACGTTCACCACGACAGCTCCAATCGCCCGCCCCGCAAATGACACCACCCCCACCACCACAATCACCAGGCGCCACAATGAGTGCTGTACAACAGCAGTCGTCATTGTTAACACAACAACAACAACTGAGACAGCAGTTGCAACAGGTTCGACAACCACCGCAGCAAAGACAACAGCAACAGGTAAGTTGGTTTTTTCCTTGGGAAGAGCTCTGCTATAATACCTTGTATGACACTAACTAACGATCTCTTTTAGTCTCCACAGCATATGATGTCGCCACAACCGTTCCAGCAACCCCAAAGGGTTCAGTTACAAATGCAGCAAATGCAACAACAACAACAGCAGCAGCAACAACAACAGCAATCTCCACAGCATAGAGCCTCACCATCAGCTCCACCTTCTCCCATATTGCATCAGCAGCAATCGAAAATGATCTCAAGTCATAAACCCATTGATCCAACGGATCCTGTGCAAGTGGCACAAATCTTAAGTCGCTCGGCTCCAAGTCCCAATCATGAGTCCTTGATTATGCGAACGCAGCAGCTGAAACAGCAGCAATTGCAACAACAGCAGTTGCAGCAACAGCAGACAGTTCAGCAGCAGCAACAACAACAGCCAGTTCAACAACAGCAACCACAACCACCTCAGCAGCATCCTCAGCAACCGCAGCAGCAGCAACCGCCGCCACCGCAACAACTGATAAATAATCCGACCAATCAAACGGTGCAAGGCAATGCGGGCCAAAGACAAGTCATTAACACAGCCACAGTTCAGGGACAACAGATCATACAAAGTCACATGATAACATTGCAGCAGCAACAACAACAACAACAACAGCATCAGCAGAAACAACAAATGATACAATTACAGCAACAACAACCGCAACAACAAATTATACAACAAAAAACCGGCATGGTCTCACCTCAACACCAGCCACAGCAGCAGCAACAACAGCAGCCCACCCAACAACTACCAGCAACGCAACAGCAACAATTGCAAGCTCAATTGCAACAACAACAGCAAACCATTCAACAGGCAGTGCAACAGTCACCTAATCAACAACAATTACAATTTGCGGGAACGTCGCCACAGCACCAACAACATCAACAACAACTTATCATGCAACAACAATTGATGCAACCCCAACAGCAGCAGTCACAACAGAATATAACAACAGTCAGCGGTCCTGGCGGAGTTCGCATTATCCAACAAACCATACAACCGGCACAAGCTGGTAGTTTTCAAGCAGCACAACAGCAGCAGCTACTACAACAAAGACAGGCGGCTCAGTTGCAGCAGCAGCAGCAGGCACAAGCGCAACAGCAACAAATTGTAGCACAACAACAGCTTCAAAGTGCACAACAACCACAGCAGCAGCAGCAACCAACCGGTCAATTGCAGCAAGTACTCAGTGGTGGGCCATCGACTCCAGTAACACCCAACAAACCCAAATACATCATAAGTCAACAACAGTTCAATCAATTAAGTGCCCAACAACAGCAACAAATACTGCAGCAAAATCAACAAAATCAGAATTTCTTCATTGTCAATCAGACTAATGTTACACCGATGCAGCAGCAGCAGCCACAACAGCAACAACAACCGGGACAACAAATGCAACAACAAGCACAGCAGCAGCAGATGCAGCAAGCGGGACAACAACAGCCACAAATCATTCAACAAATTGCCCAGAGTCCCAATCAGTTGATGAAGCAACAACAACCACCACCCATTTATGCCCAGAGGCAACAGTCAGTACAACAGCAACAACAAATGATGGATATAGAAGGTAATATATTACAATCGCCACAGCAACAACAGCGAATACTGCTGCAACAGCATCAGGTGGCACCAAACGCTTCGCCCCAGCAGCAGCAACAACCTCATCAACAACAAATTGTCATCAATCAACAGATAATCAATAATCCTCAGCGTCTACAATATCTGCAACAACAGCAGCAGCAACAACAACAGCAGCAGCAGCAACAACAACAATTTCAACAAAAGGCACAAATGCAAACGCAACAGCTGCAACAGCAACAACAATCAAATGCCATTGTCGTTGGGCCGGGGCAGCAACCACAACAACAGCCACAAATTGTGCAACAGCAGATACTGCAACAAAGTCCGCAGCACCCGGGACAGCAGCAGATTATTATCCAACAAACCATACCGCAGCAACACATTTTGGCCAGCACACAAACCATCCTACAAAGTCCACAGCAGCAACAACAAATTCTGGCACAACAACAAAAACAGCAAATGCAAATGCAGCAGCAGCAACAACAACAACAACAACATATTGATCCACAACAACAGCAGCAAATACCACAATCACCGCAGCACCAGCAACAGATTATATTGCAGCAGCAACCACTGCAACAAACGGTGCTCATACAACAGCCACATCAACAGCAACAACAACAGATGCCACAGCAAACACCGCCGCCTCAGTCGCCACAACAACAACAAATGGGTCAACAACAAATCCTTATACAGCAGGGATCTCCACAACATCAGCAGCAACAGCAACCCCATTGGTCACCACAAAGTCCAGCCCAACAACAGCAACCCGGTACTCCCGGTTCGGTGGCGGGTCTACAATCTCCCCTTCCGGGCCAGCAACCGCAAATTCAACAAATTGTCCCACAGCAACAGCAGCAATTCATACGCACCGTACGTCCAGCTGGACAATGGCAACAACAACCCGGTTTGCCACCAGGCGCCCAGCCACAACCTCAACGGCAACTTATACAACTTGATGACAAGACGCACGCCCACTTTATGTCCTTGGATCCTATAAAAAAGGCCGAATACATTTCCAAGTTACAACAAACGAAGCAGAGGGTAATGTTGCGGCCACAAGTGGCCTATCAGCCACGACCCGGAGCACCAAATGTAGTGGCCAGTGCTTTGGGGACTACACCCAGACCGGCAGGTCCCACTACGCAACACATCATAGTACAAAGTCAAATGCCGGCGGGCCTCACGCAACAGCAACAAATGCAATGGCTGCAGCAACAGCAGCGTCAGGTGGTCGTCAGAACGGGTAATCGTGCTCCTGGCCTTACCCCAATAGCACAGCAACAGATCACAACAGCTGGGGGTACTCCCGTTAATATAACCCAGCAACAATTGCAGCAGCAGCAACAACAAGTTTTCAATCCCAATGATCCTAATCAGCAAATACTTTTGCAAAGGCAGCAGTTACGCGTTCAACTGCAACAACAACAGCAGCAACAACAATTGGCACAAAAATCGGGCCAACAAACGGTGCAAGTTATAACTGGTCCCGGGGGACAGGTTATTGAGCAGCAGACTATTATACAACAGCAGCAACAACCCGTATCCAACCAAATGGGTCAAGGGCAAGGTAAGATATTATTTCTCCAAATATATTTTCTCATTAAGAAAAGTCTTCTATTTTGAACCCTCGAAAATCAACTGAAACTGAAAAGCAGGGAAGTTCTTAAAAACTGACGTTATTCAATTTTGTCTCGATTTTTATCGGCTAGAAAACGCCGAGCATTATTTTGAGTTTAAAGTAAAAGGCGGGGGCCTTAGATATTTTTTCTTTTTGCTATAGAAATTCTCCCTCTCATGACTATGAATTGTTGTCTTCTCTGGATTCGATTCGCTCTACAATCGATATTCGAAAAGACTTCTATTCCAAATTGGCCTCAACTAAGATCGTATATTTTCAATTTCGTAGCTCTCCAAGGTTCTGGTAACATAATCACCGCTTTAGCTCCCCAAACTGTAGTCATGTCGAACCAGGCGGCTGCCAACACCGCCGACGCGCAAATGCAGCAACAGGCCAATATGCCGCAGACCCAACAGCAGATGAATCTAAAAACTAAAACCGCCTTAGCCAATATGTTGAATAATCGTTTGGGTGGCTCGACAGCAGCCAGCAACATGCAGCAGCAGCAACCACAACCGTCTATGGGTGGAGGTGTTGTACCGATGACACAGCAGCAATTACAACAGCAGCAGCAGCAAGCGTTAGTGCAGCAGAATGTACAAATACAAGACCATGCCAATCAAATGCAGCCGCAACAACAACAACAGCAGCAGGCACCGCCACAACAGCAACCACAGATTATACAACAAACCCAAGTTGTTGTGGCAGGACCACAACATCAGCAGCAGCAACAGCAACCTTCTCAACAACAACAGCTTATTCTGAACCAACAGCAACTGCCTCCCGGCATCATTAACGCTGTGCAAGCGGGTAGCCAACAAGCTGTAGAAGCCAGTGCCGCTGGCACTTTGCGCATGATGACCCAGCAACATAATGCCACATTGCAGCAACAGCCCCCTCCTTCTGGTCCCAATCAAATTGTTACGCAAGTTGGTGCTACTGCTTCTGGTGTTGTTGGAGTAGCCCGTAGCCAGCAGGAACTACTACTCCTACAACAACAACAGCAGCAGCAACAACAACAACAGCAGCAGCAGCAACAACAACAGCAAATGCGTAGACCCATACTCCAGACACAAATGTCGTCTGGAGGTCCAGTAGCTGCGAACAATATCATAGCCGCTGGTGTACCAGGACAACCGCAGCAAATTGTTCAGCAACAGCTGGTAGTAACTGCCGGTGGTGGTACAGTACAGCAGCAGGTTGTAGCAGCTCCTGGACAAGTGCATGGTCCTGGTGGAGTCATGACACCTGTGGGCTATGTACAACAGGGTCGTGTCACTCAAATCCCAATGCCCCCGCGTCCTCAATATTATGGCCATAATCCCAATCTTAAACTTGCTTCCGATCTCTTCTTGGTTGGCTGCACCTTCTACATTGTAGAAGAATACGAAGAAACCGATGGTGAAGAATTGCCCATTTGGATGGAAACCATACGTCAATTTGGTGGTGACATCGAAAAAATGTACTGTCCTCGTGTCACCCATGTCCTATGTCGCACCCAAAGACATGGTGTTGTAATGCAGGCCCTCCGAGAATCCAAACGCTGCATTACTGCCTACTGGCTAAGTGATATCTGCCTGAAAAAGCAACTATTGCCACCATGGCAACCCCTGCATCTACCCTTTCCTAGTCAATTTGGTCACCAGAAGCCACTGGAGCGACATATTATAGCCTCGAACGGCTACGTACCCGAAGAGGAGCATCGCATCAAACAAATGGTACAGGAATGTGGTGCCATCTACACGTCGTATTTGTCGAAAATGAACACGGTTTTGCTGTGCAAGAAACTTGAGGGTGAAATGTTCAATGCGGCCAAAGAATGGAACATACCGATGGTCAATTCGTTGTGGCTAAGTGATATAACCATGGGCAATTTGAGCTGTATGTCACAGTATGACAATCAGAAATATCAACAGTACAATATACAGGCACCGTTCCGTATAGATTACGGATTGGTGCCGCATCTCATGGGTAAGTTGATGATGATGATGAGTGGATGTTTCATGTTTTCATTGCACGCACAGCACACACATACATATTTGTAAGCAAAAATAATACGAATTGAGCACAAACATGCATGTATGCACACACACACTCACACCAACTGGCATATGGTCTATACTATGTCCAAAATATTGGGTCAGAAATTGAGGAGAGTGGGTTTTGAAATCAATCTTTGGTTGTTTGTTGTGGTTTCAATGGATTTGAAGTATTAGCCGCGCTAACCAATTCAAAACGGTGCTTTAGGCACTACTAGATGCTCCCGTGGAAGTGGGCGGCCATGTAAATCAACCCAGTAGGCGCACGAGGACAATCTATAAAAAGGACTATTTGTCTTATTTTTGACATGTAACTGAGGGATAACTTGTCTTGTCATTAAATGTGAATTAGTTGTTAATTTATTATACCCATCTCAATGGTGTCAGTTCGGGTCAATTACAAGTTTTAAGATATTTCATTTTATTCATTTACTTGTTCGTTGGGCACTTGCAGTTCAAACCTTCTAATCTTAGGCAGACTTTGTAACTGAAGTAATCGTGTAATGGGAACAATACCTCTAATGATAAGATATTTAAAATATGGTGAAACAATGCGTACACGATGTGTTGCCAACACGAACTCGAACTCATAACATATAGATTGAAAATAGAGAGAGGAAATATGGAGAAAGAAATGTATTTTGTCTTTTAACAATAATTTAATGTTTTATTTATGTTGTTAAAAATGTGGTTTTTATTATCTGTAAAAAGATTATTGATAATATTTTATATAAATTGAAAACTGTAGACAAATCAAAACATTTTTGATCTAAAAAAAAATTGTCTCTAAATTATATTTTTGCCACCCTTTACAAACGGACATGTTATATCCATGTCAAATTGATATCTTGCAATTTTTGCTTCCTAATAGAGTCTTCAATATAATCTCAATAAATTGTCGTAATCAGTATGTTTAGGTTTTGTCCTTCATCAATTCCAAAACGAGATAAAGAAATCGTGTGGTCCATTCAAAGAAGTGCCTAAGACACTACTTAATGACTTTTGTGATTAGTTCCTCCATTACTCGCAGACATACACATCTATATATCGTTACCAAAATATAAATAAGACTCAACTCACATTTCTTTGCAAATCGAGATTTTTGGTTATTTGAACAAAACACAACAACTTTGGTCATAATACTTTGGTTATACACTCTGATTTAAGTTAAGTTATCAACACTATATAATTTCATGATATATTTTATATATTTACATTTTCAGCTGCCTGGAAGGCACCCATCAATCTAACCCAAGAGGCTCATGAACGCGTCAAACGCTATTTGGCCGATCCTTTTTATGAAAAGGCGAAAAGACAAAAAATTTCACCATATCAAGAAGAAATACCTGAAACCATACTCTGCATAGAATATCCGCAAACAGCCAAGCCGCCCAAAGTGCTCTTCTCACAAGTGGCCGATCCGGAATCACTCAAAAAGGCCGTCATGTATGTAGTAAATTTATTTCAGTAAATTAATTTCGAAATATAACAAATTCATTCCATCGACAGGTCGCTCGGTGGCATTGTTGTGGACAATCCCGTGGATGCCACCTACCTAGTAATGACACGCGAAAGTCGTACCTGTAAGCTCATACAAGCTGTCTGTCATGTTGACTATGTCCTTAAATCCCAGTGGCTGGTGGAGAGTGCCAAGGCGGGCAAATTTCTGTCGCCCGATCCTTATCGCATTCAATACATACCGGTGGATGAAAATCTAAAATTCCACATAGACACGGTCCTGCAATCGACCATGCGTTCGACTCTTCTGGCTGGGCGTTACTTCTATGTAACGCCCGATGTCTTCCCGGACCGGGCGGAAATTGTTCGCATGATTGAATCATCCGGCGGCAAGGTGGAGGAAAAACGTCGCACCGCTCAATCCATAGCCGAGATACATGGACAATCGCCAAATTCCTACATCATCGTAACCTGTCCCAATGACATGCATCTGTGTGCCGATTTAACACGTTTCGGCAATCCGAAATGTCCCATTGTATCGACTGAATTTGTGATGAGTTCTATATTGAAACAAAACTTAGAAATAGAACCGCATATAATACCCTATTTGTATAATAATAATAATAATAATTATACTGGTATGGGTGGTGTTACTAAAACATCCAAATAGCCTTTACAGAAAGAAGGACCATTAGTAGTAGTAGCCGATATGGAGATGTATGATGATTTTCAAAGCTATATGGATTTCGTGGTGGAAGGCACGTTTTTCTGAAAGATTGTGCAAATATTTTGGAGTCCTTGTAATTTTTTTAGGAGTATTACGTGCCTTGTATTTTTTTTTCAAGAAATTTCTTTCCTATAATTTTATAATTTCTACAATTTTGAATTATTCCAAATTACAAAGGGCCATCATACACCCAACCCAACTAAGTTAAACCATCGTGTTTATGTTTTTAATGTGGATTGTTGGGGTTATCCATTAATTGTATGCTTTGTGTTCACATTTCACATTTTTTGGGGGTAAATTGAATTTGGCGGCTCCTCGTCATGTGAGTGTGATTAGCAAATTCACCTTTGTGTTATGTTGTAATTCAATATCTTGCAATCTCCACACAAATTGTCCGAATATAGGGATGTTTACACATTAAGAGTTGTTGTACAACGTGGTGCCCGATTTCAGTTCATCATTTAGTAGATCTAAGTGTAAATTAACTGAAAATTTCTAACAAAAAATAAGATTTTGTCATAATTTATATTCAAGTTGACAATAAATCTTTAAATGTTAACTCCCTCCCCTCGTTAAAGGAGTTAGATATTTGAAAATGAAATGAAAACCAAATATTTAAAGAAATGTAAAAAAAATCAAATGGAATTTTAAATCAACAACTGCAAAATTGGTTTAGACTCTAAATGATTTTTTGTTTACTCTTTATTTTGTATTTATATTAATACACTTTACATTGAATTAAATTATAATATATGATTTCATAAATCTTCAGTAGACTTAAACTATATTTATACCACGCCCACAAGGGGTCCACATCTGAAGATCATCAACATCTCGATACTGATTTTAAAGTTATCAATCATTTCGTAAGTTCTTTCCTCAAACTAATCATCTTGTATCTATCTGTATATACATTCTTCTAAACTTTTAAAATATTATTGTTTTGAAAAACCTTAGAACTTGTAAAACAAATCTTGCGGTTGATTAAGCGTAATCATCTTTTTTGTTCTTTTCTTTATTGTATAAAAAAGTATAGATTTCTAAAATTTTATACCTTTACACCATTCATACATTCATGTTTAGATTATTGAGATACGCATGTAAAAAAGAAAAAGCATACACATTTCGTTTTTTTTATAAGATAAGATTAAAATTATATTATACGATTATATTTGCGTTTCATATACTGCACCAGTACCAGATTGAAGATGATTTTTCTGGTCTTTAATATTTTAAGTTGTTCGTATACGATTAGTAAGAAGTTCATTTAGAATTAGTTGATTATTTAATAAGTTACATTTTTAGCTTGTACTTAATTTCAAACAAATATTAATTTATATATATAAAAAGAGAAAAACAAAAATACACACAATGTATATTTTGTAAAGAGAAAACATTAAAAGATTGAGTGTTTCTTTTTTGCATCCTGCAACTGCTCATCATAACAGAGCTGAGGCTCAGTGGAAAAATTGTTAGAAACACATATCAAAAATTGATATTTTTTGATATGCGTTTCTAACTTTGAAATAATTTGAGTTCAATTAAGTTAAAAACAAATCAGCATTACATTATTAATAACATGTTCTTATTAACGGTCAATGTTTTGTATATAAAGAATGATCATCGGAATCTGAAATATGGGTCAATGACTTCTGTTTCTCATATTATTATTTTTTGTCAGATAACATGAAATTTTTCTATTTTCATTGTTTTTTTCGCTTAGAATATTTTTTGAAGATCTCAAGGGTTTTTTACTGGTCCTACAGCATATCCAATTCATGCTGGGAGAATTGTTATTGAAATTGAGAACTTCCACGCAAATTTGAGAAAATTGAGAATTTTCTTTCCAGATTGAGAAAATTCCAAGTTAAATTGAGAACATTTTAATTGAAAATTAAAATTGATTGATTTAAATTGCTTAAATTACAATTTAAGTTAAGAAAATTCCCTTTGGAATAGAGAACTTTAAATTAAATTCCACTTGAAATAGAAACTTCACTTCAAATTGAGATGATTCAAGTTTCAAATTGAGAAAATTCCATTTGAAATTGAAAATTTACATTTTCAGATTGAGAAATTTTGATTATAGAGAGAAATTATATTTTAAATTTAGAAAATACCATTTGAAATTGAGAGTTTCCATTTCAAATCGAGAAATTTCATTTAAAATTAAGGAATTTCCATTGAAATGAAGAATTTATATTTAAAATTGAAATGTATATACATAAATGCAAATTCAATCTTAAGATTTTTTATCAATATTTTTTGGTTTAAAATACAGTTGTCTTATTTACAATATGCCATTTTGTTTAGGAAACATTACACAGATCATATCTACACCTCTTTTTACAAATACTTATAACTTTTTTAAATTCCTTTTAGAAAGTAAAAGAAATTTTAAAACAATTTCGTCAAACTACGTAATTTAGTTATCTTTTTAATCGCATTAAAAAGAAAAAAAATTAAAATAACCAGAATTTTGTATAAAAATAAAACATGTCTTTATTGTGTTCAAAAAAATCGTTCGAAATGTAAAAAAAAATCAATGTGGACAAAAACACAAAATCACCTTATTCCTTAGTACCCCCTGCATATTAATCATATAAGCCTAAAACTAACTTAAACTCTACTACATACTAGAAAAGGTAAGCTAAAATAAAATAAAATGGAATCGAATCGAACTTAGGTAGACCAAATATAGAAATACATGGACTGCCAGTGCGGTATGTAGTCTCTTAAAGGACCTGCTAGCATTTTCGCGATCGGCAGTTTGCCCAACATATTTATAATACTCTCTAGTCGAGATTGAGTAACCGTCTCATAGAAGGGCGATCTCATCAAGTACATGCATAGATTAAGGCAACGATGAGATAGTATACGTTGCTGTTCTTTTGACATATCCTGGCGATTTTTATGATACATTTTAATGCTGGCCAAATCAACCGCCAGAGAAATGGTATATTGCTTCCACGACTTTTCACCGAATAAACCCATGGCAGCCAAGTGTATCAGAGGCTTGGCAATGTACAGATATTCTGCTTGCCGCAAACTTTTCGGATGCTGTTGTTGCTGTGCGCTAATCACCTCCTCGTCCAGTTTGAAAGTGCGATATTGTAGTGGCGGTGCGCCTTCCACTTTTCGCATCACTCGGCCGGATCTTTTCAGCTTAAAGGTCACACTGTGCTCGTCCATAGATGTATTACTCGATTTCGGTACATTTTGTTTTTTAGTCAGCGTCTTCCTATTCAAAGCTGGCAGAGCTGGTGATGTTATTATACGTTCTGTTGAATGTTTTAGTATGAAAAATCGTCCAGCTGCCTTTAAACACTGCAGCAATGCAACGAAAACCCATTTGCCCTTAGGACCGAACAATCTTTTGGCCGAAATTTCAATAAAAACTTCACAGTACTCTAACGTGGTTAACATGACCTTTAGACGATAGCAAAAGGTACCCGAAGAAGAAGTGTCGCTAGGGGAAGAATCGGATGAATCTTCTTTGGGACGATATTTGGCCATAATTCGATCATTATAGAGAACTAATAGATTCGATAGGGAATATACCAATTCTGTAGCCACGGAGGAATCAGTGATGCGGCCTTATTTGTAAAGAGAAATCGTACTTAATTAATTTGGAAAAAACAGGCACACACGCACACACCCACCTGCTACAAAATAAGATGCCCACTTTGCTGTTGTTTCGACATCGCCAACCGTTGCAGGATTCTTGGCTACCCATGTTTCATAAGATTTTATGATATACTTAATGTGATCCATTTTTATAAAAAACAATAATCCGCGTTAATGCGTTAATCTAATCGGATAAAATAAAGAAAGACGTCGGGAACAATGAAACACCGCCTGTCTTTGGAAAGCTCAGCTGTTGCTGTCTAGGGTTGTAGAGTGACTATATTATTTGTTCTTTCGATTACTCGATACAAAATACATTTTTTATGATAATAATCGGTTTGAGTATTTTTAATTGAATTGGTGAAATCATAAAATGTGCCCGTTTAGCAAGAAAGTTTTTGCATATTATAATCCAACAATTAAATTTTTATATACGCAAATACATCGCATAAATCCACAAACCTACAACTCTTAATAGAATTGACTTAAATGAATAGACTGCATGCGAAGTCTAGTTGAAATGACATATGGCCCCTTTACAAATGTCAGATCCCATACAAATTTGACATTTGAAAATCGATCTTATGTCATTTGAAGATGAAATCAATTGATTTCACATGCAGTGTGAAAAGGCCGATTTTCAAATGTCAAATTTGTATGAGATCTGACATTTTTAAATCGACCTTGTCATTTCTATTTTCAAGTTGTACAATAAATCTTAAAATGTAAATAGAAAAAATATTTTTTTTATTTAGAGCAAAAAATTAAATTTTTATTGATGTTTTTGTTCCGTATATCGTTATTGTTATTATACGGAATATAATGCGTTCAAATTCACTTTTTCGCATTTTGGAATTTGTTTATATGAATTTTGACAGGTGAAATCCGGTCAATGTGGATTTTGAGCGCATATCTGAATGAATTTTTCGATGGGAAATAAGTTTTATCTGTAACTGTATACGAATTTAAAGCGTACGTGCTTTCATAGAACTACTTATATTTCAGTAAATTATTAGTACGTTATGGACAAATTTTATAATACGTTACGTAGTAACTAATTTCGCTTTAAACGAAGCCTAACAACAAATTCGCGCCGTAAATTTTAATTCGGCATCGTTTTCTGGCGCCGACATGCATCAGTTGTTATTGTCAGTGATGGCAAACAATGTACCATTTTTGGTACATTCTTTTGATAGTTTAGGTTTGGATTTTTTAACCATGGAAATTTCTGAAAATAATGTATATATATTTAATATATATTTGATTGTTTTGCTATTTGTTTCGTTTTATGCCTTTTTAGTAATTAAATAAAACACCATTATTTAATTGGGATGTAATTATGTTGCACAAAATTTGGAGGTAATTCAATTTACTTCCTTCATTATATTACATTGCACAAATATTTATTTTGTACATATTTTCAAAAAGGCCTTTAAAAAATGTCACCCCATTTTCCCATTTGTTACATACAATAAGGATTCTTTTGGCACAACTTACTCTTTTTGAAATTCCATCACTGCCTGTTTGTTGTTGGAAAATTTATTATAGACAGCCGAGCAAAGCAACAACAAACAAGAAAAACAAAGGCAGGTGAGCAATAGGACAAAGGAAAGGCGAAAGGCGGCGCACAAGGATAAGAAAATTTCTAAATTTCCTTTAGCAGAGCGGGAGGGCAACAAAGGACAAAGAAAAACATACAAACTGTACCAACAACAGCAGCAGCTGCCTTTGCCGCTGTAGATGCTAGATACAAACTAGACGAGAGATATTAAATTACGCAGTATTAGATAAGAAATTGCTGAAGACGGATAGCGCCTTAACGGCTAACGAAGGACTCTAAATCTACATCATAAACAAAATAAATAAATAAAAATAAGCAAAATTATGGCAACACCACAAAATAGCAGAATAGCACTGGCTGATCGTTTGGAAGCTTTGCGAGTGGCCACAACGCCAACCTATGCCAATAGACCGGATGATCCTGTACCAGCTTCCATCTTTGCCTCCTCGCTGATGGACAACACCACAAATGTAGCCTTGGCCCAGGACTACGAGGGTCTGATACCATCGCCCGACGAATTGATTATACGCCAAAGAGGTAGGAGAAGACCTCTAATGGATTGGACGCCCGAACAAGCGGCTGCTTCCGTCAATTCGTCCATACGCAATCCATTTCAACGTACCCCCACCAAAATGCCTTTGAACTCAAACATTATTTTGAGAAGTTCTCCACGCAAACGCCTTACGATGGGTAGCACACCACCGGAGCCGATGGGTTTGAATTCACCCAACAAAATCAGTGCCAAACAACAATTGTGGCCTGGATCGCCGATCGCAAAAAGGTTGCGTTTGGGGGATGAAGAAAGACCGATGGCACAAATGAATGAGGAACTGCCTCTGAATGTACTGTTGCAGGGCTTGTCACAACAACAACTGATTGACCTGATTGTAGGAAAGCTGGCGGGCGATGCAAAGGCTGAAGCAGATATCAGAGCGCAATTGCCAATGCCGGATATTGGGTAAGGATATATTTGTGATTATATTTTTGGGGTAATTGGACAAGTAATTAATCTGCTGGAAAAAATGTTAGGCAATGGCTTAGCCTTGATCCTCGACGAGATCAACTTCTTAAGGGTTTTTAATATTACATTTCGCAATACTTTATGTTTGAAACTTATTGCCCGGCTTGAGGTTCTATCTTAGGAAAATTATTAGAAAAATGGCCATCAGCAGTAACTTGTTCTTCCAAGCAATCTTTGTCAGCTTATATCAATTTGCTTATTTATCCGGAAACAACAACTATGTCATTATTTCCAGAAATAAGTAATGATCCTAATAAATTAAATATTTTTGTAGATATTTTGTCATTTGCTTTGCGAACAGTATTGTCATTCTAATCCAGAAATAAGTAATGAATAAGATAAAATTATTATGAAAATAAAAATTATCCAAGAAATACGTTACATGCTGATAAGTCCTCCAAATAAATTAAATATTTATGTGAATATTTGGTCATTTGCTTTGCGAGCAGTATTGCCATTCTAATCGAAAATACTTAGACTGCATTACGGAGTTGGTCTTCCTTCCTTTTCTATGTCCGACAGACTTACAGCCATAGGAGTAGATCCAGCTCGAAATTCGGCAAAGAAAGTACCGATTCCAAGGGCATAAAGACACAGACGACTTCACTCACACCTCATTGGAGTGAACATTTTTTTTATATAAAATGTATTAATATCTACCAAATAACATTTGCAAACTATTGGGTTGGTCCTGAAGGAAACTTTTTCTTGTTTTTGCTTGTTCAAGTCAAAACTCCCTCAAGAGATCTTTGAAGTATCGAAAAGTTCAATGATGGTATGGTTATATACAAATTGCTTGAATTCCTTTAGCATTGAAATAGTTATGTCCTTTAGAACTCACATATTCTTACTTTTTAATCTCTTTTAGTTTTTAAAATATCCCTATTTAATGCTTTTATATTTATTTGCTCTTGCAGACAAATGGAGCAGGATCTCCTACATGCCAAACGATTGATTTTCAAGTCATTACCCACCTCACGCCTCTGCAAGAAGACGGATAGCACAGCCTTTACCCGTGCCGCCCTGCATCTGAACGAATTTAAACGCCTCCTAACACAGCACACCAGACAACTGCATGACTCTGGCCACTGGGATGCGCTACTCGACTATGTTTTTATGGCATGGCAATGCGTACGAGCCACGCCGAACTGGGATAATGCCACCCATAATTCAGTGCGAAGACAATGCTTCAAGGTGCTAACCTGTAGCTGTATGGCAGCGATAAAATGTGGCGGTCTACGTTTGGGCACCAACCGCCTGCAGACGCTGGAGAGAAATTTGCGTGAATGGTCACAAGATTACGAGGATGTCATGCTATGCGTTAATACTTTGAATAAGGCATTTTCCAAGGGCCGGACGAGTCTTTAATATCGAATTTTAAAGGACGAAAGATTTTTATTGATATTTCTGTACATGGTATTCCATTTTTCACATAGCACTACGTACGTATTTTTATCTAGAAACAAGTCTTGCAAAGCTATAGATTTTATTGCAAGTTTTTATTTGTTTAGCTGTAAGTTTCAAACTTAATATGATTATCTCTTTTATTATTATTATTGGTATTTTAAGTATTACAAAATCATAGTTTGTAACATTTTGACTGTATATGTTTTGTATGCATGCCAATGCTATCACGAGTGCATGTCGTCTTAGTGACACATGGCCATCTTAATGAACAAATTATTTGCCATATTTTTGAGCCCTTTTGTATTTAGTATACGTATTAACTTGTAGGTTTTGCATTCCTGTTCTTTTATACACGAACATCAAATGCAATACATATTTGTAAGTTTAAAACCCACAAACCCAAAAGCCATTTTTCCTTGAAATTTGTGTATGAATTTACTTCGGCCATTTTCTATACCAAAAAAATATGTGTGTCTCAAAGCCTTGTTTCTTTTTTTCCAAATTTTTGTTTATTTATTATTTCCGCAACCCTGTATGTATTTTCATTTATTTTATTCGAATTGACATTATATGTATAACCTTATTTAAATCAAATCAAGCAAACAAATCAAATCAAACCCAAGTCATTATTTTTATAGTTTATATTATTATTTTTCTTTGTACATACATGTTTTTATCATTTTATTTTTTCCGATGGTTTTATATATGAGAATAAAAAAGACGTTGTAATTTGTACATACATATAAATATATATATATTTGCTTGCAGGAATTTTCAAATAAATTTATTTTTACAATTTTTTATAAAGAGAAATGCAGAAGTGTTTTTATGGTCATTAAAAACCCTATACTGCTGTTCAAAACCCACACCAGTGCAATAGGGAATGGGATATTATCGGCCCTGACTTCCTGCAATTTTTACAATCAGCATTTTTTTAGCTTTTTCGAGTTTCTGGTTTACGTGGAGCGTCAAGTAGTGCTTGAATGCGCATTTGCCTTAAAACACCATTGTTCAGTTGACTTTCCTTTCTAACGCGAAAGTGCAGATGATGTTTGTTTAAACAAATTCAAATTTTAAAAATTCAAATCAGCAAAAAAACGGAGGCCAAGAACTAATGGAGCTTAATCCAGCTTCAAGTATAATCACCAGTCTACTTAGTGATGTCTGTTGCACATCTAAAGCTAGTGATGTAAGTATAAAACTCAAAAAATCAATTTTGAGTTTTTTCTGTCATCTCTTAATTTTTTTATTTTATTATTATTATACATTAATTCATTATTAATTCGCCGAGTTTTTCAAGTTTTTGATTGACAATAGTGCATTGCATCAAAATACACATCCCCATCAATTTTTAGCCTTCGTTTGCCAAAAATAACAACTTTTTAAGCTAAATTCAAACAATCCGAAAAAATTGTTTGAAAAACATAACATAACAATTTTTGGCGCAATGATGGAAGGCGATCTACCTTCAAATGTAATAGCATTTTCGTATTTTGAAAGTATCGTCGGATTTACTATAATACCTGCCTAAAAACCTTCTACAGATCTTGATCAAATTTCCTGTATTGTATTATATTTCACCTAGTAACACATTCAGTAAAATTTAGCCATTTAGGTCAATTTTTCCATGTAGCCCCCATACAAATGTTCTTCCGATTTATCCCATTACTGCTCTAGAATACACATTTTACATGGGATCTTGATCAAATTTTCCAGGGCATGTTGTATTCCACCTACAAACATCTACAGTAAAATTGAACCATATCGGTTCATGTTTTCATATAGCCCCCATACAAATGACCATCCAATTTACAATTACTGCTCTAGAATTCACATTTTACATGGGATTCTAATCAAAATTTCCGTATCATGTTATATATCAACTAGCAATACCTACCGAAAAAGTGAACCATATGGGTCCATGTTTTCTTATAGACTCCTTACAAATCTTCTTCCGATTTATCCTATTTCTGCTCTAGAATTGACATTTTTCACGGGATCTTGATCAAATTTTCCAGAACTAGTTATATTTCACCTAGTAACACCTACAGTAAAAGTGAACCATATGGGTCCATGTTTTCTTATAGACTCCTTACAAATCTTCTTCCGATTTATTCTATTTTTGCTCTAGAATTGACATTTTTCATGGCATCTTGATCAAATTTTCCAGAACTAGTTATATTTCACCTAGTAACACCTACAGTAAAAGTGAACCATATGGGTCCATGTTTTCATATAGTCTCCATACAAATGCCACTCCTGTTTATACTATTTCTGCTGTAGTATTCACATTTTACATGGGATCTTGACTAAATTTTCCAGAGCAGTTTGTATCTACCATAGCAATGCCTACAGTAAAAGTGAACCATATGGTGGGTCCATACTTTCACATAGCCCCCATACAAATGTCCCTCCAGTTTATACTATTACTGCTCTAGAATTCACATTTTACATGGGATATTGACCAAATTTTCCAGAGCATGTTATATTTCATCTTGTATTATCCACAGTAAATATGAACCATATTGGTCCATATTTTCTCATAGCCCCCATACAAATGTCTCTCCAGTTTATACTTTTACTGCACTAGAATTCACATTTTAAATCGGATCTTAATGAAATTTTCTATATCATTGTATGTTTCACTTAGGAACACCTACAGTAAAAGTGAACCATATGGGTCCATGTTTTCGTATTGCCCCCATACACATGTCCCTAAGATTTACCCTATTTATGCTCTAGAATACACATTTTACATGGGATCTTGATCAAATTTTCCAGAGCAAGTTATATTTCACCTAGTAACACCTACGGTAAAAGTGAACCATATGGGTCCATATTTTCATATAGCCCAAATACAAATTTCCCTCCGATTTATACTATTATTGCACTAGAATTCTCATTTTACATGGGATCTTGATCAAATTTTACAGAGCATGTTTTAATTCACCTACCAATATCTACAATAAATGTGAACCTTATGGGTCCATGTTTTTATATAGGCTCCATAGAAATGTCGCTACGATTAACCCTATTACTGCTCTAGAATTCACATTTTACATCGATTCTTAGCCAAATTTTCCAGAGCATGTTATATTTCACCTAGCAATAACTACATCAATAGTGAACCATATGGATCCATGTTTCCACATAGCCGCCATATAAATGTCCCTCGGGTTAATACTGTTATAGCTTTAGAATCCACAAGTTAGGTCCGAACTCTGTCAAATTTTAAGGATCATTTTCTCATTTCATATAAGAAGCTATGAAACTTGATCAAATTTTTAATCTCCTATTATATTTCAATTAGGGATACCCACTTATTATAGTGAAAGAAAAAATATCCTTTGTCACTAAAACATGTTTAAGACAGCAATAGAAACATAATACAGCACTTTGTAAATAATGATCACTTTATTATCGTTCTTTTTTTGTATAATTTCAGTTACAATTTCAAAATCTTAATTGGTAATTGTTCAACTTCAAGATTTGTGAGATTTCATTTGTTGTGTTGTGTTTTCTCTACACTTTTTTTGTACAATTTGTGTAATACAGAAATGTTTCGAATAAAATTAAATTAAATTTTTAATAACAATATATTTGTAGTTCATACAGACATAGACATATGTAGGTAGACATTAAATGAATAATAACATCAATTATATTGACATTTAAACTTAATTCTTTTGCATTTTATTTTGTTTTTTTTTTTTTAATATTAAGTCGTGATGTTTTTTTGATTTTCAAATATATAGTTTTTGATTTGTGTGCATAAAACTTATGCTAAGAGTTACTAGTATAATTAACATATAGAAATTAAAAAAAAGGAAAAATAAATTGTTAATAAAAATGCTACAATAACACATAAATATGGACACAGCTGAGGAATATAGTATTATATATAAAATTACAATTATTAAATACAATATATGCTTATGTATGTGTGCTTATATATGTTCAGTTTTAGAGGCAGGAGCGTAACAGAGTTTGGCGGGGCCCTTTGAAGATACTACTTCGTACTTAAAATATAAAAAAAATCAAATCAACTTGAAGAAACCAAAAAATATTAGCTAACAGCCATTTTATTGTAAAGCTTCGACAATTTTTTAATATATTTTTGGCCTTCAAAAGTCAATTTTTAAAATTTAGTATTGTTCTTTATGCCGGGAATAGTTTTACCATTTCGACTATAACTATTTTGAGACAGTAAGCAACAAACAATACTCTGAATTGTATTTTTGATCGCTACAGTAGTTTATATACTGTGGGCAAAGCTAGAAAAAAAGATTTTTTAAATTCCGAATATGAAAAGTTGGGAAAAAAATTTACAGAATTTGTTTAAATGTGATTTTTTGATATTCGGCCTATATTTTTAATTTATTATTTAAATATTAAAAATTCAAGATCGAGGCCAATTTTTTTTGTTCTTTATTTTTAACCAATATTTAGTCCTTCTTTGAAGAACATCATCTGGGTTTAAAGTAACAAATCAAAAAACAACACTACACGTATTAAATCTACGTCTCGATCCGTCGCTTATTGGATTATTGGATTCTTAACGAAGAAAATAATTACTATTTGATTTGGTCTCTCAAGGAAATTGTATTGATTAATTAAATTCCAATATTTGACAACAATAACACTATGCAACAAAAAAAGAAAAAAATTGTGTCCAAGCCGAAAAAATATTATTCTGTGTGCATTGAGACATGCTGACTCTTAAAATCAACAGAAAAAAATTTATGGATATTTTTTTTAATTTTTATTTAAAATAAAATTTTTGTCCTACACTGAAAGAATTATCTTCATACTATTTATGATGTTGTCTTAACCTCAGTGAAAATTTTCATTAAAAAGTCGCCAAAGAAACACTTGTTTGAAACATGTTTCATAATGCACAAATCAATGAAAAGTGTCATCGAATTTATGAAACATTTCTTAGAATCTATTAAATGCAGTTCTTCATTAGATGAACTTTTTTCTAATTTTTTTTATTTTTTTATAATTTTTTATAATATGATTTATGAAAATTTTCATAGATTTTAGAAAAAAACTTCATTAATTTTATGATAAAGTTTCATAATTTATGCAGAAGTCTTCGATATAAACAAAGAAGGTCTGACTTGTTGACTAACCAATCAACACACACACTCCATCATGGCGAGAATCTTTGCAATGAGTATTTTTTCGACCTAAATCAGGGTAAATACTTATGTCAGAGTTAACAGAGTAAAAATGAGAATTGCAAGCATTCAACCGAATAAAGTTGAAACACTAAAAAAGTAGTTGTGTGTTATGAAACATTTCATAAAAACTATGAAATCTTTCATTATATCTATGAAGACATTTTGTAACACAAATATTTTATTGGTCATGACATATTTCATAATATTTAAGAATTGTTTCTTTAATATTATGAAATTTTTCATTGTTTATTTGAATCTAAGTTTCACTAATTTAACAATTTTGTTTTATGAAATGTTTATGAACAAGTTATATGAAATATTACATTTTATTTATGAAATACATGTTAAGAAAAAACCACTAAATTTATGAAAAACCTTTTATGAAATCGCTTCATAAATGTTATGAAGGAAAGCTCTTTCAGTGTAGGTACTTTTAATATTTGTACTTTCATTTTGGATATATAGTATGTAGGTCCGATTGCACCCGCTTGTGTGTTCAATAAACTGTAATTATGATATCCACAAATGTTGCGAATTACACTTACACATAGAAACAGTGTTTTAGGAAAAAAGCCTCCAAAAAATTAGGGGAAAAATATTTTTTGAAAAAAAAAATAAATAAATTGTCTTCAAAAATTAGGGAAAAAATATTTGTTTTCCTAACAAAATCTGTTTTTGCTGGCACGAAAAATCATAAAAAATATAAAAAAATATATATTTTTTAATAACTAACATTCTAACGCAAAAGAAACAATGTTTACATGTAAGAATTCTATCGATAAATTTATATAGAAGTTACACAAGGGTCATAACTTCTACATCCATTCATAAATTTTCTTCAAAAATGCCTTGTTAAGATGCCAGCTATTACAAACTAAAACAATATATTCTTTTATATAATTCATAAGATAACTTTTTACGCTATTTAAAAAATTAAAAAACTTGATTTTTTAAAAAATTATTTTGCGTCTACAAAGAGTATCATAACTTCTACATTTATCCATAGTTTTTTACACATAAACATTGTTTTTTTTTTGCGTTAGAATCCAAGCTATTAAAAATATAACAAACAATTTGTTTTATTTTTTATGATTTTTTTCTTGTCATCAAAAATAGATTTTTTTCGAAAAAAAAATATTTTTTTTCCAAATTTTTGAAGATTGTTCCTAAACCACTATTTCTGTATGTGAATATATATAGTCCACATACAAATGTCTCTCCGGTTTATAATATTTCAGCTCTAGAATTCACATTTTACATCGGGTCTTGAAAAAATGTCCTATATCAAAAATAAAAAAATAGATTTTTTCGAAAAAAACATGATTTTTTAAAAAATTATTTTGCGTCTACAAAGAGTATCATAACTTCTACATTTATCCATAATTTTTTACATATAAATATTTTTTTTTGCGTTAGAATCGAAGCTATTAAAAATATAACAAACAATTTTTTCTGATTTTTTATGATTTTTTTCTTGTCAGCAAAAATTGATTTTTTTCGAAAAAAAAATATTTTTTTCCAAATTTTTGAAGATTGTTTCTAAACCACTATTTCTATATGTGATTATATATAGCCCCCATACGAATGACTCCCTGGGTTATAATATTACTGCTCTAGAATTCACATTTTACATCGGATCTTGAAAAAATGTCTTATATCAAAAATAAAAAAATAGATTTTTTCGAAAAAAAAAAAAATTAAAAAGACATGTTTTTTAAAAAGAATATTTTGCGTCTACAAAGAGTATCATAACTTCTACATTTATCCATAGTTTTTTACACATAAACATTGTTTTTTTTTGCGTTAGAATCCAAGCTATTAAAAATATAACAAACAATTTTTTCTGATTTTTTATGATTTTTTTCTTGTCAGCAAAAATTGATTTTTTTCGAAAAAAAAATATTTTTTTCCAAATTTTTGAAGATTGTTCCTAAATCACTATTTCTATATGTGATTATATATAGCCCCCATACAAATGTTTCCCTGGTTTATAATATTACAGCTCTAGAATTCACATTTTACATCGGATCTTATATCAAAAATTAAAAAATAAATTTTTTCGAAAAACAAAATTAAAATAACATGATTTTTTAAAAAAATTATTTTGCGTCTAAATACAAAGTGTATCATAACTTCTACATTTATCCATAGTTTTTTACACATAAACATTTTTTTTGCTTTAGAATCCAAGCTATTAAAAATATAACAAACATTTTTTTGCTATTTTTTATGATTTTTTTCTTGACATCAAAAATAGATTTTTTTCGAAAAAAAATATTTTTTTCCAAATTTTTGAAGATTGTTCTTAAACCACTATTTCTATATGTGAATATATATATATAGCCCCCATACAAAGGTCTCTCCGGTTTATAATATTACAGCTCTAGAATTCACATTTTACATCGGATCTTGAAAAAATTTCCTATATCAGAAATAAAAAAAATAGATTTTTTCGAAAAAAAACTATTTTTTTTCAAACCAATTTTTTCCTAAACCACTATTTCTAAGTGAATATATAACTCGCAATATTTGTTACCATCTTGAGTACATTTAATTTAACATATAACCGGGAGTTATCGGACTTATATTTCCAAAATGAGAGTACAAATATGTAAGGTACCTCCGCCGCAAATTGGAATTTTAGTAAAAAAATTTAAAAAAAATCCCTAAAATATTTTTAATACCATTTTCTTGTTTAGAAAGTCAAAATACAGCAGAAAATGTTATACATGAGCCTTGGACAAAATTTTTGTTGCATAGTGTAGTGGGGGAAAAACTTCAGGTTGCTGCTTTTGGGATTTTGGGATTTTATTTCCTAACGGCCGAAATAACTTATCGGTTAGTTACACTTAGTCCTTCCAAATTAGCAGAAATTCGTTTAAATTAAATTAATTAATTAATTTAATTAAATGAAATTAGAAAAAATGAAAATTATATTAAATTGAAAAATTGCACCTCGTTAAGGGCCAGCATCCTATACGCCTCTGTTTCGTTTTAAATAACACACACATAAATTTCTTACGATTAAGTAACTACATACATACATACTCATATATGTATGTATGTATGTAAGTTTTATTCTAAGCATTTAGTATACTCGTATAATACAACAATTAAATATTTTCGAAAACTTTTCATATGACGACTGGTATGACTAGCAAATAACATTCATATTACTTTAGCACTGCTAAATATGTTAATAATAATAATAGTAATAATAATCATTTTGCAAATACATATATATTTTTTATTAACTAAACACAAGTGTTAGCGGGAGGTTGGTTGGTTGCTTGGCTGGGTGTTTCAGAAATGCATTCGTCTAATTAAAAGATATAGAAATGTGATAAGCACAGCAACTGTTGAATTTCTATGCAAACTGGATGATGATGAGATATGACGCCCTGTAAATAGAAAATAAAATAAATACATAGAATTAAAAGAATGTTAATAGAATGAAGGGAAACAAGGTATAATGAAGGAAATACTTAGAAAGAAAAATCTGTTATTAACAGCATAAACTGTTTGGTAACTATTAAAAGCCACTTTTCTGCTATTATAGCAGTTTTTCTGCCGTAGCAACAGCTTTTTTGCAGCTTTGTGACAGTTTCAAAAATTCGTATGGGTACCACCTTAAGGTTTAAAGAAAGGAAGTATGTTTGTTCGGAGAAAATGCGGGGGTTGAAAAAAATATTGGAGGTCAGTCATACATTTGACTGCACTAGGGGCCTCCTTGAGCCAGTAAGAGCGGTGGGAACAAATTTTATAAAAAAACAAGTAAAAAAGGCGTTAATATATTTATATTCCCTCCACCGTGGATTACATTGCACAGAGGCTGTCGATTTTCGTAGAAGTGCAGTAATATTACAGGAAAATAATTTTTTTAATATAACCAAAGTCAATTCAAAAAATAATATATTTGATTTGAACTGGGATATTGTCCTGGCTCAAGACCATTTTGCTTCTATATTTAATAGAATGCAAATTTATTTACAAATGGCATGGTGACATTTATTACTTGGCTGCAGACTACCGCGATCATGATTTCGACCATGTCAAAAGTCTTTTCAAGTGGCTTCGCAGCGACTTTTCAATATCAAACCCGGCCTCTATAAGGAGATGATTCTCACAAACGAACGAGAAGCACAACTCACTTGCCGAATTTGCGTTTAAAAAATCGCACCAATGGTCGAAATCATGATCGTGGTAGTCTGCAGCCAAGTAATAAATGTCATCATGCCATTTGTAAATAAATTTGCATTCTATTAAATATAGATGCAAAATGGTCTTGAGCCAGGACAATATCCCAGTTCAAATCAAATATTGATTACAGACCAAAAAATACAAACGAAAAAAACTAAAATAATATATTTTCGAAAAAAAAACTTAAACACCATAAATATTGGTAGATAGTGGGTGCTACAGTTGGTTGTATTTCCATTCTATTTCAATTCCAAAGGTACAAATTTTGAAAATCCATTATCTCACGTACATAGTGCACCTGACTTCATGATTCGATCAATTTTTGCTGTAAAAGTAAAAAACTACGAATTTGGAAAAATGTTTTTATTTTGCGTGTCTATGCAGTCAGAGGAATGTATACACCGAATTCCATGATTCTAGCTGCGGCCATTTGGTTGCTACCATTTTTATCCCCTTTTTCCCATTTTAACCCCTCAAAAGTACGACTTTCTAAAATCTCTTTATTTTATATGTCTACGCAATTAGAGGGATGTACACACCGAATTTCATCATTCCAGCTGTAGTCATTTAGTTGGTACTATTTTTATCCCTCTGTAGCCATTGTATCCCTTGAAATTACGAATTTGGAAAAAAAACTTTTATTTTTCGTGTCTATGCAGTCAGAGGAATGTATACACCGAATTCCATGACTCTAGCTGCGGTCATTTGGTTGGTACTATTTTTATCCCCTTTTTCATTTTAACCCCAAAAAGTACGAATTTTGAAAAATCCGTGTATTTTACTTATCTATGCAATCAGAGGAATGTATACACCGAATTTCATTATTCTAGGCACAGCCGTTTGGTTGGTACCATTTTTATCCCTCTATTCCTATTTTACCCCTTAAAAGTACGAATTTGGAAAAATACTTTTATATTATGTATCTACTCAATTAGCGGAATGTACACACCGAATTTAGTGTTTCTAGCTGTTGTCGTTTAATATGTACCATTGTTATCCCTTTTTTGTCCCATTTCACCCCCTACGAATAAAAATCACTTTATGGTGCACGTTTTTGCTATAAGGGGAATGCGCATACCAAATATCAAGCAAATATAAACAGACATATTCAAAAAACATGCTTAAATACGCTAAAATATTAGGGATTGTTATGGGGTTTTTTAGTCCTTGTGAGGGAAAAATTTTTCCCTTTGGGCCGATTTCGCCCCAGTTCAATCCCAACTGATCTACGACTATAAGACGCATTTATGGGAAATTTGAACGTTCTAGCTCCTTTCGATTAGATGCAAGCGTGCTTTCAACAGACGGACAGACGGACGGACATGGCTAGATCGTCTTAGAATTTTATGACGATTAAGAATATATATACTTTAAGGGTCTCAGGTCGATGATATTTCAAGGTGGAGGTGGAGGGTATACAAATATGCTTAAATACTCTAAAATATTAGGAGTTATTATGGGTATTTTTAGTCCTTGTGAGGGAAAAATTTTTCCCTTTGGGCCGATTTCGTCTAGTTTCAATCCCAACCTATCTACGACTATAAGACTAATTTAGGGAAAATGTGTACGTCCTAGCTCCTTTCATTTAGATGCTAGCGTGCTTTCAACAGACGGACGATCAAGAATATATATACTTTATAGGCTCTCAGGTCGTAATTACAAGGTGTTAATAAAAAAATTCAATATTTATGGGTGATCACAAATAATCCTTCTTTTAGCTCTCAGGGCTATATTTTAGAAGTTATGGCCCATTTAAAAATTATAAAAAATTCAGGATTTATGAGTGATCACAAATTATCATTCTTTTAGCTCTCAGGGCTATATTTTAGAAGTTATGACCCATTTAAAAATTATAAAAAATTCAGTATTTATGGGTGGTCACAAATTATACTTCTTTTAGCTCTCAGGGCTATATTTTAGAGGTTATGGTCCATTTAAAAATTATAAAAAAATCAGTATTTATGGGTGATTACAAATTATACTTCTTTTAGCTCTCAGGGCAATATTTTAGAGGTTATGGTCCATTTAAAAATTATAAAAAATTCAGGATTTATGGGTGATCATAAATTATCCTTCATTTAGCTCTCAGGGCTATATTTTAGAAGTTATGGCCCATTTAAAAATTATAAAAAAATCAGTATTTATGGGTGATCACAAATTATACTTCTTTTAGCTCTCAGGGCAATATTTTAGAGGTTATGGTCCATTTAAAAATTATAAAAAATTCAGGATTTATGGGTGATCACAAATTATCATTCTTTTAGCTCTCAGGGCTATAATTTAGAAGTTATGGTCCATTTAAAAATTATAAAACATTCAGGATTTATGGGTGATCACAAATTATCCTTCATTTAGCTCTCAGGGCTATATTTTAGAAGTTATGGCCCATTTAAAAATTATAAAAAAATCAGTATTTATGGGTGATCACAAATTATACTTCTTTTAGCTCTCAGGGCAATATTTTAGAAGTTATGGCCCATTTAAAAATTATAAAAAATTCAGGATTTATGGGTGATCACAAATTATACTTCTTTTAGCTCTCAGGGCTATATATTAGAAGTTATGACCCATTTAAAAAATATTAAATATTCAGGATTTATAAGTGATCACAAATTATTCTTCTTTTAGCTCTGAGGGCTATATTTTAGAAGTTATGGTCCACCCTCCACGTATAATAATTTTTGTATGGGAGCTCTCTAACGAGTGGCCTCCTCTGGGGCGACTCCGGGACAGTTTTGGGGCTTTTTGGGTATTTTTACCCCTTTTCCCTTACCTTTGACCCCGATGAGCGGCCACTTACACTCATCCCATCACCCCCCGATTTTTTTTTCCGAACCTCACAAAATATGCATATTTCTAGCATATCAACATCCGAAAGTCCTGCACTATCCCACCCCTAATATTCACACATTATCCAGATGTAGCTCTTTTTTATTACTACCCTATTATTCACTGTTATTTTGTGAAAAAAAAAATATTATTTATTTATTTCCCTTGAAATCTTGCTAATGCTCGGTTTAACACCTCATTTCTAATTTCCAATCGTTAATAAATAATTATCAATAGCAAAGAACCGATATTAACAAAATCACTCCATAAAATAGTCGGCATATGTTAATTTAAAGCATGTGCTTCAGCTGTACAGCTGCAGAACAGACAGACAGCAACAACAACATATCAAATTTTGATGGAAAATAAATAAAATCCGGCTATAAATTATGTTAATGTTGTTAAAACGTGTGCGTGTGTGTATGCGTGTTAAATTAACACTTTACAACATTTCAGCGATTTGAGAGATTGGACATCAAAGGAAGCAACAAAGCCCAAGTACTAATCATTTTAAATGTGCAAAATTATTTTGAAAACAAAAACAAAAAAATAAACAAAATTTTCAAAGTTCCATGGAAATATATGTTTAACTTCAGGTGAATCATATCATATAAATGGACAAGCGCAGACCATTATTTATAGGTACCAATAATTCTATGGAAAATTTCATAATGGTATTTCGAACAGATTAATAGAGAAGAATTTATCTCGAACTTTTCGCACGCACATAACAGTTCAGTTTTAAAAAATATAAACAAAATTATATATAAGATATATCTTATATAAAAAACCATATTTTCACTTTCAATAATTTTGCTTAAATTTGTTTGAGTTGTAAATCAAAGATCATAATTAAATTGAATTGCATCTCGGAAATTTTTGAAGAATCCCACTTATAATTGAACTAGACATATCTGTGGTGAAAATGGGTTACATCGGTTCAGATACAAATTTCGCTGTCGATTTGACTTTTCCCGCTCTAGAGACTATATGTATAGTAGAGTGGCTTCAAAATAAAAGTTGTGGATGTTCCCGACTAAAATGAAAGATTGGTTTGTTTTATGTGTTCTCCCAACATATTTTGTTTTAATAATTGGATGGACGCGTTAAAAAAAACGACTATAAATC
Organism: Polietes domitor; assembly: GCA_947397865.1. Lineage (NCBI taxonomy): Eukaryota > Metazoa > Arthropoda > Insecta > Diptera > Muscidae > Polietes > Polietes domitor. Next base: position 164,823,039 of record OX377621.1, read on the forward strand.
AGGATTTTCTTGAATAAAATTAACGATGAGAATGGTATTTAGAAACAAGTAAGAAGGCGTTAAGTTCGGCCGGGCCGAATCTTATATACCCTCCACCACGGAGTGCATTCCACAGTATTACCAGCAGATTAAAAGATGTCGACTTTACATAGAAGCACAGTACCATATTACGAAAATTGTGATATTTGTATGCACATTACTATATTTGTTTACTATTTCAAACTATAATGTATACTTATGCGCACTGTTTAAAATCGACTACTATATATAAATAAAATGCTGAAATTGTGAAAGTGAACATGCCTAAATATTAGGCGATTGTCAGTCGCCATTAGAAAGAAGCATTTTCAGATACAGACAAAATGATAAGAAAAGTATACATTTTAAAGATATCCCCATTCGCCCCATTCTCCGCCCAAATGTAAAAATTTCGAAAAACCCTTTTTCCCCTCTTCATAGTCAGAATATATACACCGAATTTCATGATTTCAACTTCAACGGTTTGGAAGGTACCATTTTTATGCCTCTTTTTCAACTATATCCCTTAAAAGTACGAATTTCGAAAAATCCCTATATTTTACGTGTTTATGCAATTAGAGGGATGTACACTCCGAATTTCATGATTCTAGCTGTTGTCGTATCATTTTTGTCCCATTTCGCCCGCTAAAACTTTTATTTTCTTTGTGGTGCTTCAAAGCTACAAGAGGAATGTCCGCAACAAATTGTAACTGTATGAAAATAAGAAATTTAATTAATAAGCCAAGGCTACCCATATTTGTATACTATATATATAATGGATATAATAATTCAATTCATAAAGTAAATAAAAGGGAGCAATCATAAATACCCTAAATATTGGGGGATAGAGAGTGTATTTTCAGATACAGTCGTTTGGTTGGTTGTATTTCCATCCTATTTTAATTTCAAAAGTATACATTTTGAAAATACCTTATCTCTCACGCCATTTTTGTCGTAAAGCAACAAAATAAAGTACGAATTTGAAAAAAAAAATATTTTAAGTGTCTATGCAGTCAGAGGAATGTATACACCGAATTCCATGATTCTATCAGCGGCCATTTTGTTGGTACCATTTTTATCCCCTTTTTCCAATTTTGTCCCTCAAGAGTACGACTATCTAAAATCTCTTTATTTTACGTATCTACACAATTAGAGGGACGTACTCACTGAATTTCATCATTCTAGCTGTATTCGTTTAGTTGGTACTATTTTTATCCCCTGTAGCCATTGTATCCATTGAAAGTACGAATATGGAAAAAACGTTTTATTTTTCGTGTCTACGCAGTCAGTTGATAGGTACTATTTTTATCCCCTTTTTCCATTTGAACCCCAAAAAGTACGAATTTTGGAAAGTTCTTTTATTTTACGTGTCTACGCACTCAGAGGAATGCATATATCGAATTTCATTATTCTAGGTGCAGCCGTTAGATTGGTACTATTTTTATCCCTCTATCCCCATTTAACCCCTTAAAAGTACGAATTTAGAAAAAATACTTTTATATTATGTATCTACTCTATTAGAGGAATGTACACGCCAAATTTCGTGTTTCTATCTGTTGTCGTTTGATAGGTACCATTTTTATCCCTTTTTGTCCCATTTCGGCCCCTTCAAATAAAAATCACTCTATGGTGCCCTTTTATGCTATAGAGGGAATGCGCATTGCAAATATCAAATAAATACAAGCTAATATGTTCAAAAAACATGCTGAAATACTCTCAATATTAGGGGTATTTTCAGTCCTTGTGAGGGAAAAATGTTTCCCTCTGGGCCGATTTCGTCCACTTTCAATCCCAACCGATCTACAACCATAAGACACATTTAGGAAAAATTTGAACCTCCTAGCTCATTTCGTTCGGCCGCTATCGTGCTTTCAACAGACAGACGGACATGGCTATATCGTCTTAGAATTTTACCACGACCCAGAATATATATACTTTATGGGGTCTCAGATGAATATTTCAATGTGTTACAAACGGAATGACAAAGTGAATATACCCCCATCCTGGAGGTGGAGGGTATAAAAACGAGCTAGAAATTAAAATCTGGTGCGAGCCTTATCAAACTATATCAAAAACTTGCATTTTAACCCAGAATAGAGGGTAGAATTTTAACATTTTTGTGCAATTTTTGTTGCATTTTTTATAAAAAATTACTTCCATATTTTTAGTTCGATTTGTGTTTTTGTTGGATCGTTGAAGAGGTATTGATCACCAATTGCAAACCCATTAAGGGCCGACATTTTTTTCCTACTGTTGGTTCTCAGTGGGTTAAATGTGGTGTAAAAAGTGAAATATGGGGTTTATTTGCATCGTAAACACATCCTAGACTTATGAAGAGTGAGGGTATAAAAAGGTGATAACTTGACGTTTCACTTTTAAAACGCCTGGTCCACTCTCCCAGAATCCATTGAGCAAACCTTCTTATTAAAAAACATTTGATTTTGTTGCATAGTGTAATTATCGCAGACAATTGAGATTCTTCGCTTATGCGATTGAACATCTATTTGCACAATAACTCACATATTATTAGGCTCTATAGCTATTTAGAAAAGCAGAGCCTACTTTTAGGCCCCAAGCTAATTTAGTAATGTCAACAACAATAGAAGGCCACTTTTTGTGTTATCTTTTCGAGCACTCTCTTAAAACAGCTAAGCAGCCTTTTGAGTAGATTAATTATATTTACCCCAAAGAAAAATACTTTGAAACTTTTATGATATTGTTGTGCTCTAGATAATAACCTTTGTATACAATCTTGAATTTATTTTACAGCATACTTAGGGGGGGGTTAAAAGACACACATGGTAAAATAGACAGCATCTTTTAAGGCTAAGTGCATTTGTCTATTGTAAAATACATATTTTTAAAGACAGATTATAAAAAAAGGTGAAGGTTATTTTTTTGGAATAAATATAGCAAAGGCAGGAAATATGAAATAAAATATCATGGATTTGGTTAATTTGTGGTTAGGGGAAAATAAATATTTATGGTAGATTTATAGATTGTGGAAAATTTATTTTTCAATATCTTGACATCGTACCTAAAAAATCCTCGAACTAAAAACCTTAAACTCTGCCTCCTGGTAGTAATGGCTATCTAAGGCAAAGACTAGCATTTTGCAGAGAGATTTAATTAAAACAAATAATTGACAATGCCTTGGCTAGACATACAAACGTTTAATTAAAAGTCCTTAAACATTTCCTCCAGGAATTAATGTCAAAGACCAGCTACTTGCAAAGACATGAACTTAAACAATGAACACAACAAAATTAAATTTAAATCTCATTTCAACTTTGTGTATTAAATGAAATGAAATTCAATCTCTAATATACATATTTGGGCGAAACAAAATTAAGGCACTCTGCCAGGCACTGATTTGGCAACATGCGTAAAGCATACTTTTGGGCGGGCGGGGATGGAAACATGTAAAATATCCTCGCCTTTCAATTAACAACAATTTATAATCCAATAACAGAGAAGCGTATTTCTTTAAATTCCTAACATGATTTATGGCATCATCATTTTTATCTTTCGGTTACTCAAAGATATAACACACATATTTCCTCATCTAAAATATTGCGTTCATTCATAAAAAGCAAAGAAAGAATGTAGAATGTAGACATTAGATGGGGACGATCGAGTGTGGAAACTTAAAAAACAAACACTATGCAACAAAAATTGTTGTAACTTCTTCTTCTGATGTATTTTGGCTTTCTAAACTCGTAAATGATATTAATTTTTTGTGGTAATTTTTTATTTATTTTTTTTTTACTAAAATTCCAATTTCGCACAGTATCCACAGACATTGATTTGTGGTGATGTAAACAAACAGTTTTTATTTATAATGACCACTTTTAGTTAATTTGAATACAACATAAAATGAAATTATTTGAAAAGTAAATAATAATTTCAATATAAAGTTTCTAGACAAACAACCTCTAAATATTTTTATTTTTTTTTTTGAATTAAAATATTTTGTATATTTTTTCATTTTTGGTGAAGAAATATTAAATTAAAATTAAATTAATTTTTCAATTTTGAGAAGAATCAAAGTGGTCTAAGTCAGTACATCATCTGTACCTAGAGTTACCAACGTTGTCGATTTTGTAATAAAACTTCGATATAGTAGATAAGATATAAGATATTCTAAGAAAAAAATTGTGATTCGGTGGAAAAATATTTATCACTTGACTTAAACGTAAATCATTGCATATCTCAGAACGGATAAAGTGTGACTTAGACCACTATCATTGAAACTGGCACATTTGTACTCTCATTTTGGAAATATAAGTCCAATAACACCCGGTAATATGTTAAATTAAAGGTACTCATGATGGTTACAAATATTGTGAATTATAGATTCACATCGATATACTGGTTTAGGAACAGTTTTCATAAATTTGGAAAAAAATTATTTTTTTTCGAAAAAAAAATCTATAAAAATTGAAAAAAGTAGGAAAAAAGGAATTTGTTTTATTTTTTTATAGCTACCATTCTAACGCAGAAGACGATACTTATATGTGAAAAACCTATTGATAAATGTAGAAGTTATGGTACTTTTTGTAGGCGCTAAAAATTTTTTAATTAGATAAGAGAATATTTAGAATTTAGATGAGAGATAATTTTATTTTAGTTTGTAGTGGCTGGCATCTTAACGAAGAAAACAAGGCCTAGTTAAAGAAAATCTGCGAATAAATGTTAGAAGTTATGGTCCTTCTTGTAGAAATACAAGTCTTCTTCACTTATGACTGATTATTTAAAATTTCCTCATTTCTACATAACGGTCATAACTTCAACATTTATTCAAAGATTTTCTTCAAAAATGCCTTGTTTTCCAATAAGCACAAACTATTTTTTCTGACTTTTATCTATTTTTTTATGATTTTTTTTCGTGCCAGCAAAAATAGATTTTTTCGAAAAAAAAAATAATTGTTTCTAAAATTTTTGGAGGCTGCTCCTAAACCACTTTTTTATTTGAAAGTGACATTTGTAGACATCATTATTATACCTTTTCTGACTTTTTTGTAATTTTTACGATTTTTTTTCGTGCTAGCAAAAAAGAGTTTTTTTCGAAAAAAAAAAATCCAATTTTTTTTCGAGGCTGTTTCTAAACCACTGCTTCTATGTGAAACGATAATTATTATAATTATAAATATTTGTAGACATGATAATTATACTTTTCCGATTTTTTTTCGAATTTTTATGATTTTTTCGTGCCAGCAAAAATAGATTTTTTTTCCGAAATAAAATAATTTTTTCCAAAATTTTTGGAGGGTGTTCCTAAACTACTGTTTCTATGTGAAAGGGTAATTCGCAACATTTGTAGACATTTTAATTATACTTTTTTTAATTTGTATGATCTTTTTCGTGCCAGCAAAAATAGATTTTTTCAAAAAAAAAAATATTTTTTTCCAATTTTTTTTGGAGGCTGTTCCTAAGCACTGTTTTTATTTGAAAGTGTAATCGCAACATTTGTTGACATCATAATTATACTTTTTTTTAATTTTTATGATCTTTTCTAACTTTTTTCTAATTTTTACGATATTTTTGGTGCCAGCAAAAAAAAAGAGTTTTTTTTCGAAAAAAAAAAATCCAATTTTTTTTCGAGGCTGTTTCTAAACCACTGCTTCTATGTGAAACGATAATTATTATAATTATAAATATTTGTAGACATGATAATTATACTTTTCCGATTTTTTTCTAATTTTTATGATTTTTTCGTGCCAGCAAAAATAGATTTTTTTCCAAAATAAAATATTTTTTTCCAAAATTTTTGGAGACTGTTCCTTAACCACTGTTTCTATGTGAAAGGGTAATTCGCAACATTTGTAGACATCTTAAATATACTTTTTTTTAATTTTTATGATCTTTTCTGACTTTTTTCTAATTTTTACGATTTTTTTTCGTGCCAGCAAAAAAAAAAAAAGAGTTTTTTTTTTCGAAAAAAAAATCCAATTTTTTTTCGAGGCTGTTTCTAAACCACTGCTTCTATGTGAAACGATAATTATTATAATTATAAATATTTGTAGACATGATAATTATACTTTTCCGATTTTTTTTTTCTAATTTTTTGATTTTTTGATTTTTTTTTTTCAAAAAAATATTTTTTTTTAATTTTTTTGGAGGTTGTTCCTAAACCACTGTTTTTATTTGAAAGTGTAATTCGCAACATTTCTAGACATCATAATTATACTTTTTCTGACTGTTTTCTATTTTTTTTTTTCGAATTTTTATGATTTTTTCGTGCCAGCAAAAATAGAATTTTTTCCGAAATAAAATAATTTTTTCCAAAATTTTTGGAGGTTCTTCCTAAACCACTGTTTCTATGTGAAAGGGTAATTCGCAACATTTGTAGACATCTTAATTATACTGTTTTTTATTTTTATGATCTTTTCTAACTTTTTTCTAATTTTTACGATTTTTTTTTGTGCCAGCAAAAAAAACTCTTTTTTTTTCGAAAAAAAAAAATCCAATTTTTTTCGAGGCTGTTTCTAAACCACTGCTTCTATGTGAAACGATAATTATTATAATTATAAATATTTGTAGACATGATAATTATACTTTTCCGATTTTTTTTCGAATTTTTATGATTTTTTCGTGCCAGCAAAAATAGATTTTTTACCGAAATAAAATAATTTTTTTTCAAAATTTTTGGAGGGTGTTCCTAAACTACAGTTTCTATGTGAATGGGTAATTCGTAACATTTGTAGACATCTTAATTATACTTTTTTTTTAATTTTTATGATCTTTTTCGTGCCAGCAAAAATAGATTTTTTTTTTTCAAAAAAAAATATTTTTTTCCAATTTTTTTGGAGGCTGTTCCTAAACTACAGTTTCTATGTGAATGGGTAATTCGTAACATTTGTAGACATCATCTAATTTTTACGATTTTTTTCGTGCCAGCAAAAATAGATTTTTTCGAAAAAAAAAATATTTTTTTCCAATTTTTTTTGAGGCTGTTCCTAAACCGCTGTTTCTATGTGAAAGGGTAATTCGCAACATTTGTGGGCATCATATTTACATTTAATCGAATATATAAGCGGGTGCGATCGGACCAATATATCCAAAATAAGAGTACAAATATTAAAAGTACCTATGACGAAAACTTTATTTTTAGTAAAAAAATTAAAAAAAAAAATATCCATAAATAATGTTATTAAAAATTTATCCCTAAATTTTTGTATGTTGATTTTATGAATCAGCATGTCTCAATGCATACAAAAAATATTTTTTTTTCTGCTTGGACACAACATTTTTTGTTGCATAGTGTAATTACTTCAAGAGAGGAAAAAATATTTTTTAGAGCAAATATGCTACAGAGAATCGAAGTGATGAAAACTGTTGTAAAACTTGTTCCATTTCGTTAGGGACTCCAGCTGAACTCGTCAACATTTCAACCATGTCCATATGAAATTTCATCAACAGTTGTTTAGGTGTCTCACAATTTTTCTCCTTTTTTATATCTCCCACTTTATGTTTTAATGGTCATGATTCTCTGTGGGTCATTATACTGCAGATATGATGCCTATGGACCTCACAATTTTTCTCTTTTTTTATATCTCCCACATTTTGCTTTAATGGTCATGATTCTCTGTGGGTCATTATACTGCTGAAATGATGCCTATGGACCTGTTTAGCATATTGATGTATTCTTATATTTGTCAGTACGACCCTCTCTAATATTTATATATATACATTTATATCCATCCATCCTATATGTATTTAGTTTTATTAGTATTACTTTAAACATCAGCCATCGACACCGACACCACCGCCACCGCCACCACCCCCACAGCTAATGAGAATGTTGTAAAATATACATCGTTATTATTTAAACGCATGATTAACAAAAATATATTCTTGTTGTTGCTCTTTCGCATAACAACAACAACAAGATCAAACACCCTACCACTACGCACCTACAACAGCATTTAAAACATCTAACACCTTAAATGTTGAATACTATAAATTAAACAACAGCAACAACAACAAAAAATAGCAAGAAAACACCAACAATTTTGTGTTATAAAATTGTTGTTCAAATGTATGAAATCAATGTGTTTTTTTTTTTGGGTTATTGTTCGCCTATTAAAAGCCATAAATTGGAAAAAGTTAATAAGGCTTGTAAACAAATTGAGTTCACACACAAAATTGAAATCGAAATAAGGTGAAGACAGCACAAGTATTTCCGGCACATTTTGCAAGTTTTCCCAAGTAAATAAATAAATAAATGTTTTATGGCAAAGAACTGTTACATTTTATTAAATTCAAATTCGTTCAAAGCACATACTTAGGGAGTTAGAGGATTTTTTGGAGCAAAGTTCAATAACAACAAGTTAGAAAGGCATTAAATTAGCTTTTGATATTTTTCTGCTTGTGTTAATAAATTAAAACATATATATTTTGAAGCAAGTACATGACAAAAAGTAGTACAACAAAAAATTTGTCGAAGGGTCATGTATAGGGTGGGCCATTTAAAATTTGAAATTTGAACTACCGATTGCTTTGACTTTGAAAGGTGGAATAAGATTCATTTTATTATTATCAGCTTTATGTTTGACATTTGCAAAATGGAACGTTATACGCTCGAACAGAATTGGGAAATATTAAAAACTTACTTCCAAAGTAGTGAGTCTTTAACGCAAACTGTAAGAAATTTTGCGTGCAAAAATTTCGACAAGAGATCGGCCTTCAGTTCAGCCTTCATCATGAAGGCTCATTTTCATCTCGGTGGCTATGTCAATAAGCAAAATTGCCGCATATGGGGTTCAGAGAACCCACACGTGACTATTGAGCAGCTAATGCTTCCACAACGAGTCACTGTTTGGTGTGGATTTTGGGCTGTACTGAAAAATTGGGTTGATCGGAAGAGGTACTGCCGAGCCAGTCGTGGTAGTCATATGAATGATATTGTGTTCCATTATTAAATGACAAAGTTCAACCTTTGCAATAAAACCAGAAATTTGAAAAATATTCAGTATTTTTTATAGCCGATTTAAAATTTTAAATGGCCCACTTAGTACAAAACAATTCTTCTCTAATATAATTTTAAATATGTATATTTTGATGCATACTTCAGGGGAAAAGGACAAAGAGCATATTTAAAGGCTGAGTGTATTTTATTTTTTGACATACTTTTGTGTAATTGAGGAAATTCTCAAGTGTTTTTGTCGAAGGGTCTTGTATAAAATTTTGTGATGTATTTTGGCTTTCTAAAATCCAAAACGGTAATAAAATTTATTTATGGTATTTTTTTTTTAATTTTTTACTAAAATTCCAATTTTCGGCAAAGGTACCTTAAATATTTGTACTCTTATTTTGGAAATATAAGTCCGATAACACGTGGTTATATGTTAAACTAAAGGTACCCTTGATGGCTGGAGATATTGCGAATTATAGTTTCACATAGAAACAGTGGTTTAGGAACAGTCTTCACAAATTTGGGGGAAAAATCTATTTTTACTGACACAAAAAATCATAAAAAATAGAAAAAAGTAAATAAATCGAAAAAAGTATTTTTTTTAAATAGAAAACAACGCAAAAAATCATGTTTAAATGTATGGATAAATGTAGATCTTATGATACTCCTTTTTTTTCTTGTTTTTTCTTTTAAATCATAATTTTGTAATTTTTGTTTAAATAGCGCGACAAATCCTTTTACAAATTAGATAATATAATTTGTTATTTTAGTTTGTAAAACTGGCATATTAATTAAGAAAACAAGACCTAGTTAAAGAAAATCTAAAATCTAAAATCTAAAATCAAATTAGATAATATAATTTGTTATTTTAGTTTGTAAAACTGGCATATTAACTAAGAAAACAAGACCTAGTTAAAGAAAATCTATGGATAAATGTAGAATTTATAATCCATCTTGTAGAAATACTTGTCGACGTATTTTTTTCTTCGTTTCTACATAAGGGTCATAACATTTATTCATGGATTTTTTGAAAATACCTTGTTTTCTTCGGATAGATGTCAGATATTCAAAACTATAACAATGTATTATTTTATATATTTTTAGGGAGAATTTTCGCTATTTAAACAAAAATTAAAAAATCATATTTTTTTTAATTCTTTTGTGTCTACAAAGAGTATCATAATTTCAATATTTATCCATAGATTTTTTTACATATAAACATTGGTTTTTAAATGTAAGCTATTAACAAATTAAACAAGATATCTTTTCCGACTTTATTTATATTTTTATGATATTTTTCGTGTTAGCAAAAATAGATTTTTTTTTCGAAAGAACAAAAATATTTTTCCCAAATTTTTGGAGGCTGTTCCTAAACTACTCTTTCTATGTGAAAGTATAATTCGCAACATTTGTAGACGTCGTAAGTACATGTAATTGAACATATAAGCGGGTATAATACGACCAATATATACAAAATGAAAGTACATATATTAAAGGTACCAAAAGGGGACGAAAATTAATTTTAGTAAAAAATTAAAAAAATATATTATATATAGAATAGATGATGATTAGCTGTAGAATAGGTGATGATCAGCTATACAATAGATGATGATCAGCTCTAGAATAGATGATGATCAGCTATAGAATAGATGATGATCAGCTATAGAATATATGTTGATCAGCTATATAATGGATGATGATCAGCTCTAGAATAGATGATGATCAGCTGTAGAACAAACGATTATCAGCTATGGAATAAATGATTATCAGCTAAGGAATAGATGATGATCAGCTATAGTATTGATGATGATCAGCTATAGAATAGATGATGATCAGCTATAGAATAGATGATGATCAGCTATAGAATAGATGATGATCAGCTATAGAATAGATGATGATCAGCTATAGAATAGATGATGATCAGCTATAGAATAGATGATGATCAGCTATAGAATAGATGATGATCAGCTATAGAATAGATGATGATCAGCTATAGAATAGATGATGATCAGCTATAGAATAGATGATGATCAGCTATAGAATAGTTGATGATCAGCTATAGAATAGTTGATGATCAGCTATAGAATAGATGATGGTCAGCTATAGCATAGATGATGATCAGCTATAGCATAGATGATGATCAGCTATAGAATAGATGATGATCAGCTATAGAATAGATGATGATCAGCTATAGAATAGATGATGATCAGCTATAGAATAGATGATGATCAGCTATAGAATAGATGATGATCAGTTATAGAATAGATGATGATCAGCTAGAGAATAGATGATGATCAGCTATAGCATAGATGATGATCAGCTATAGAATAGATGATGATCAGCTATAGAATAGATGATGATCAGCTATAGCATAGATGATGATCAGCTATAGCATAGATGATGATCAGCTATAGAATAGATGATGATCAGCTATAGAATAGATGATGATCAGCTATAGCATAGATGATGATCAGCTATAGCATAGATGATGATCAGCTATAGCATAGATGATGATCAGCTATAGAATAGATGATGATCAGCTATAGAATAGATGATGATCAGCTATAGAATAGATGATGATCAGCTATAGAATAGATGATGATCAGCTATAGAATAGATGATGATCAGTTATAGAATAGATGATGATCAGCTATAGAATAGATGATGATCAGCTATAGAATAGATGATGATCAGCTATAGAATAGATGATGATCAGCTATAGAATAGATGATGATCAGCTATAGAATAGATGATGATCAGCTATAGAATAGATGATGATCAGCTATAGAATAGATGATGATCAGCTATAGAATAGATGATGATCAGCTATAGAGTAGATGATGATCAGCTATAGAATAGATGATGATCAGCTATAGAATAGATGATGATCAGCTATAGAATAGATGATGATCAGCTATAGATTAGATTATGATCAGCTATAGAATAGATGATGATCAGCATGATGAACATACGATGATCAGCTATGGAATAAATGATTATCAGCTAAGGAATAGATGATGATCAGCTATAGAATTGATGATGATCAGCTATAGAATAGATGATGGTCAGCTATAGAATAGATGATGGTCAGCTATAGAATAGATGATGGTCAGCTATTAAAGGTACCTGTGACTAAAATTAATTTTAGTAAACAATTTTAAAAAATATCCATAATAGAATTGTGTGTTGATTTTGTGAATCATATTTTTATATATTTTTCGGCTTGGTCACAACATTTCTTTCTTTTTTGTTGCATAGTGTTATAAGTTGAGGCTTATTTTTGTGAGATGACTTTTGAATACTTACATTCTTGGGCTAAAAGCGACGAACAGCAGCACTCCTTGACTTCCTCATAGAAAAAACAGGAACCCACCGATGGCTTATAGATTTTCTCTCCCACATAGCAAATGTGCGGTACAAAAGGCAAGCCCTCTGGAAAGAGAAGAAAAAAACGTGGAAAATCGTCAGTCATGAGTCATTAGCAAATTTGTATATCAAAAGTCGCCCGCCCCCATTAGAAAACATTTCAATTTCAATCATATTTCGATATGATATCATTATTATTGGCTAAATAATCGTCTGGTTTTCAAATTTTCAAAAAACCACAATTGACGTCCACAATGAACACGGCGCTGGGCACATCTCATTTTATGAATGCCCAGAACGGGGCCAACACTTGGTATGGCGTTTTTTCATTTCTTAAAAAAAGAATATTGCTCACGTACCACAAGAAAAAAAACACACGCATGTTATCTGGCGCTATTCACATTTTCTTCTTTTTTGTGTACATATAGGATTTTTCCAGATTTTTCTTTGTTTTGTTTTTGGAAAAATGCAATGTGTTTTCTTTCGATACACACCACGGAATCGGTGGAATCGACACCGGCATCGGCACCAAGTACACACAGTTCAGTTCAGTTTATTATTGTTATAATTTTCCAGAGTTCATAAATTTTCATAGAGATGTTTACAAATGTTGCTTGCTGTTGCTCTTGTTGTTGGTGTTGTTTTTATTGTTGTTTTGATAGAGCTGCAGCCAAAATACAAGCAAACTAATTTGGTCAATGCAATGCAAATACTTAACGGACGATGATGATGATCAAAGTATTTTCATTCATTCATTTTTATTAAGTCAACTTTTTATGATGCCCGGTTAAGTGATTTTATGCAGTGTACTCACTTACAGGCAAGTGTAAGCAAATGAAAAGCGGTGAAGGCCAGGAATATTAGCTAAATACGCTCCGATTAGAAAGTGCAGCTATAAGGCGGTCTATACGCCACTAACCATCCCTCAAAAAAGGATTTTAAAAGCACTGCTTAAAGAAGTTATTTTCTCAAAGGAGAAATTTGTGTGATAATTTGTATTTTTGTCGGAGACGGTTTCCCTACTATATATACTACAATATCTGCAGATCATAGACATAACCGATCAAGACTAATAAAGACCTAGTTAAGATTTTTTGTAAATTAATGTAATTTGTTATAATTATGATAAGACGTTAATCACTTTCGATCAGATGATAATAAAATGTTGACATTTTTGTGACCAGCTGATGGTCATCTATAGTAGGTGATTGTCAGTTATAGATTAGTTGATGATCAGCTATAGAATAGTTGATGATCAGCTATAGAATAGTTGATGATCAGCTATAGAATAGTTGATGATCAGCTATAGAATAGTTGATGATCAGCTATAGAATAGTTGATGATCAGCTATAGAATAGTTGATGATCAGCTATAGAATAGTTGATGATCAGCTATAGAATAGTTGATGATCAGCTATAGAATAGTTGATGATCAGCTATAGAATAGTTGATGATCAGCTATAGAATAGTTGATGATCAGCTATAGAATAGTTGATGATCAGCTATAGAATAGTTGATGATCAGCTATAGAATAGTTGATGATCAGCTATAGAATAGTTAATGATCAGCTATAGAATAGTTGATGATCAGCTATAGAATAGTTGATGATCAGCTATAGAATAGTTGATGATCAGCTATAGAATAGTTGATGATCAGCTATAGAATAGTTGATGATCAGCTATAGAATAGTTGATGATCAGCTATAGAATAGTTGATGATCAGCTATAGAATAGTTGATGATCAGCTATAGAATAGTTGATGATCAGCTATAGAATAGTTGATGATCAGCTATAGAATAGTTGATGATCAGCTATAGAATAGTTGATGATCAGCTATAGAATAGTTGATGATCAGCTATAGAATAGTTGATGATCAGCTATAGAATAGTTGATGATCAGCTATAGAATAGTTGATGATCAGCTATAGAATAGTTGATGATCAGCTATAGAATAGTTGATGATCAGCTATAGAATTGTTGATGATCAGCTATAGAATAGTTGATGATCAGCTATAGAATAGTTGATGATCAGCTATAGAATAGTTGATGATCAGCTATAGAATAGTTGATGATCAGCTATAGAATAGTTGATGATCAGCTATAGAATAGTTGATGATCAGCTATAGAATAGTTGATGATCAGCTATAGAATAGTTGATGATCAGCTATAGAATAGTTGATGATCAGCTATAGAATAGTTGATGATCAGCTATAGAATAGTTGATGATCAGCTATAGAATAGTTGATGATCAGCTATAGAATAGTTGATGATCAGCTATAGAATAGTTGATGATCAGCTATAAAATAGTTGATGATCAGCTATAGAATAGTTGATGATCAGCTATAGAATAGTTGATGATCAGCTATAGAATAGTTGATGATCAGCTATAGAATAGTTGATGATCAGCTATAGAATAGTTGATGCTGGTGATATCTGAGGATAAGCACACAGCTGTTGATCATTTAATGATCAACTGCTGATCAGTTAATAGTCAGCTTTTAATGAGCTGTTCGTCAGCTGAGGTTCATATATTGAAGATATACAAATTGTCTGTTGAAGAGCTAGCGATAGTTTATAGACTTGTTGGTCGAGAGATTTTTCATGATAAACAGCTGATGGTCTGCTATAGAATATGTGAAGGGCAACTACTTGCTGATTGTCAGCTGTAGAAAGACAATGGTCAGCTGACAGCAGTTGATCTATTAATGGTCAACCGTTAGTAATTCTTGATCAGCTAATGTTCATCTATTCCCGAGATAAAAACTGGCTGGTGGAGAGCCAGAGATATGCTGCAGACTTGTTTGTGGAGTGATTTTTCATCCTTGTGTGTTTTTAATTTTTAGTATATAATATTTGCTCTTTCAGCAGACCTTTTACTATTGCAACTAACATATATTTTGTGTCACCAAATGTAGTTATTATTGGTGCCTACGATAAAGAGTCCCCCCTAAGATTACACAGGGCCATCTCTTGAGAGACTAAGCAACTGATTGCGGCCCTATCGGCAGAAGAATATTTTCAAAATGAACAAAACATTGCTATTAACATTCAGTTAACAGTTGCTTGTTTAGACATTGTGTTTTTATTGTACTCTCCCGATCAAATGATGCATGTGGTTATAATAGTCCGAGTTAAAAATACTAAATTGGGTTACAACAATTTTAGGCGACCGAAGGAACAAAACCATGTGCCAAAAACAACCAACAACCATGGGAAAACAATAAAACAGCAAACATTTCACGAAAACAACATTGCCATGCCATGCCACGGCCTGCCATGTGGGCAGCAGGGAGAGTCGTAACATTTACGCCACCAAGCAAATCGAAATCATTTTTTTACAACATTATGGCATTCATAAACAAATCATTATTACTTTTTTTCATTATCAAATTGTGCAAAATGGCATGGAAACGAAATTATTGGCGAGTTAAAGTGAGTGATTAGAATTAGCAAAACAACATACTAGAATGCATGTTAATGATTGCATTATTGCACATGAACAACATCAAATGTTGTCGGCTTGACGTTGTTTGTGTTGTTTGTTGTCTGTCTGTCTGTCTGTCCGTCACTGTCATACATATTCATAACCTTGCACAGAACCCTTTAGAAAAATAATCCAGCCACATCTTATCATTTTTTATTCTTCTGCGAATCTATTGAACACAAATTTGTATTCAGTTCTATATTTCACATGTCACATTTAGCGGCACCGGCACCGGGTACGATAAATATTTGTAAAGTAGTTGCTGCTGCTGATGTTGTTGTTGTTGTCGTTATTGAGTAAAAGTTGTTTCTTACCATCTAAGTATACAAATAATGTCCAAGTATAAAACTACATTTATATAAGAGACCACATTTAAGAATTTATGGAAATCAAATCGTCTGGGTGGTAGGTGGCTAGGTAGGTAGTGCACGTCGTCGTATATAGGAACTTGATCAAAATGACTAGTAGCAGGCAGCTGTATAACTGTTGGCAACTCCTAACATTGTCGCTGTTTGGTGACTGGACTCACTCGCATTCACATTCATGAATGCTTTGTACAGTGTCAGCTGAAAAATTCAATGCACCAAACGAATAATTTCAATGGATGACAGGTACGCCAAGCGAAGAAATGAAATAATCCTCTAGCAAGAAAAATTAATTGAAACCCATAAAAGTCGATTCAATTGAGCCAATTCTATAAAAAAAAACAAAAACTGCTGTAATTTCAGCGATTTATATTTTCAGATTCTCAAAAGCACTGTCTCTTTAAGAAGATTTTGAAATTAAAAAAAATCAAAACTTCTTTAAATTCAGCGAAACATTTCTTTGTTTTCTTAGTGGGCTATGATTTTCTAAAAAAAATGAGTGGCAATGTACTGCAAACTTCAAATAAAAACGTGTTGCCAACTATTTTGTAGTAAAACATAACCTTTGAAATCGAGAAAGTTACGATCGAAATGTGTTTTCATTTATTGTTCGTATTTGCGTTATCTCAACATCATATTGGTTTACATTCGGAATTTATACCTTTTTCGCAATAAATCCTATTTGTATCCTGAGATTATATATAGGGTGGCCCATTTAAAATTTTAAATTAGAATCAGCTCTAAAAACCTGATTATTCTTTTCAAATTTCTGGTTTTATTGGAAAGGTTGAACTTTGTAATTTAATAATGGAACACAATATTATTCATATATTTCATACCGCGACTGGCTCGGCAGTACTTCATCCGACCAACCCAATTTTTCAGTACATGGCCCAATGATGCCGCCAGCCCAAAATCCACACCAAACAGTGACTCGTTGTGGATGCATTGGCTTCTCAATAGTCACGTGTGTGTTCTCTGAACCCCATATGCGGCAATTTTGCTTATTGACATAGCCACCGAGATGAAAATTATCTTCATCTGAAAACACGAACATTTTCCACGTACATTTCTTACAGTTTGCGTTAAAGACTCACTACTTTGGAGGTAAGTTTTTCACATTTCCCTATATTTTTCGACAGTATAGCGTCCCATTTTGCAAATGTAAAACATAAATATGAAAATAAAAATAACAAGTAAGGAAAGGCTAAAGTCGGGCGGGGCCGACT
Source organism: Polietes domitor (assembly GCA_947397865.1). NCBI lineage: Eukaryota > Metazoa > Arthropoda > Insecta > Diptera > Muscidae > Polietes > Polietes domitor. The sequence goes on from OX377621.1 coordinate 164,840,415, forward strand.
ATATAATACCCTACACCACTCCCTGCGTATATACCTCGCTTTGATTACTAAACCCAGGTATTTCATGGGAACAATTTTATGTAGTTCATATAAATTATAAAGTTATTATTATTATAAATTCATCTTTAGTCAAATTTAATGAGTATGGTAAATAATAAAGTAATTGATCCCATTTTCCAGCAGATATTCCGAGTAATATAAATATAACATGATCTGGAAAGTCGATCAAGATCTAAAGACAAATACAGATTATACAGCGGTAATAGGATGAATCGGACGGACATTTGAAGGGGGCCTACAACAACACTTGAGGCCTGTGCCAAAACATGCGCCTATATATTTCTCATTCACAGTAGGTATTCCTAGTTGAAACAATGATCTGCAAAACTTGATGAAGATCCGATGTAAGATGTAGTTTCTAGAGCTGTAATAGAGCAGAATTGGCCCCATTTATGTTATACCAAAGTATGGACATATGGGCATCTCCCCAACAGTATGGAAAGGTTAAAGACGGACGGAGCTGACTATATATCTCACTACAATTCAATTCGGTAAAAAAGTGAAATCGGGAAGGATTTTTGAATCCTGTAAATGTATGTGTTTGACAAAAATTGTTAACCTATAACTGGAACGATGTGACCCGCTTTCGCCATGTATGTTTATTGGTAAAATATAATATGTAAAGTTTGGCCAAAATCGGTTAAACATTCGGGAGCAACATTTGTATAAGGGCTATATCTAAATCTGAACCGATCTTACCCACTTTCAGCATAGATGTTTTTAGTCGGATTATAAGATGTTGTGCCAAATTTAAAGAAAATTGGGTAAAATATGTGGTTTCTAGAGCGGAAAATGTCAAATCGGGAGCGACATTTGTATGCGGGCTATATCTAAATCTGCACCGATCTTATCCAATTTGTGCATAGGTGTTTCTAGTTCGATTATAAAATGTTGTGCCAATTTTAAAGAAAATCGGGTACAATATGAGGTTTCTAGAACGGAAAAAGTCAAATCGGGAGCGACATTTGTATGGGGCTATATCTAAATCTGAACCGATATTCCCCACTTTTAGCATAGGTGTTTCTAGTTCGATTTTAAATTTTTGTGCCAATTTTAAAGAAAATCTGGTACAATATGTGGTTTCAAAGGGGAAAAAGTGAAATCGGGAGCGACATTTGTATGGGGACTATATCTAAATCTGAACCGATCTTAACCAATTTCTGCACAAGTATTTCTAGTTGGATTATAAGATGTTGTACCAAATTTAAAGCAAATCGGGTACAATATGTAGTTTCTAGAGCGGAAAATGTCAAATTGGGAGCGACATTTGTATGGGGGCTATCTGAACCGATCTTACCCACTTTCAGCATAGATGTTTCTAGTTCGATTATAAAATGTTGTGCCAATTTTAAAGAAAATCGGGTACAATATGTGGTTTCTAGAACGGAAAAAGTCAAATCGGGAGCGACATTTGTATGGGGGCTATATCTAAATCTGAACCGATCTTACCCACTTTTAGCATAGGTGTTTCTAGTTCGATTATAAATTTTTGTGCCAATTTTAAAGAAAATCTGGTACAATATGTGGTTTCTAAACGGAAAAAAGATATCGGGAGCGACATTTGTATGGGGACTATATCTAAATCTGAACCGATCTTACCTAATTTCTGCACAGGTGTTTCTAGTTGGATTATAAGATGTTGTACCAAATTTAAAGCAAATCGGGTACAATATGTGGTTTCTAGAGCGGAAAATGTCAAATCAGGAGCGACATTTGTATGGGGGCTATATCTAAATCTGAACCGATTTTCTCCAAATTCAATACCAATCGTCCTTGGCCAAAAAAAGTAACTTCTGCCAAATTTCATGATAATCGGACAGCAATTGCGACCTGTAGAGTGCGAACAAGCTTAGATGGACAGCAGACGGACGGACGGACGGACGGACAGACAGACATCGGTAAATCGATTCAGCTGGTGATTCTAAGCCGATCAGTATACTTAAAGGTGGGTCTAGCTCGATTATTTCTTGGTGTTACAAACATTTGGCGCGAAACTAACTTATAATACCCTATTCCACGAAGTGGTGTAGGGTATAAAAATGAATGTTATTCTACCTTTCAAATTCAAAGTAAACAGTATTTCAAATTTAAAATGTTACATGCCCAACCCTAGACATAAGCTGATGATCATTTTTTGATTAGCTGATGGTCTACTGTCTATCGGCTAATAACACTATGCAACAAAAAAAAATGTTGTCCAAGTCGAAAAAAATATTTTTGGATGCTTGAGGCAATCTGATTCATGAAATCAAAACAAAAACTTTTTTACGGATATATATTTTTTAATAGAATTGAAATTTTCGTCATTTAATATTTGTACTCTCATTTTTGATACATTGGTCCGATTGTAGCCGCTTATATGTTCAGTTAAAGGTAATTATGATATCTTCAAATGTTTTTTTTTTCTAAAAAATCTAGTTTTGCTGGCAGCTGCTTCCCTCCCTAAATATTGACAAGAATACAAGAATATCATGTCTCCACGCAAGTATAATAATATAATATTTTGAGTATAATAATAAGAGTGGAAAGTGGTGGCTATTCTTAACTACTACAGATAGAAGCACGAAATTTGAATTATTTTTAACAGACATTCTCCTTTTTCATTTGACAGTTATGTCGTTATCGTTGGGTACGATTAACTAATAAAAAATATCTATTTTTTAATGTAATCCCTTGAAACTTTGTAGTCCTTTTAAGGGGCCACGGTATGAGGAAATCAAAAACTGAGAACGTCAATTAACTCTATTTTGTTTCACACGTACGGTGTAAGCTGATAGTCTGCTGATGATCCGATCTTGGACACTTTATGATCAGCTGCTGTTGGTGTAGAACTATTAACAAACCAAAGGCCATTCATTATATGGTTTAAGCTTCGTAAAAAAGGCACACAATTTTTTAAAATTCCCTCATTTATTCAAAAATAAAATCGTGATGGGACAATATTATTATGAAACACTTAATACTAAATAATCCCAAAAAAATGTTTGGAGAGTATTTGTTGTGGGAGTGTAAATAAATTAAAAAAAAAATTAAATTATCTCCAATTTCTAGTTCCCAATTTTGTGGTATTATTTAATTATTTTTGTTTTGATGCTTATTTTTGTGGACTTGATAAATCGAATTATATATTAGGATGACAAAGAGAAATTAGAAAAAGTGTATCGAGCTGGAAGCATATTATGCTGAGAAATATATCAAAAATTTCACTCTTTTCGTTCACAGCATGATCGAACACTGTGCAATGTAAACAAATGTGGAACAACCACTGCGTTAATTTCTCCTTATACGACTGTGCGGGGTTGGCTTGTTATTGCCAGCCAGTGATAGCTTTTGCCTTTTTAATATGCAAGACATAATGCAGATTTTTTAATTGTGATTTTTATTTGTTTATCCAATAAATATATATACAATATATGTATGTAAATATACTAAGTAAGTATGTACTGACGATGAAGTATGAATAATATGCATACCTATGTATGTATGTATGTATGTATTGAATGGAATATTGGCATATTTGCGCCGCTTTTCTATAGAACACCAATGGATAAGTAATAGATATTCAGGCGGTATAACTATGTGTGCGTATAATAGCCAAGTTCATTTAACACCTGATGACTCAAAGAACAAACTGTTTGAAAATTTCTTTATTTGGTCAAATAAAAAAATATATTTTAATAAAAGCGCCATAAAAACAGTATTAAGCCGGGAGCAAGGAGAGGAGGAAATGTTTGCCAATTAATTAACACTTTGGGTTTAACAGTTCATAGAATACAATGTAAAGTTAACAGAGATTGGATGATATTTACAGAAAATGTATTCAGTTATAGGGTGGGCCATTTAAAATTTTAAATTTGAACTACAGATTACTTTGATTTTGAAAGGAAGAATAAAATTCATTTTTATTTAGAGGTTTATATTTGATATTTGCCAAATGGGACGCTATACGCTCCAACAAAATTGGGAAATATTAAAAACTTACTTCCTAAGTAGTGAGTCTTTAACGCAAACTTTAAGAAATGTACGTGGAAAATTTTCGTGTTTTCAGGTGAAGCTCATTTTCATCTCGATGGCTATGTCAATAAGAAAAATTGCCGCATATGTGGTTCAGAGAACCCACACGTGGATATTGAGAAGCCAATGCATCCACTACGAGTCACTGTTTGGTGTGGATTTTGGGCTGTAGTGGGTTGAGCGGATGAGGTACTGCCGAGCCAGTCGTGGTAGTCATATGAATGATATTGTGTTCCTTCAACCTATCCAAGAAAACCAGAAAATCGAAAAAAATTGTCGGCAATTTTTTTACAACCGATTCTAATTTAAAAAATAAACAAATAAAAATATTGAAAAAATAATTTTATAAATGAATACAAAAAGTGTTTATTATTTAAAACCACACTTATAAGACAAGTCTACCAATACGTTTATACTATATACATTAGGATGGGTCACGAAAATAAATTACAGTGGTCAACCCCCAGAAGAATGAAGATTGGATTGTTTAATGATAATCTGCAAAATATTTCGTTGCTCGGTCAAGCCTTCTGTGGGTTTTCAAAGTGACAGCTACAAACTCATATTTCTTGGGAACATTTTGTAAAAGGTGTTACGAAAAATAAATAGAAGGTATCAATACCTGTCGAATGATGCCTAAATGATGAATATCGGACGATAAATGACGTTACTGCCCCCAAATTTGTGAAATAATTTAATACAGGAGATGGCCTTTCAGAGCCAAAATGTTTAAACTCTTTTTACAAAAATGAGCGCTGCTACGTAAATTTCCTTACGATGTTCATCATATAGCTATAATTGGAAAGGTATTGACTGCAGCTATTTATTTTTTATAAAAATGCTATAAACGCCCAATAATTCGACCTATAAGTTACTCTAAGACAAGAATCAATATTCATAGGGCTGTTTTTCTTTAAGCCGGGATAACAAGCTGCGATAACAAAAACGTTAATAAAAATTAAATTTTTTGCTCAAAATAAAAAAATATTTTTTTCACATTGTCGCCAACTACAATATAAATATTTGTATCAAAAGAAATTTAAAAAAAATATTTTGTGTCGACTTTATTGGACTTAGCCTCGATATCCATCATTTTGACTTACACTGGATAATTATCCAGGCTAAGTCAAAAATTTTTAACACAAAATTATTTTTTCAAAAATTGTTTTCACACACTCATTGATATTGCCTTTGGCGACAATATTAAAAAAGAATTTTTTATTTTGAGTGCAATTTTAATATTATATTTAGATTTTTGTTATCGCAGCTTAGTTATCCAGTCTTAAAGAAAAACAGCCATTATATTTAAAGTGCTTCCAAGGGTCTATTAATTCAGAAACAAATTTTAGGCAAAACTGCAACATAAAAAAAATTACACGGGAAAAACATTTAGCTCACAGATGGCTTGACCCAGTGACGAAATATGTTGTAGATCATTATTAAACAATTCAAACTTTATTTTCGTGGGGTGACTGGAAATTGTTTTTCCATTTCGAGACCCAGCCTAATATACATATATCGAAATAATACTTCAAGTCAATTCAAAAAGTAAGCAATAATAAGACAGCAATTTTTTCATTACGACTTTCTAAAATCTCTTTATTTAACGTGTCTCCGCGATAAGAGGATGTACCCATCATCCATTTCATCATTCTAGCAGTAGCTGTTTGGTTGATACCATTTTTATCCCTTTGTTCCCATTGTATCCCTTGAAAGTACGAATTTGGAAAAACCTTTCTATTTTTCGTGTCTGCGCAGTCAGAGGAATGTACACTCCGAATTTCATGGCTCTAGCTGCGGTCATTTGGCTGGTACAATTTTTATCCCATTTTCCCTCCAAAAAGTACGAATTTTGAAAAACCACTTTATTTTACGTGTCTACGCAATCAGAGGAATGTATACACCGAACTTTTATTATTCTTGGTGCAGCCATTTGGTACAATTTTTATCCCCTTTTTCATTTTATCCCCCTAAAAGTATGAATTTGAAAAAACCCCTGTATTTTACATACCAATGCAATCAGAGGAATGTTTACACCGAATTTCATTATTTTAGGTGCTGCCGTTTGATTAGTACCATTTTTATCCCTCTCTTCCCAGTTTACACCTTAAAAGTACGAATTTGAAAAAAATTATTTTATATTTTATATACTCAATTAGAGGAATGTACACATTGAATATCGAGTTTCTAGCTCTTGCCTTTTGAAAGGTACTATTTTTATCCCTTTTTGTCCCATTTCAGCCCCTACGAATGAGAATCACTGAGGAGGAATGTGCATACTCAATATCAAGTAAGTACAAGCAGACATATTGAAAAAAACATGCTTAAATACTCTAAAATATTTGGGGTTAGTTATTATGGATATTTTCAGTCCTTGTGAGGGAAAAATTTTTCCCTTTGGACCGATTTCGCCCAGTTGCAATCTCAACTGATCTACGACTATAGGACGCATATATGAAAAATTTGGACGTCCTAGCTTCTTTCGTTTACATGCTAGCGTGCTTTCAACAGACGGACGGACATGGCTAGATCGTCTTAGAATTTTATGAAGATCAAAAATATATATACTTTATAGGATCTCAGGATGATATTTCAAGGCGTTACAAACGGAATGGCAAACATAGTATAACCCCATCCTGGAGGTGGAGGGTATAAAAAGGTTAATCTTTAGTCCGGGAGCCACACAGTGTATTATCATCGGCAAAAACTCCAAAATTTCATGCACCCAAATCTCGACTTTACTGATTGAATTTTGCAAAGAACATTCCTATTAAGCATATTCTAAAAGATTTGGCCAATATCGAGGCTACCTTAAGCTGTGGATACATTTAAAGTTCATAAAATGCTAAAATAGTTGAAAATTTCATCATAATAGAGGTTATTTTATTGGGATGTATCTCGGAAACCATGTATTGTGATGAAATTTCGTTAAGTTCGTAAAGAGTAGGAGCTCTTGAGGTGTTCTTTTGCATTTAAAAAAGTGCAATTACGTTTATGCCTTCCTTTTCAAGGAAGAGGTTTACCTGAAGGTTGTATTTATTTAGTATTGTTAATTTTCTACAGTAAAAAACTATACTCGTGAGTCCGACCGATGCCTCGGCATTTATTAATACTGTTAAACAATTATCTTATTTATTCATTTTAAAAAGAATATTCTGCTTATAGCTGCCAACATCGATTTCATTACTAAAATGGCAAAACCTTCTAAGCCAAATATGAAGCAATACTTTCTTCGTTGTACTCTGTTAATGTATTTTGGAAAATTTATTTAAAGCATACTTTAGGGATGTGAGATTTTATGGCATGCGAGCGCATGTAAATATTGGGTCTATATTCATCTTAAGTTATTTAAAAAGTTATAATAGCCGTTTGTCATAAATAATTTTTATAAAAAATTTCGAAAACCGTAAAAAACTAAAAATTTTTATTTGGGCGTTGGGCGTGGCACTGACAATTTTCATTTAATTGTGGACTCAAATAAAATCACTGTTAATGATTTGTATTCACGTGTATTTCAAAATAAGAAATTTATGACGTTTTTTCATTTTAACTTACATGGGAGGTAGGCGTGGTTGTGGGCGAATTTTGATCTAATTTGAGGATATAAGGGATGTGGGCGAAATTTCAAGGTCCTAGCTCTATTCCTTCTAATTTTTACCTTGTATGAAAATATTTCACTGTGAGCCACATTAACCAAAAGCAGAGAATCCCAAACTAGAAATATCTTAATAAAGGGTGATTTTTTAAGAGCTTGATAACTTTTTTTTAAAAAAAACGCATTAAATTTGCAAAATCTCATCGGTTCTTTATTTGAAACGTTAGATTGGTCCATGACATTTACTTTTTGAAGATAATTTCATTTAAATGTTGACCGCGGCTGCGTCTTAGGTGGTCCATCCGCTTAGTCCAATTTTGGCATTTCCACGTTTTTGAGTAACAGAGACCCAATTGGTGCGAACGGCGACGAATCGAAAATTGGTGGTCATCATTAACACTGGCCGATACAGCTGCGATATTTTCTTCAGTTCGCACTCTACGTAAGCGTGTTGGTGGTTTAATGTCCAACAATGTAAATTTGGTGCGAAATTTAGTCACAATAGCCCGAATAGCCGCTTCAGTGGGTCGATTAAACTGACCATAAAATGGAAGCGCGCAATGAACTTTCTTAACAGAGCACGCATTTTGATAATAAAATTCAATAATTTGCAAGCGTTGTTCGTTTGTAAGACGATTCATGATGAAATGTCAAAGCATACTGAGCATCTTTCTCTTTGACACCATGTCTGAAATCCCACGTGATCTGTCAAATACTAATGCATGAAAATCCTAACCTCAAAAAAATCACTCTTTATAAACGCCCTTAAATTAGCTTTTAAAATATCTAACGTAAGTGTGAGAGAGATATTCCCTCTCTTGCCGTTGCATACTCTCTTCAATTCAAAGTTACACAGTACTGAGTACGCAACGCATGTAAATATCACATTCTATCGTCAAACCATCAATCAACCGTTCAGCGGAAAATCATTCACATCACAAATGCATATAATTTCTATAGAAAGGAAGTCAACCATCCTGACTGTCACTCGGAATTATTTATATGTCCATGCCAAGTTATCAATCTTCGAAATACGTTAGATTCCTATGAACATAAATCTTGGCGCAGAAATCAATTTGAAAATTTCAATCTTCTGTTTTGAGCGTATAAATCTTAACAAAACAAAATCGAGTCAAATCTCGAAAATTCTTGTGAATTGCAACGTCTTTATTCCCCAAAGATTTCCAAGGCATGCATTCACGTTTTGTTGATGTTGATCGGATTTCCCAAAAACAATAACTTTACATACACATACATACATATATTTTTGTGTATTGAAATGGAAATTCAATAAATTTTATTCGTGTTCTTTCAAAGATTAAACACCACATAAATCACATCACTCCACAACGAGGAATATTTTCCATTTCTGTTACACTTTGCATCTGAATGGGATTTGCATCGTTTGGGGTGGTCCAAATGTGACTGCATCAGCACACAATTTGTTTGGATTTGTGTAGTACTTTTTTGGGGGACAGGGGCGCAGGAGTGCGATTGTGTGGTTGCCGGAACTTTAAATTGTTTTTGTGGTTTTCACACTGTTACGAGGTCGTATTATTTATGAACATTGTGATCAGGAGATTTTCTCAAAAGCATTTATTTTTTTCTTAAGAATTTTTATGAGTAATAATACATTTTGTTTATTTCTTATTTATTGCAAGATATCGCATACGTGCAGAAGACATGAAACAGGTACGCTTCATGTGCCACGAAGGATATTAGTATTTACTCAATTGATCAGGGCGTAAAGAAAATAAATTTTGTGAATGTAGGTTGATGATTTAATTGGATGTTTTAATTTTTGAAACTGAAATAAGCCAGACACATATTTTTGCTGTAATCATAATAAAACATGTAAAGGGCCAAATTTTCCAGGAATTAAAGCCGAATCATGGATTTTGCCAATTTTTTTAAAGAAAAGTAAATTTTGTGTTCTTTTGTTTTTATGTTGTTTAACATTATTTTACGTATTAATTCATAAATCGCAGGAAAAAATTATTATTTTTTCGTATTAAAGATTTTCAACTCTTTGAGGTGTTGGAAATTAGAAAAAAATGCTGCTTTAAGAATCGAATTTGTTTTATTAGAAATTGTGGTTTCTTAGCTTTACTATGGCGTAAAAACGCCGCACAGTGGAATATTTTCATGCAAGCCTCGGCAGAAATTAGAAAGCCTAGAGCTAGGACCTTGACACACATCCCTTATATCGTCAAATTAGATCAAAAAATTGTTTTGTTTAAATCCGCCCACAACCACGCCCACCTCCCATGTTAGTTAAAATGAAAAAAACGTCATACATTTCTTATTTTAATATATATGTGAATACAAATCATTACCAGTGATTTCAGTTGAGTCCACAATTAAAAAAAATTGTCAGTGCCACGCCAAACGTCCACATATTATTTTTTGATTTTTTACGATTTTCGAATTTTCTTTATAAAAATTATTTTATTTTTTTTTACGATTTTCGAATTTTGTTTATAAAAATTATTTTATTTTTTAATCGATCACATACGGCTATTATAGCTTTATACTTAACTTAAGATTAATATCGAACCAATATTTACATGCGCTCGCATGCCATAAAACCTCGCATCCCTAAAGTATGCTGTAAATAAATTTCCCTAAGTACATTAACAGAGAACACCGAAGAAAGTATTGCTTCATTTTTAGCTTAGAAGGTTTTACCATTTCGGTAATTAAATCGAAGTTGGCAATTACAAGCCAAATATTCTTTTTAAAATGTATAAATAAGACAATTGTTTAACAATATTTGTAAATGCCGAGGCATCGGTCGGCCTCGCGAATTTAGTTTTATACTGTAGAAAATTACCAATAATGAATAAATACAACCTTTGCCTGAAAAGGAAAGCAAAAACGTATTTGCACTTTTTTAAATGCAAAGGAACATCTTAAGAGCTCCTATTTTCTACGAACTAAACCAAATTTCGGTACGATGCATGGTTTCCGAGATATATCCCAATAAAATAACCTCTCTTATGATGAAATTTGCAACTATTTTAGCATTTATGAACTTTAAATGCATCCACAGCTTAAGTTAGCCACGATATTGGCCAAATATTTTAGAATATGCTTAATAGGAATATTATTTCAAAATTCAATTAGTAAAGTTGAGATTCGGACGCATGAAATTTGGGAGTTCTTGCAGCTGATAATACACTGTGCGCACAGTAGTTCAAAATCATGGATTTTGGCATTTTTTCAAGAAAAGTATTTTTTTATGCTGATCCACATTATTTTACGTATTTGTTCATATTGGACAGGAAAAAAATATTTTTTTTCATATTACAGTTTCTCACCTTTCTGAGATGTTGAAAATTGAAAAAACACAATTTCTTCCTCCGACTTTCTTGAACCGCTTCTCTCACATTTTGAGATATTTTGTTTTATAGGGTGGGCTATTTAAAAATTTTAAATTAATATCGGCTATAAAAAAAGTACTGATTATTTTTTCCAAATTTCTGGTTTTATTGGAAAGGTTGAACTTTGTCTTTTATTAATGGAACACAATATCATTTATATGACTAACACGATGACTCCGATCGACCCAATTTTTCAGTACAACCCAAAATCCACACCAAACAGTGATTCGGCAATTTGCGGCAATTTTGCTTATTGACATAGCCACCGAGATGAAAATGAACTTCGTGAAGTCTGAACTGAAGGCCGATCTCTTCTCGAAACTTTTCCACGTAAATTTCTTACAGTTTGCATTAAAGACTCACTACTTTAGAAGTAAGTTTTTAATATTTCCCAATTTTGTTTGAGCGTACTGCGTCCCATTTTGCAAATGTCAAAATGAATGTTATTTTATCTTTCAAAGTCAAAGTAATCGGTAGTTCAAATTTTAAATTTTAAATGGAACACCCTATATAATGACTTTTATTTGATTTGCCCTTCTTTAACAGGGAAAAAATATTTTCTCCACGCCTTAAAGAAAAATACTCAGAAATCACGATTTTTAAATCAAATCGGCCAACATGAGAAATCGCAAAAAAAAATGAAAAAAATGTCCAAAAATTGGGCCAAAAATGAAAAAAGAGGCTCAAATGAAGTCTCCCACAAAAATAAATAAAAAATCGCCCGAATCAAAAATGATCAAATCAATCAAAAAATTGGGTGATTTTTCGTATGAAGAATCGCCAAAAAATTTCTGTAATTTTTAAAATGAAAAGTCGTACAAAATAAATTAAAAATCAACAAACCAAAAATTAAAAAATGTCCAAAAATTGTGACATTTTCCATATGAAAAATCGCCCAAAAATTTAAGTAATTTTTAAAATGAAAAGTCGCCAAAAAAATTGAGTACATAATTTTTAAAAGGAAAAAGAAAAACAGAAAATAAATTAAAACTTGGGTCATATTTCATATGAAAAATCGCCAAAAAATTCTGTAATTTTTAAAATGAAAAGTCGCACAAAAAAATTAAAAATCAACAAACCAAAAATGAAAAAATGTCCAAAAAGTGTGACATTTTTCATATGAAAAATCGCCCAAAAATTTAAGTAATTTTTAAAATGAAAAATCAAATGAAAAGTCGCCAAAAAAAATTGAGAGCATAATTTTCAAAAGAAAAGCAGAAAATTAATGAAAACTTGGGTCATTTTTCATATGAAGAATCGCCAAAAAAATTCTGTAATTTTTAAAATGAAAAGTCGTACAAAATAAATTAAAAATCAAAAATTAAAAAATGTCCAAAAATTGTGACATTTTTCATATGAAAAATCGCCCAAAAATTTAAGTAATTATTAAATTGAAAAATCAAATGAAAAGTCGCCAAAAAAATTGAGAGCATAATTTTTAAAAGAAAAACAGAAAATAAATTAAAACTTGGGTCATTTTTCATATGAAAAATCGCCCAAAAATTTTTGTAATTTTTAAAACGAAAAGTCGTATCTAATAAATTAAAAATCAACAAACCAAAAATGAAAAAATTTCCAAAAATTGTGACATTTTTCATATGAAAAATCGCCCAAAAATTTAAATAATTTTTAAAATGAAAAATTGAGTACATAATTTTTAAAAGAAAAACAGAAAATAAATTAAAACTTGGGTCATTTTTCATATGAAGAATCGCCCAAAAAATGTCTGTAATATTTAAAATGAAAAGTCGCACAAAATAAATTAAAAATCAACAGACCAAAAATGAAAAAATGACCAAAAATTGTGACATTTTTCATATGAAAAATTGCCCAAAAATTTAAGTAATTTTTAAAATGAAAAATTGAAAATTTTTTTGGTACATAATTTTTAAAAGGAAAAAAGAAAAACAGAAAATAAATTAAAAATTGCCAAATCAAAAATTAAAACTCGCACAAAAAATTACGTAATTTTTATATGAAAAATGGCCCAAAAATGAAAACTGCCACAAAAAACTACGTAATTTTTCATATGAAAAATGGCCCAATGAATTGAGTAAAATTTTAATATGAAAAATCGCGTAAAACTAAATCACCTTGGGCGTACCCATATACGGCTATACAGGTAAAGCTTTTCTATACTGCCGGCCTTTGACCGGGCTTAATGATTTCCTCCTCTGACGTGTGTCAAAAGCCGGCTACGCAGAGTAAAGGTTTTCTGTGTTTCATGTATGAAAAATCGCAATTTCTCATATTTGAATTTATGAAATGTCACCAAAAAGGTTGATATTTCATATTTGGGTGATTTTTCAAAATGAAAATATATGAATGAATGAAATATATGAGTTTGAACGAAATATTGCAAAAATATAATCACGGTGACAAAATCGTCAAGACCAAGGACATCATCTGCACAAAATCCCACAATTACATCCCATCGTAGAAATCACTGTTTTGTCCCTTTTCCATTCATTTAATATTGTTGCATTGCGATTGTTCATTTTTACTTCCGGTGATCATACACCATTTAACCATCATAATAATTTTAGCCAAGACATAAGGCACAACCTTAAGTTGGCGTTTTTTTCGGACTCACAATATGTAATTACTTCCTAATTACATTACGTGTCATTTTTCTGTGTTGGTAATTCGTATTTAGTAAATGTCTTAGTTTACATGTGCAAAAAAAGTTAACCCAGTTTTTGAGTTTGTGGCTTTATCAAAAACTATTTAGGAATTCACCCACTTTTGGCGGCGCACATTATTCATGAGCTGATTACCCCTATACGGCGAGTAGTCAGTCAGCCAGTCCGTCCATCAATCGTAAGTACCCACAACTTTGCGTGTAGAGTTCAGCAACGTTGGAAATAATTGTGCATTTATGTGTAATTCAGTTGTAATCATTTAATTAATTTAATTTTGTTAATTTCATGGAGGATTTTTTCGTTAGAAAATAAACATTTTATATGATTTAAGTTAGTTTGCGGGTTGCCTGTTTGACTAGCATAACATTCGTATGTCAAATAGCGTTGTAACATGAATTTTTATACTGATATTTATTTGCAAAAAATCACAAAATTGTGGTGCTGCAATTGTAGTGTGTGTTGTGTGTTTGTAGAAAGTGAACTTGAAATAATCCAGGCAACATGCGTTTTAATTACCTCTTATCACGCTGACGGTTTGCCTTTTGTTTTGTTTGTATGGACTTTTAATTACATGTAAGTTAACATAGCATTAAAGTAACAGAGACTGGCGTATTTTTGCAATAATTAGTTTGTCATATAAATTCACAATGATCGATTGATGAGATTAGTCCAGGTCCGTATGATAAGTTTAAAGTCTGAAAACGTATTTACTCTGCGTAACTGAAGTTTGTACGATTTTTCATTTTAAATATTTATTACTCAAATTTTTGACCGAAAAATTACCTAATTTTTTGGTCGATTATACATTTTTGTTTTGGTGATTTATAATTTATTAGTTTTTGTGTTGTTTGATTAGTGATTGATTGAAAAAATTACTTGTTCGAATAGCGGAAATTCGAATGTATTACATTTAAAACACATAGATTTTTAATTTATTTTGTGCTATTTTCATATGAAAAATTTTTGGCAATTTTTTTCATTTTAAAAATTATTAATTTTTTTTTTGCGATTTTTCATATGAAAAATGACCCAATTTTTTGGGCAATTTTTCATTTTTGGTTTGGCGATTTTTAATTTATTTTGGGCGTTTTTGATTTTAAAAATTACAAATTTTTGGGCTATTTTTCATATGAACATTTTTTGTAAATTTTTCAATTCAATTTTTTGGGCGATTTGTCATTTTAAAAATTATTAAAATTTTTGTGCGATTTTTTATTTTAAAAATTACTCTAATTTTTGGGAGATTTTTCATATGGAAAATGACCCAACTTTTTGGGCAATTTTTCATTTTTGGATTGGCGATTTTTAATTTATATGTGCGTTTTTGATTTTAAAAATTACAAATTTTTGGGCGATTTTTCATACTAATGATCCCATTCTTCATTTTTGGTTGCTGATTTTTAATTTATTTTGAGCGATTTTTCATTTTAAAAATTATTAAAGTTTTTGTGTGAATTTTCATTTTAGAGTAATTTATTTTTTCGGTGATTTTTCATATGAAAAATTACTCAATTTTTTTGGCGATTTTTGATTTGGCGATTTTTAATTTATTTTTTAGCGACTTTTCATTTTAAAAATTATTTAAATTTTTGGGCGATTTTTCATGTCTAGTTTGGCGATTTTTAATTTATTTTTTGCAATTTTTCATTTTAAAAAATACCCAAATTTTTGGCGATTTTTCATTTTTGGTTGGGTGATTTTTAATTTATTAGTGCGATTTTCATTGAAAAAATTATTCAATTTTTTGGACAATTTTTCTATGATAAACGTCCCATTTTTTTGGAAATTTCTTCAATTTTGGTTTGGTGATTTTTTATTTTAAAAATTACAAAAATTCTTGGGCGATTTTTCATATGAAATATTACCTAATTTTTGGGCGATTTTTCATATTGAAATTGACCTAATTTTTGGACGATTTTTTATTTTTGGTTTGGTGATTTTTATTTTTTTTGCGATTTTTCATTTTAAAAATTGTTCAAATTTTTGTGCGATTTTTCATATTAAAAAATATTCAAAATTTTGAGCGATAATAAAAAGTTCAAGTTACAAATTTTTGGGCGATTTTTCATATGAATGATTCCATTTTTCATTTTTGGTTGGTGATTTTTAATTTATTTTGTGCGATTTTTTCATTTTAAAATTTACTCAAATTTTTGGACGACTTTGATTTTTCATATGAAATTTTTTTGTCAATTTTTCAATTAATTTTTTTTGGCGATTTCTCATTTTAAAAATTATTCAAAGTTTTGTGTGATTTTTCATTTTAAAAATTATTCAAAGTTTTGTGTGATTTTTCATTTTAAAAATTACTTTAATTTTTGGCCGAATTTTCACATGAAATATGACCCAATTTTTTGGACGATTTTTCATTTTTTGGTTTGACGATTTTTAATTTATTTTTTTGCGATTTTTCATTTTAAACATTATTCAAATTTTTAGGCGAATTTCATATGATAATTTTTTGTAAATTTTTCAATTTTCTGGGCGATTTTTCATTTTAAAAATTATTAAAATTTTTGTGCGATTTTTTATTTTAAAAATTACTCTAATTTTTGGGCGATTTTTCATATGGAAAATGACCCAACCTTTTGGGCAATTTTTCATTTTTGGTTTGGCGATTTTGAATCTATTTTGTGCGTTTTTGATTTTAAAAATTACTCAAATTTTTGGACAAATTTTCATTTTAAAAATTAAATAATTTTTTGGGCGATTTTTCATTTTTGGTTTTTTGATTATTAATTTATTTTGTTCGATTTTTCATTTTAAAAATTACATAAGTTTTTGAACGATTTTTCATATGAAAAATGACCCAATTTTTTGGGGGATTTTTCATTTTTGATTGGGTGAATTTTAATTTATTTTGTTCGATTTTTCATTTAACAAATTACTATAATTTTATGCGATTTTTAATTTTAAAAATTACTTAAATTTTTAGGCGATTTTTCACATAAAAAATGTCCCAATTTTTGGAAAATTTTTAATTTGGTGATTTTTTATATATTTTGTGCTATTTTTCATTTTAAAAATTGCTCTAATTTTTGGGCTATATTTTATATGAAAAATTACCCAATTTTTCGGGCGATTTTTCATTTGTGGTTTGTTTATATTGAATTTATTTTGTTTGATTTTTTATTTTAAAAATTAGAAATTTGTGGGCGATTTTTCATATGAATGACCACATTTTTGAGCCATCTTTCATTTTTGGTTTGGTGATTTTTAAGTTAGTTTGTGCTAGTTTTTATTTTACAAATTACTCTATTTTTGGGCGATTTTTATATGAAAAATTACACATTTTTTTGGGCTATTTTTTCATTTTTGTTTTGACGATTTTTAACTTATTTATTTTGCGATTTTTCACTTTAAAAAATATTAAAATTTTTGGACGATTTTTCGTATAAATGACCCAATTTTTGAGCTATTTTTCATGTCTAGTTTGGCGATTTTTAATTGATTTTTTGCAATTTTCCATTTTAAAAATTATTCAAATTTTTGGGCGATTTTTCATATGAAAAATTACCCAATTTTTTGGACGATTTTTCATTTTTCATTTGATTTTTAATTTATTTTGCGCCATTTTTCATATGAATGACCCCATTTTTGAGCCAACTTTAATTTTTGGTGCGATTTTTCATATTAAAAATTACTCAAAATTTTGAGCGATTTATCATATGAAAAATTGTCCATTTTTGGCGATTTATCATTTATTTTTTGGGGTAACCTCATTTTCCATTTTGGGTCAAATTTTTTTGAGCGATTTAATAAATTCAAATGTCAGCTGTTGAGTTTTGATTTCTGAGTGTTTTCCGTTAAGGTGCGGAGAAAATATTTTTTCCCACTTAAAGAATTAAATTGAAGTCATAATAGAGACCCGATACAAAATGAGTTTTTCAAAAATAAACACTCCATTTCACATCTAATTAAGTTTATCGATATAAATTCTTTTGCTACAAATGTTTGCCCAACCCTTCACATAAAGAAGAAAAATGAAGTGGAGCTAGAAACCGCAAAACACAAAACTTCAAATGATTTTTTAATAGTTTTGGATTTTCCATTAAAGTTCCAAAGTGTCGCAACCGCGTTTTTACACCCTACATTTCATAGTGATATTATAAAGTTGATCATGTGCTTGTAACGGATGAATAAAAACGAGACATTGGAAGAGAAATAGAATTAGTTTCAACCGGAATAAGATATTTACATTAAAGCGAACACTTTCAATATCTGTCAAAAATGTTCGTTGAAAAATATTCTACCTAAATTTGAGTAAAAACCATACAAAATCATTATAAAGGCTTTTTTGAGGGTTCCATTTTCCGAAAACGATATTTGAGTTTAAATTTATAAGATTTTAGGAAAAATTCTGTAAAATTTTCCAAAATTTGATTAAAAAATTACTTGCTTTTCCTTCCAATATTTTAAAAACTAAAATTTAATTTAATTTTAATTCATGGCTTGTAAAAATTAAAAACAAGAAGGAAATTGGAAAATGACTTTAGCTTTATGTTTTCCTTAATGTTATCTAATTTTATGATTTTCATTTACATAATGTAACAAACAGTCGACCTATTTCGCTCGCTATTCTTTTGCATTTAATCGTCTTCCATGCCTGATTAAGAATTGTTGTTTCCACATTTGTTTGGCGTATAAGTTTCACAGTTTATTTACAAGCAATGCTGTTACAATTACGAACAGTCGTTTAAGAAACAACAAAAAGGAAATCCAAATCACAAACGCATTTTAAGAATCTCTATAAAAATACCCAATAAGGTAAGGTACATTATATGTACATTAGGGCGTATCTCAAAAAAAAGTTCGCCGTACACCTTCGAATATGAAGTATTATTGAAAGGTAGTTTCAAAAAATTTTTTTTTATTTTTTTATGCCGAACGTAGGGGTCGCGCTTTTACATTTTTCTATATAACTTCTGCATTTATAAACGGATTTTAAAGTGTGATACATCGATGTTTTTGTCTCGACGAGGCCGATTTTTTGTCTTTGAAGTCATTGAGCTCAAGCACCCCCTTCTGGTACTTACCCATCATATCTCAGTTGCTACTACCCTAATGTACCACTCTAATATCAGCAAATTAAAGCTCGCATAAAATCATGAATCATGCTTGAGCTTCAAAGACAAAAAAATCGGCCTCGTCGAGACAAAAACATCGATGTATCACACTTTAAAATCCGTTTATAAATGCAGAAGTTATATAGAAAAATGTAAAAGCGCGAACCCTACGTTCGGCATAAAAAAATAAAAAAAAATTTTTTTGAAACTACCTTTCAATAATACTTCATATTCGAAGGTGTACGGCGAAATTTTTTTTTACTTGTAACCTGGTACGCTCTAATGTACATACATACATATATACGTATGCAGATACAATATACATACGAGTACACATACAAACTAACATTTCTAGATATAAAATGATTGCGACACCGAGAATGTTTCCAGATGGCTGAATCTGAATCTTTGTTAAACTATAGCTACGATATCAGCCATATCTATGTGCTTGGTGGTGGCAATCAACCGAGCCAAGCTGGAGGAAAATGTTATGAGTAACCGATGATGCATTAACTTCAGGCCAAGAAAACAAAATCCTAATTTATTGACACACGTCCTCACATAAATATATATGTATGTGTGTACATTTAAGGGTACAGATACCAAACTTTTTGCATAAATTTGCGAAAAAAGTAACCGCTTAAATCTTTGGTTTAAAAGATGATGACTAAATGTGGTTCACATTAAAAACGATCTCTTTGAGAACGAAAAAAGTTATCTTATTTCTTAATGAGCATGCATGGTATAGAATAGGGTGGGTCATGGGTTTCATTCCAAAGAAATGTTTAATTTTACATAATTCTTTAAAACTTCGTTTTTTAATGATCGCGTAAGTGGTCGGGCGTACAATTTTATGAACAGACTTGTGAAAAACGACTCATTTTTCTCTTCCTCTAAAAGAACTAAACAATTGCAAGTCCCAAAGACGTCCTGCACGAACATCTCCACGCGAACGGCGCTTTGAAGAGATAAAGCATAGTGGAGATTAGAGAATTAGTTTTTTCCAAAAATTAAAAAACATAGCAGTTATTATAGGACCACTTTCAGCCAAGGCTCAAAATTTACAGAATAAAAACATGTTAAAATAAAAAAATGTTCGAGAAAATCGAAGAGCACAAATTTGTATACAAAAACATATTTTTTCTGAAAAGTACTTAAAAAAATATTAAATAAAAATGAATATATATATAATTCAGACCATTATTGAAGTTATGAGCAAAAGACTGAAAAAATAACTTCTATTTTCGTTAAATAAATAAAAAAGCTATATCTTTTTAACGAGTAATCAGCAAAAAACTCAAAGTATACCAGGAGATATTTTTTAATGGGTACTAAAAAATATAAAAAAATTGTGGAAATCAAAAATATTTTTTTTTCAACTGTACGATTTGCCGTGGAATGCCCCACATATATACTTTATAGGGTCTTAGGTCGATATTTCAAGGTGTTACAAACGGAATGACAAACTTAGTATACACCCATGCTGCGGTGGAGGGTATAAAAATGTTGTAAGTTGTATAAATAAAGCTATTCACGCTTATATAGCAAAATTATACGCCCGCTTATACAAAAAAGAATTATAGGGTCACTACTCTTAATAATATCATATTTAAATAAACTGAATTGGTTTAGGACAATGAAAAATCCCCAAAGACTAATCTCAGATGTCATGGCAAACCAGTCAATGATAGAAGGCTCGCAAAAATTAAAGATCACGCAGAACATACTAAACACATTTGCTACATGCATTTCCCAAGATTAAGGGATTTAAGGATTTTGTGTTGGGATGTCCTAACATATGCATGGCTACCATGTGTTACGAAAATATTTGAACATAATCAGGGTCCTTGTAAACACAGCATAGCTAGCATGTGTTACCTCCCGCATGTACGCAATAATGATATGAAATGTACGGTGTGCGCATGTGTAGCGATCTATAATCATCTAAGGGGTGATTCCACATAAAGTGATCCTTTTTTCGACAAAATTTCAAAATCAATTTTTCATTTATAAAAACACCGAAAAATTTGGAAAGTTTATGCATCTCATAATACATATTTTTGATTAAATATATTTTTGATTATATATATTTTTGATTATATATATATATTATATGATTATATATATAAGGACAGCACTAGGTCTGATCATTTCCTTTTTGAGATATAGGCTGGCGTCGTAACAGAATTACTGTCAAAATTCCACGTCCGTTACAATTTAAATATCCTATATTTCCTATAATCATAAAGAGATGTCAGTAACGTATACTTTAGAAGAAAGTGTATGAACTACTCTTTTGATTGGCAAAAATTAATAAAATCCTGTAATGGAAGAACATTGCAGAATTCAAGAAAATAAGTAAAACATCAATATTTTCTTCAAAGCTAAGGTCACACCCGTTACGCTCTAGTACGTTTTATATCTCCAATATTTAAAACGATAAAACATATTTATATTTGCAATAATATTCCAATTAAACTGACGTTTTCAATTGGCAATATAGTAAAAATCTCGGTCAATGAATATGGGAGATATTTAAACATATTTAAGCAAAAGTGTCACACCCGTTCCAATGGAATCACCCATATGAGACTAGCTGTTAAGATGCCAGTAGATATTATGGCATATAATACCAAATAAAAGACACATCACAGTCCAATAAATCGTTTAACAACGATGGCACCTTAAGTATGTCAAAATAAACAAAGATATTTTTTTTTAAATTTGTAACAGTCAAACATGTCATTTTCATGACCCACTCCAATGTCGGTTAAGTAGTTGGATTGGGGACATGATTCACTTTTGTTTTGTATCCACAACAACGCTGTCATCCTTTTAACGTTTTGTTTTTTAGTTTTCTTCTTCGCAGTAAATACAACAACAATGATATTTGTCATCGTGTCATTATTTGTTAATTTCAGTTATAGTCATCCCTACTGATATGTTCAGACATAACGATTTTTTATAAATACTTTCAAGAAAACTAATCCGCGAAGTGGTCGAGTTAGTCTTGGAATATGGCGCCCATCTCTAATTCATACTCATTAAATCAAGGATTTTAACAATATTTCTGTGAATAATACCACAAAACTGTAGCATACTTTTAGGACATACTATATAAAAAGCCTACTGTTGGGGTAAGAAAATAAATAAAACTAATTTTGAATCGAGTTAGTCTTGAAATATGGCGCCCATCTCTAATTCATACTCATTCATTCAAGGATTTTAACAATATTTTTTGTGAAGAAAACTGTAGCATACTTTTAGGACATACTATATAAAAAGCCTACTGTTGGGGGAAAGAAAATAAATAAAACTAATTTTGAATCGAGTTAGTCTTGAAATATGGCGCCCATCTCTAATTCATACTCATTAAATCAAGGATTTTAACAATATTTTTTGTGAAGAATACCACAAAACTGTAGCATACTTTTAGGACATACTATATAAAAAGCCTACTGTTGGGGTAAGAAAATAAATAAAACTAATTTTGAATCGAGTTAGTCTTGAAATATGGCGCTCATCTCTAATCCACACTCATTCAATCAAGGAATTTAACAATATTTTTTGTGAAGAATAGCACAAAACTGTAGCATACTTTTAGGGCATACTATATATATATATAATAAGCCTACTGTTGGGGTAAGAAAATAAATAAAACTAATTTTGAATCGAGTTAGTCTTGAAATATGGCGCCCATCTCTAATTCATACTCATTCATTCAAGGATTTTAACAATATTTTTTGTGAAGAATACCACAAAACTGTAGCATACTTTTAGGACATACTAGTATATAAAAAGCCTACTGTTGGGGTAAGAAAATAAATAAAACTAATTTTGAACCGAACTTACCCGTACTATGGCCAAATTCACACCAACAATGATCATTGATGAATTGTGGTCCCAGACAATATTTATTCACTTTATCCGTACAACGTACACCATTACAGGAACTATCATCTTGTTTGCCTGAAAAGAAAAGGGACTATTGTTAAGGAAGAGATAAATGTCTAAAAGCTTCAACTGACGGAAAAATCAGTCCATTAGGTTTCCTTTCTTCCAAAAGTGGGACTTTGGAACAAATATATTCAACCGGGATAGGGATGAATATCTTTGTTCCACTCAAGTCAGTGCTTTCATTTTAAGCGAGTTTTCATTTTAAGCGAGCTTTCATTTTAAGCGAGCTTTCATTTTAAGCGAACTTTCATTTTAAGCGAGCTTTCATTTTAAGCTATCTTTCATTTTAAGCGAACTTTCATTTTAAGCGAGCTTTCATTTTAAGCTATCTTTCATTTTAAGCGAACTTTCATTTTCAGTGAGCTTTCATTTTAAGCGAACTTTCATTTTAAGTGAGCTTTAATTTTAAAGGAGCTTTCATTTTAAGCGAACTTTCATTTTAAGAGAGCTTTCATTTTAAGCGAGCTTTCATTTTAAGCGAACTTTCATTTTAAGCGAGCTTTCATTTTAAGCGAGCTTTCATTTTCAGCGAACTTTCATTTTCAGCGAGCTTTCATTTTCAGCGAGCTTTAATTTTATTTATCATAACATAAACTTACCCTCATAAAAGCTTTCATTCAATTGCTTTAAAGCATTTATGGCATCGTGACGTGTTACTTGATGTTCGAACAGAAACTCCTCATAATTTGTATGCGGATCTTTGGCTATTAAATCATTTTTATCACAGAGTATACATGACTGGGGTGCAGCCAGCGTTGACATTGTCGTTGCATGCAGCAGCAGCATACAGGCCACCACTATCAGCCAATGCTGACGACGACACAAGAGCAAAGAGCCAACCCCGCAAAAGCTGCTTCGAGTATGGGTATGCAGTAGCAGCAGACTTGACGGCAGGTCTGTACTGGTGAGGTTGTGGTGCTGGCGTACATTCGTAGCCGCTGTAGTACGTCGACTTGGTTTAGTTTTTGGAACACTTTGATAACACTGTTTTACATGATAAAACTCATCATCACCATCGTCCGAATCATTGTGGTAAATTTGTTGTTGAGACTTTAGAAAAAAATTTGATTTATCAAGTTTGTGGTGGTGGTGTGCTGGAGTTGCCATATCAGTAACGGTTAGAAGTAGAACAATTTTGAATACTTTTCCTTTCGCTTTTTTTGACTTTCAATAAGTTTTTTTTTATCACTTGTTGTTTACACTATGTTTTGCTTTATCGAATATAGACATTTTTTGTTGTCGCTTTTTCCGAACGCTGTTGTTGGTGGTTTTTTCTTTTTCTATTTTAATTCCAGCTTTAGATTTTGTTGTTTGTTTTGTTTGTTTTATGATTCACTCTTATGGGCTGGTTTGGAAATTCGATACTGTACTCGCAATGTTGCCGGAAAACTGAAAACTGGAAAACAAATACAGAATTATTTAAAATATGCACTGGCATGGCAGACATATGTACATACATAATAGTTGTAATGCACGTTTTTGTCTGTCTTTTGTGAATTAATTCAGATGTTGAGTTAGAATTTGAAATGGCAAAAAACATGAATATGATTCAGAAAGTAATCAATCGAAGTAAATGAGTTATAAATATTATGCATTTCTGCTAGAATTTTTTTTAATTATACAATGAAATAAATTCTCAGTCGTGCAAAGACAGATAAATAAAATATTCTGTTGTCTGGTTTGTAAAATATGATTTATAAAAAATCGTTTGTGTCTGCAAAGAGTATCATAACTTCTACATTTACCCATAGATTTTTTTACATATAAACATAGATTTTTTACTTATAATCATAGATTTTTTTACATATAAACAAAATATTTTTTCCGACTTTTTTCTATTTTTTATGATTTTTTTTCGTGCCAGCTAAAATAGATTTTTTTCAAAAAAAAAATATTTGTTTTCCAAATTTTTAAAGACTGCTCTTAAACCACTGTTTCTATGTGAAAGTGTAATTGGCAATATTTGTAGCCATCATGAGTACCTTTAATTTAACATATAACCGGGAGCTATCGGACTTATATTTTCAAAATGAGAGTACAACAATTTAAGGTACCTTCGGCGAACATTTTAGAAAATTTATAAAATATTTAATATTTTAATTTAGTAAAAATTAAAATACTTAAAATCGTTTTCGAGTTTAGAAAGCCGAAATACATCAGAATGTTATACATGACAAAAAATTTTATTGTATAGTGTAGTCAAGACTAGAGGGTGATTCCATTGTAGCGGGTGTGACACTTTTCCTTAAACCAAAATACATACCAAAATAAAACAAAAAAAAATATTAAAAAAATGAAAAAAATTAAAAAAAAAAATATATTTTTTTTGATTCACTGTTTCTATGTGAAAGTGAATTTCGCAACATTGGTAGCCATCATAATTACATTAAATCTAACATATAAAGGGGTGCGATCAGTCCCATATGGGTGATTTCATCGGAACGGGTGTGACACTTTTCCTTAAATATGTTTAAATATCTCCGATATTCATTGATTGAGATTTTTGCTATATTGCCAATTGAAAACTTCAGGTTTATCGGAATATTATTGCAAATACAAATGTCTTTAAATATAGGAGATATACTACAATCTAGAGCGTTACGGGTGTGACCTTAGCCTTGAAGAAAATCTTCAGGTTTTACTTATTTTCTTGAATTCTGTAATATTCCTCCATTACATGTCCTTATTCATTTTTTCTAATCAAAAGAGTAGTTCATACATCTTCTTCTAAAGTAGACATTACCGACATCTCTTTATGAATATAGGAAATATATGATATTTAAATTGTAACGAGCGTGACATTTTGACGGAAATCCAGTCTATATCTGGAGATGGAAATGATCAGACCTATTGTTGTCATATTTTTAAAATATAATAAAAAAATATGTATTATGATAAGTACAAACATTACGAATGTTTATCGGTGTTTTCTTAAATTATAAATTGATTTTGAAATGTTGTCCAAAAAAAGGGTCACTTTACGTGGAATCACCCTAGACTAATGGACGCCACTCGAACTGCGATGAAGCCGTTCGACTTTATAGTCCCTTTGCAGTTTGTAATAGAGCTTTTCGTGCTATTCATTTGATGAGAGAAATAGAGAGATACAGTTAGTTTGAACGTTCTACCTCGTATTATCGGTTTCGAGGTCAAGTCAAAGGTCAAGTGTAAGTATCCCAAAGGTCCACAATGAGTTAGGTTGCTGGCGGAAATCATAATATGTTAAGCGTTGTCATTATTATAGGCCTCTCTCTGAGAGCCGGACAGGGGCCTAATCATGGTATTCGGAAGCGAGATAGCTAAGATTGAAATGCTCTTTTATTTATTGTAAAAAGGACATAACTTTCGACAAAAAATATTCAAAAATATCCTATTTGTTTATATTGGAAATTTTTTACTTCTTTCACAGAAAATAAAAATTGATTTCGATCGCAAATTCTGGGTATCGAATCTTGTTAGTAGCCCTCAGTTAGCTTCCCTTAAAGTTGCCAATAACAACGCCTTCTTAGTCATTATTTATGTATTCATTTTTGAAGGCGAATACTACATAAATAAACCGATCGGCCTAATTAGATGATTTATTTCGTGGTAGACTATCCTATAAGGGAGTTAAGTACCAAACAAAAGACAAAAGGGCACGTCATACGTTGTATTAACGAAAGTAACCATAAAATCAGTCTATTCCGTACAACATATCTTCCAATTGGCATATGAATGGGCATGTCTCATAGATAAGCCGAATTTGTTGATGCTTTGGTGACATGATCCTTCCAAATAATACCCAAACAAAATGGATTAAATGCACCCCCCTATCAGAAATGGAGAAAAATGATAGATAGTCTGGAGAACAACAAATCTATAGGCAGAGGATATGTCCCTGATAGTAAACGCTAGTAATTTTAACAGTGAAACTTTTCTTTCTGTTATATCCCCCTGACAGGTCAACCTTTTATGCCAGTTTTCCTTTTTAAGGGGAAAGGGTCATATTTATGTTATTTTTCTTATGGAAGTAAAAATAAATAAATAAATAAAAATACGCCAACAAAAAGGGTAAGCTCATTTTCAGAAACAACAAGTAAAAACGGAACGGAAACAACAAAAAAATAAATATTCTTATATTTATATTTTCAAAAATATTTTCAAAGCCATAAATATTGATAGATAGTGGGTGCTACAGTTGGTTGTATTTCCATTCTATTTGAATTCCTAAAGTATAAATTTTGAAAATCCATTATCAGACGTACATAGTGCAAAATAACCTAACTTCATGATTCAACCAATTTTTGCCGTAAAAGAAAAAGTATGAATTTGGAAAAAACTTTTTATTTTGCGTGTCTATGCAGTCAGAGGAAGTATACACCGAATTCCATGATTCCAGCTGCGCCCATTTAGTTGGTACCATTTTTACCCCGTTTCTACGCAATTAGAATTTTATCATTCTAGCTGTAGTCGTGTAGTTGGTACTATTTCTATCCCTCTGTACCGTCCCTTGAAAGTACTAATTTCGAAAAATTCGTCTATTTCCCGTGTCTACGCAGTCAGAGGAATGTATAACCCGAATTTCATGACTCTAGCTGCGGTCATTTGATTGGTACTATTTTTATCCCTTTTTTCATTTTAACCCCAAAAAGTACTAATTTCGATAAATCGGTTTATTTTACGTGTCTACACACTCAGAGGAATGTATACTCCGAATTTCATGACTCTAGCTGCGGTAATTAGATTGGTACTATTTTTATCGCCTTTTTTCATTTTAACCCCAAAAAGTACGAATTTTAAAAATCGGTGTATTTTATTTATCTATGCAATCAGAGGAATGTATACACCGAATTTCATTATTCTAGGTACAGCCGTTTGGTAGGTACCATTTTTATCCCTCTATTCCTATTTTACCCCTTAAAAGTACGAATTTGGAAAAAAATACTTTTATATTATGTATCTACTCAATTAGAGGAATGTACACACCGAATTTCGTGTTTCTAGCTGTTGTCGTTTAATATGTACCATTTTTATCCCTTTTTTGTCCCATTTCACCCCCTACAAATGAGAATCACTTTATGGTGCACGTTATTTCTATAAGGGGAATGCGCATACCAAATATCAAGCAAATATAAACAGACATATTCAAAAAACATGCTTAAATACGCTAAAATATTAGGGATTATTATCGGTATTTTTAGTCCTTGTGAGGGAAAAATTTTTCCCTTTGGGCCGATTTCGCCCCATTTCAATCCCAACCGATCTACGACTATAAGACGCATTAATGGAAAATTTGAACGTTCTAGTTCCTTTCGTTTAGATGCTAGCGTGCTTTCAACAGACGGACGGATGGACGGACGGACGGACGAACATGGCTAGATCGTCTTAGAATTGTATGACGATCAAGAATATATATACTTTATAGGGTCTCAGGTCGACATTTCAAAGTGTTACAAACGGAATGACAAAATTAGTATACCTTCATCCTGGAGGTGGAGGGTATAAAAATCCCAAAGATTCAGTTCCTTTTTGACGCTTCTGTGAAAAAGAGCGGCCCCTTCTATTAAAACTGATATTTGCTGTTTTAAATACTTACAATGCTGCACTCAGAAAAAAGTAAACCCTATAATGATTTAAAATGAACTAAAATTTAGGAAAAAAATTGAACTTCGTATAGCCCTAATATTTCCTCATATCAAGTTCAAACTTTTCCCTGAAAGTAGTACATGCTTTGAA
Organism: Polietes domitor; assembly: GCA_947397865.1. Classification (NCBI taxonomy): domain Eukaryota; kingdom Metazoa; phylum Arthropoda; class Insecta; order Diptera; family Muscidae; genus Polietes; species Polietes domitor. Next base: position 164,868,847 of record OX377621.1, read on the forward strand.
TGATTGATTCTAGTTCAATTTTCCTCAAAACAAGTAAATATTTACTCAAATTGAGGAAAATTGCAGTACGTTTTTCCTCAAACCAAGTACATTTTTACTCAATCTAAGTAAAATTTTGCTGAAAATTTTCTAAATCTAAGTAAATTTTTCCTCCAATTAATTTGTTTACTAAATTTAAATTTTTACTAAACTGGAGTAAAATTGTTGAACTAAATTGGAGTATGGATTTTACTCAGGTTTAGGAATGTTATTTTTCTGAGTGTGGGGAAAACGTATTCCCCTTTTCTGCAACAAAAACGCTATAAGATTCGGCACCCAATGTTTTATAATCCAAAAGGAGGGGGCGTAAGATAAGCAAAGATATAATTATCCCTATCATAGGTAAAATAGGTCTATACAGGTGTATACTCAACAAAAGCATCATAAGATTCGACCTTCCAAATTCAACAACAATATTTGTTCTGACTTTTTTCTAAAAGTGAGATTTTCTGTAAATTCTGAAAACATATAACAAAAAAAGCGTGATATTTTTAAAATATATCCAAAAAATGTCACTGAAACGCGGCCGCACTTTTATTCATTGTTGGTTTAAAGTACACTGAAAGAATTATCTTCATACTATTTATGAGTGAAAATTTCCATTAAAAATTCGCCAAAGAAACACTTCATAAAATGTATGAAACATGTTTCATAAAGCACAAATCAATGAAAAGTGTCGTAGAATTTATGAAACATTTTTTAGAAACTATGAAATGCAGTTCTACATTCGATGAACTTTTTCATACAAATTCATTGTTGTTTCATAATATGATTTATGAAAATTTTCACAGATTTTATAAAGAAACTTCAGTAATTTTATGAAAAAGTTTCATAAATATTAATAATTTATACTGAAGTTTCCAATATAAGCAAAAAATAGGTCTGACTTGTTGATTAACCAAGCAACACACACCATCACAGCGAGAGTCTTTGCAGTGATTATGTCTTTGACCTACATAAATACTTATGTCAGAGATAACAGAGGACAAATGAGAATTGCTAGCATTCAACCGAATAAAGTGGACACACTAAACATATAGTTGTACGTTATAAAACATTTCATACAAACAACAACAATACACACGAGGTACAGTGAAGACGGGACATACCGTACAACAACAACTTTTGCATTGTTGCGAACGATGCGAGCACATGCATAACATTGAATTGGCAAAGTGAGATTTTTAGTGTGTCGACTTAGTTCGGTGGAATATTTTGTTTATCAGTGCTTCTCATTAGTCGTATTTGACTGCTGGTACTAATATGAACCCTGATTTAAGTCAAAGACATGCATTCGTTGCGAAAGTTCTGACGAGATGGGATAGCGCCCATCGAAACTGTGCAGTCAACTTTTAGCTGCAACAATAAAGGTCTCACTTTGCCTTTTTGCTAATTTTGGGTTCTGCTGAAGACTTCAGCACAACCTTTGGTCTTGAACCAAAATAAATGACAAACACATACAACATAACAGACCAACAATACATACAAACCACAATTTAAGTTTCACTAATTTAACAATTTCGATTTATGAAATGTTTATGAACAAATTGTATGAAACATTTCATTTTATTTATGAATTTTTCATACATATGAAGAACAAATTTCATTAAATTTATGAAAAACCTTTTATGAAATCGCTTCATAAATATTATGAAGTAATATTCATTCAGTGTTGCTTCTAAAATAAAATTTTCAAATTTGTTATAACAGACTCAAAAGGACAATAATCTGTGATCACTTTTTTCGGGTCAAAAAATTAAAATTAAATTTCAAATCTTTAAACCTTCATAACTTCTAAACTAGCGGCCCTACGAGCAAAAGGACAACAATCTGTGATCACTTTTTTCGGGTCTAAAAATTAAAATTTCATTTAAAAAAATTAATATTAATTTTCAAATCTTTAATCCTTCATAACTTCTAATCTAGCGGCCCTACGAGCAAAAGGACAACAATCTGTGATCAATTTTTTCGGGTCTATAAATTAAAATTTCATTTAAAAAAATTAAAATTCAATTTCAAATCTTTAACCTCCATAACTTCTAAACTAGCGGCCCTACGAGCAAAAGGACAACAATCTGTGATCACTTTTTGCGGGTCTAAAAATTAAAATTTCATTTAAAAAAATTAAAATTCAATTTCAAATCTTTAAACCTTCATAACTTCCAAACTATCGGCCCTACGAGCAAAAGAACAACAATCTGAGATCACTTTTTTCGGGTCTAATGGACGTTTTTGGACACAGTTTTCAGAAAATTTTCCTATTTTTTACTTATTATGCTGTTTTAAGTTTTTTTCTTTTGCATACCACTTTTATTTATTATTCACACTCACACGATTTTGTTTATTAAAATGTGTATTTTGATGAACACTTGTTTTTCTTGTGGAAGCAAAGTTGAGGATTTTAAATATTCCTTGTAACGTATTTTTTTTAACTTTTTCTTTCTTATTAAACTTTTAATTTTAGCCGACTCAAATCATTCCATTCAAAGTGCCATTTTAAACATAAAACATGTTAATAAACACTATTCGAATTATTATTATTTTTTTAATTTTAAATTTTATATTAAATTTTGCAATCAAACATCAAAACTGTAATCATTAAAAACAAAACACTTTAGCAAAATATTCTCTAGTTTTTTTTATCGATTTTACTGAAATTTTAATTTCTTTTTTATGGATATTTTAATATTTTTTTGTCAAAAAAGAACTATTTTTAATCAATTCTTATTGATGGTTTTATATGGACATTTAATTAATTTTTCTTTTTTTTCAAAAAAGAACTATTTGTCTCTTTCTTTTTTCTTTCAAAGTGCCATCAATTTAAACTTTGTTTTATTTCAAAATCACTCGAAATCACATATCCATCCGTCGTAATCCGTTAAAAGTGCTCGTAAAGCATTGTCAAAATCTCGTCGTTTTCGTTACGACAGCACGCGCGCCTCTCGTCCACTTCCGTTTGCGTTCTCCGATATTCTGTTGGACTGTAAAAGTATCTCTGCCAAATACAAAAAATTCACAATTCACAAAGCCCCAAGTAGTAGCAGCAACTGACTGTTGTTCTGTTGCTGTTGTTGTTGTAAGTGCTGCTGCTCTCCAACAACAAACATTTATTTCTTCTACTCTCCAATGGATATTTTCTTTGTTTGCTTGCTTGGAGAACACCGAACACCAGCACGCATAGAGGCACTTATTACTTATTTACCCGGTTTTATGGAACATTTCTTTTCGGCATTGTTTTTGTTATCGAACCACAACTACAACAATACAGCATTTTCCCATTTTGGTATGGTTTGCTGGGGGGAGGGAGGTAGGTTTGATGGAGAGAACAACAGCAACAACAATAATAATTTGCATTGAGTTCGTAAAACGAAGAGAGCCCAAAGTTTAATGAAGAGTAACGCGGCATGGAATGCGCTTTAATGTGAGCACTTCGAAGAGAGGTGTAAATTGTTTGCATGCCAATAAAAAGTGAATTTAAAAGGGTGGGGGAGGGGGAAATGCAATGCTACTCTCACTATGGTTGTAAAGGAAAAGTAAAAGGGATTTTTAAATACATATTGGGGTGTTCCGCAAAAAATATGAAAAACAAAATGGCGTTAAGTCCGACCGGACGAAATTTAAGTTTTTTTATCTACATAATACATATTAGGGTGTTCCGCAAAAAATATGAAATAAACACTTCAGTGATTAAAAATGGCGTTAAGTCCGACCGGACCGAAATTTAAATAACCATGGGTGGTACATTGCATCGTGTGAAGATATTACACTGAAAGAAAAATGTTAGTCAGAGTGATGTAATTTAACTTTGCCGGGAAGAAATATGCGATAACAAAGAATTAACTAGGGTGTCCAAACGAAAAATAAAGTTTAATTGAAAACAATTTAAAAAGCGGCTTTCGGTTATTGATTTATCGAAAAATCGTTTAAAACCGGGTTTTCAAAAAAATAATCAAAAATTTATAATCATAAATCATATGAAAATTAACTAGGGTGTCCGAACGATTTTTACAGAAAAATAAAGTTTATTTGAAAACAATTTAAAAAATCGGCTTTAGGTTATTGATTTATCGAAAAACCAATTAAAATCGGATTTTCAAAAACTTGCAAAAAATAATCAAAATTTTATAATTCTGAACCATTTGAAAATTAATAGCCCAGAAAAATAAAAATTGGAAGTACTTCCGCAGGAAGCACATTTTAGTCGCATCCTAAAGTCTCAGTTGATATATTCGACGCGTTTGGTGTTGTTCTTTTGAACTCCTCCCAAAAATGTTGATAATATGTTAATAGCCCGTAACATTTTAAAAATAGCATGGGGTCACAGAGGTAAGGTGGTCTAGGGTTCGAATATTGGCTCGTGAACATATTTTCTTTCTTTTTTATTTTTTTATTTAAAATTTTAAAGTTGAACTACCGATTTTTTTTTGACTTTGAAAGATAGAATAGCATTCATTTATATTTTTATTTTCAGGTTTATCCTTGACATTCGCAAAATGGGACGCTATACGCTCGAATAAGATTGGGAAATATTAAAAACTTACTTCCAAAGTAGTGAGTCTTTAAGGCAAACTGTAAGAAATTTATGAGGAAAAAATTCGAAAAGAGATAGGTCTTCAGTTCATCTTTCCTCATTTTCATCTCGGAGGCTATATCAATAAGCAAAATGGGATTCAGAGAACCCCACACGTGACTATTGAGAAGCCAATGCATCCACAAGAGTCACAGTTTGGTGTGGATTTTGGGATGTACTGAAATATTGGGTTGATCGGATGAGGTACTGTCGAGCCAGTTGATATTGTGTTCCTTTAATAAATGACAAAGTTCAACCTTTCCAATAAAATCAGAAATTTTAAAAAAATCAACACTTTTATTTTCCATAAATGCGTCTTATAGTCGTAGATCGGTTGGGATTGAAATGGGGCAAAATCGGCCCAAAGGGAAAATTTTTTCCCTCACAAGGACTAAAAATACCCATAATAATCCCTAATATTTTAGCGTATTTAAGCATGTTTTTTGAATATTTCTGTTTATATTTGCTTAATATTTGGTATGCGCATTCCCCTTATAGCAAAAACGTGCACCATAAAGTGATTCTTATTTGTAGGCGGTTGAAATGGGACAAAAATGGTACATATTAAACGACAACAGCTAGAAACACGAAATTCGGTGTGTACATTCCTCTAATTGAGTAGATACATAATATAAAAGTATTTTTTCCAAATTCGTACTTTTAAGGGCTAAAATAGGAATAGAGGGATAAAAATGGTACCAACCAAACGGCTGTACCTAGAATAATGAAATTCGGTGTATACATTCCTCTGATTGCATAGATAAGTAAAATACACGGATTTTTCAAAATTTGTACTTTTTGGGGTTAAAATGAAAAAAGGGGATAAAAATAGTACCAATCTAATGAATTGAAAAAATCCGGACCAAAAAGAAACCTATTTTGTGTAGCCACAGGGTTAAAATGTTTCACAAAAATCTTCTGTTTGAATATACTGGAAATGTAAGTATCGCAAAGTTTGCTATGTTCGAAAGGGGGGAAATATAGGTCATATAAACCCTTTCTGTGGATTTATCAAATATATTTGACAATTCATATAGTTGCTATTAAACGACGACTAATGAGCGATTTATTTATATTTTTCATATTAAGTTTATTCTATTCTATTTGCAAAGCTTCCCTTTAGTAATATTCTCGAACTTTTAAAATATTTAGAACATTTTTACATGTCTTGGGAGACGCTACGTGAAAAAATATTTATTGTGATTAAAAATGCTTACATTTGGTAGCTTTTTTATTTTTGCCCAATATACTATTTGACATCGATTTTGATCTATCTATATCTTCTGATCGATAAGCCTTAAACAGACATAAATATTATTCCCATTTGTGTTTTCTTTCATTTTTTTAAGGAAATATTACTTTTGCGAACAAAATTAAAAATTTTGATTGTTCAATTTTGAGAGGAATGAAAGTGGTCTAAGTCAGTGCACTCTCTGGTTCCCTTTAGTTATAAAAGTTCGATATAGTAGTAGGATATTCTAAGAAAAAAATGTTGTGCTTCGGTGGAAAAATATTTTTTAATTGGAACGGATAAAGTGTGACTTACACTATCATTCTAACTGGCACATATATCAGCTTATGTGGAGCTGCTGTCTACGATTTTTTCGATTACACTAGGCAGCAAAATGTTTGTCAAAGTGCTATGTATGTATAAATCGTTCTTATGTATTTTGACTTTCTAAACTTGGAAACGTTTTTATATATTTTTTACTAAAATTCCAATTTTCACCAAATGTGCCTCTAATATTTGTAAAGGGTGATTTTTTAAGAGCTTGATAACTTTTTTTTAAAAAAAACGCATAAAATTTGCAAAATCTCATCGGTTCTTTATTTGAAACGTTAGATTGGTCCATGACATTTACTTTTTGAAGATAATTTCATTTAAATGTTGACCGCGGCTGCGTCTTAGGTGGTCCATCCGCTTAGTCCAATTTTGGCATTTCCACGTTTTTGAGTAACAGAGACCCAATTGGTGCGAACGGCGACGAATCGAAAATTGGTGGTCATCATTAACACTGGCCGATACAGCTGCGATATTTTCTTCAGTTCGCACTCTACGTAAGCGTGTTGGTGGTTTAATGTCCAACAATGTAAATTTGGTGCGAAATTTAGTCACAATAGCCCGAATAGCCGCTTCAGTGGGTCGATTAAACTGACCATAAAATGGAAGCGCGCAATGAACTTTCTTAACAGAGCACGCATTTTGATAATAAAATTCAATAATTTGCAAGCGTTGTTCGTTTGTAAGACGATTCATGATGAAATGTCAAAGCATACTGAGCATCTTTCTCTTTGACACCATGTCTGAAATCCCACGTGATCTGTCAAATACTAATGCATGGAAATCCTAACCTCAAAAAAATCACTCTTTACTATCGTCTTAGAAATATTAGTCCATTCATACCGGTTTTTACGTTCAATTAAAGGTAACTATGATGACTACAAATGTTGTGAATATAATTTTCATATCGAAAAAGTTGGTTTTGGAATAGTCTTCAACAATTTTTGAAAAAAAAAAACGAAAAAACTTATTTTGTTTTATTTTTTTATAGCCAATATTCTAACAAAGAAAACAATATTTATATGTAAACATAGAATGATAAATGTAGAAGTTATGAACTCTTTGTTGACGATTTTTAAAAAAATCATGATTTTTAAAGTTATTTAATAATCTTTGAAGTTATTAAAAAATCCGAAAACCCCAATTTTTCAGACACATTTTTTTATTATCTTGTTGAATAGTGCAGGTAGGGCGCTATTTACGACATACTCGCTTGGCTTAGCGTGTAAATGTCACTTTCCAATTGAAATTTTAAAAATCGAAAAATCCATCTTTATTGTTGGAGAAAATATTTGATTTATGATTTTTAAAAACGACAACAACAACTAGCCCAATCCATCAGCCACATATTTGGTGAAACTCTGAAAATTTTTACAATAATTCGTCACAAATTTGGCAAATTGTCAGAATTTGACACACACACACATACACACATAAAACGTAGAAACAAATCATCGTTTACTATACTTTGATAAATTTTTGTCCATTACAAAAAAGCTGAGTACATTTCAACATAGACCATTTGTCAGTGTCACAACGCTAATAATTGCCTATATATATTTTTTGATATTCTTTAAATTTTGTGAGAGTTTTGGCAACAAAAATAAAAACTCTCATCCAAATTTCGCCCCAGCTTGAAAAAAGACTTTTTTCCCCTTTAATCTCTTTTTGGGTAATTAGACGCACTAATTTTGTGAAATACAAACATACATGCATACATTATTATTAAGATAGAATTTCCATTTGTGCCTCGACAATTCCCCATAATCAGCAAGGGACGTGTGTACGTCTAGTCCGTCCCTTGAGATTCGTGTGAGAAACAATCAAATAATTTGTTTATACAACATTTTTCACATACCTAAAATATAATTTTGACATACTTTACTTGCTCGGCCAGATACAAGATAGATAGATGAACGATCTTTTATTTTGCTCCAGCTGGTGCTGGTCTTGTTCTCGTTCACCACTTCCATCTTCCATTGGTGCTTGTTATCGTATTTATGTACATAGATACGTTTAACATATGCTTCCAGTGGACTCCTAGATCTACCGCCACTGCCGCATCAAAAGATCATCATAAATTTGAGTGTTGAACACCTTAGGTAGAGCGTGCGCGTGTGTTTAGCAATGGGGGTTAGAGGCAGGCAGCTAGCTCCCTTATGTGTGATTATGTGTGCGAGAATACACTCAGAGAAAAACGTATGTCCAACCAAGTGGAGATAATTGCAAAAACAAAGGCAATTGTTGTGGTTACACTAAGCAACAAAAATTTTGTCATGTATAATATTTTCTGATGTATTTTGGCTCTCTAAACTAGAAAACGATATTAAAATTTTTTATGATATTTTTTTTTAAATTTTACGAAAATTCCAATTTTCGACCAAGGTACCTTAAATATGTGTACTCTCATTTTGGAAGTATAATGACGATGGCATGATTTCTACAAATATTACGAATTACACTTTCAAATAGAAACAGTAGTTTGGAAAATTCTTCAATAAATGGAAAAAAAATATTTTTTTTCAGAAACTGGCACGAAAAAATCTTCAAAAATAGAAAAAATGACGAAAAAGTTTTTTGTTTTATTTTTTAATATCTAACATTCTAAAGTAGAAAAATAAATGTTTATATTTAAAAAATCTATGGATAAATGTAGAAGTTACTCCTTGTAGACGCAAACGATTTTTTTAAAAATCATAATTTTTTTAATTTTGGTTTAAATAGCGCGAAAAATACCTTTACAAATTAGATGGAATAATTTATTTATATAATTTATTTATTTACAAGGCCTAGTTAATGAAAATCTATGGCAAAATGTAGAAGTTATGGTCCTTCTTGTAGAAGTATAAGGTGAGCCATGAAAGATTTTAAACTACTGATTACTTGGACTTTGAAAGATAGAATAACATTCATTTTTTTTCAGATTTATGTTTGACATTTGCAAAATGGGACGCTATACGCTCGAACAAAATTGAGAAATATTAAAAACTTACTTCCAAAGTAGCGAGTCTCTAATGCAAACTTCAAAAAATTTACGTGGAAAATTTTCGTGTTTTCAGATGAAGCTCATTTTCATCTCGGTGGCTATGTCAATAAGCAAAATTAGCCGCATATGGGGTTCAGAGAATCCACACGTAACTATTGAGAAGCCAATGCATCCACAACGAGTCACTGTTTGGTGTGGATTTTTGGCTGGCGGCATCATTGGGCCATGTACTGAAAAATTGGGTTTAACAGATGAAGTACAGCCGATCCGATTATTTTATGAAAAAATCCAGTCATAAACACAATTTTTATTTCAAAAGTTTTCACAAAACAAAAGTTACTTTTTGATATCATTTCGTGTACAGAGATTAGACATAGACAAAAATTTAATTAATTTATGTAATAAACGGGGTCTCAAAACTCGTTTTTTTATTTTGCCACTACAAAAGTTACTTTTTGAAGCCATTTAATATGCAGAGATAACAAATTAAAAATTAAATCGATTAATTTAGGAAAAAAATGGGTCTCTAAAACCGGGTTTTTCGAAAATGTCGTCAATGCAAAATGTACTTTTGAAAACATTTCGTGTACAGCGATGACAAATTAATAAAAGATTCTGATCAATTTATGAAAAAAATCCGGGTGTAAAACCCGATTTTTTCGAAAATGATGTCAAAGATAAAAACGAGGCCTAGTTAAGAAAATCTATGATAGCAAAAATATATTTAATATATATATATATATATATATATATATATATATATATATATATATATATATATATATATATATATTTCAAATTTTTGGAGGTTATTCCTAAACCACTGTTTCTGTGTGAAAGTGTAATTCATTTTTTTATTTTTATTTATTTTTTTTTTTTTGATTTTTTTTTTAAATATATATATATATATTCCAAATTTTTGGAGGTTATTCCTAAACCACTGTTTCTGTGTGAAAGTGTAATTCATTTTTTTTATTTTTATTTATTTTTTTGATTTTTTTTCGTGCCAGCAAAAATAGATTTTTTTTTGAAAAAAATACTTTTTTCCCAAATTCATAAATACCTTTAATTGAACATATAAGCGGTTGCATCTAAGATTTGTAGACATCATAAATACCTTTAATTGAACATATAAGCGGTTGCAATCGAACCAATATATTCAAGATGATAGTACAAATATTAAATGTGTCTAGGATAAAAATTTTATTTTAATAAATAATTTAAATAAAATTACTTATAATTTTTTATGTTGATTTTATGAATCAGCTTGCCTCAATGCGCACAAAAATATTTCTTTTTTCGGCTTGGACACATTTTTTATAATTAAAATAATCTATATATATAAAAGAGTTGCGTTACTGACTGACTGACTGACTGACTTATCATTGACCAGCCCCCAGACCAAACGGCTGAAGCCAGGGTCATGAAATTTTCAGGGTAGTTCCCAAATATGACGTAGACGTCGACTAAGGAAGGGTTTTACGAAATTCGTACTTTTAGGGGATAAAATGGCCCAAAAAGGGATAAACATCGAACCTTCGTCCTGACTAAACGGCAGTAGCTATAAACATGAAATTCGGTGAGTTCCTTGCAATGACCATGCAGACGAGCTACAAATAGGGATTTTTCGAAATTTGTACTTTTAAGTGACGAGCGGGACAAAAAGGGATAAAAATGGTACCAACTAAAGCATTACAGCTAGAAACGTGAAATTCGGTATGTAAATTCCTCTGACCATATAGTAACGAAGTAAAATTGGATTTTTCGAAATTTGTACTTTTAAAGGGACAAAAAGGGATAAAAATGGTACCAACTAAAGTACTACAGCTAGAATTTGGTATGTAAATTCCTCTGGCCATATAGAAACGAAGTAAAATTGGATTTTTCGAAATTTGTACTTTTAAAGGGATAAAAATGGTACCAACTAAAGTATTACAGCTAGAAACGTGAAATTTGGTATGTAAATTCCTCTGACCATATAGAAACGAAGTAAAATTGGATTTTTCGAAATTTGTACTTTTAAGGGACGAGCGGGACAAAAAGGGATAAAAATGGTACCAACTAAAGTATTACAGCTAGAAACGTGAAATTTGGTATGTAAATTCCTCTGACCATATAGTAACGAAGTAAAATTGGATTTTTCGAAATTTGTACTTTTAAGGACGAGCGGGACAAAAAGGGATAAAAATGGTACCAACTAAAGTATTACAGCTAGAAACGTGAAATTTGGTATGTAAATTCCTCTGAGCATATAGAAACGAAGTAAAATTGGATTTTTCGAAATTTGTACTTTTAAGGGACGAGCGGGACAAAAAGGGATAAAAATGGTACCAACTAAAGTATTACAGCTAGAAACGTGAAATTTGGTATGTAAATTCCTCTGACCATATAGAAACGAAGTAAAGTTGGATTTTTCGAAATTTGTACTTTTAAAGGTACAAAAAGGGATAAAAATGGTACCAACTAAAGTATTACAGCTAGAAACGTGAAATTTGGCATGTAAATTCCTCTGACCATATAGAAACGAAGTAAAATTGGATTTTTCGAAATTTGTACTTTTAAGGGACGAGCGGGACAAAAAGGGATAAAAATAGTACCAACTAAAGTATTACAGCTGGAAACGTGAAATTTGGTATGTAAATTCCTCTGACCATATCGAAACGAAGTAAAATTGGATTTTTCGAAATTTGTACTTTTAAGGGACGAGCGGGACAAAAGGGATAAAAATGGTACCAACTAAAGTATTACAGCTAGAAACGTGAAATTTGGTATGTAAATTCCTCTGACCATATAGAAACGAAGTAAAATTGGATTTTTCGAAATTTGTACTTTTAAGGGACGAGCGGGACAAAAAGGGATAAAAATGGTACCAACTAAAGTATTACAGCTAGAAACGTGAAATTTGGTATGTAAATTCATCTGGCCATATAGAAACGAAGTAAAATTGGATTTTTCGAAATTTGTACTTTTAAGGGGCGAGCGGGACAAAAAGGGTACCAACTAAAGTATTACAGCTAGAATCGTGAAATTCGGTATGTAAATTCCTCTGACCATATAGAAACGAAGTAAAATTGGATTTCTCCAAATTTGTAGTTTTAAGTGGCGAGCGGGACAAAAAGGGATAAAACTGGTACCAATTTTACTATTACAGCTAGAATCGTGAAATTTAGTGTGTAAACACACATGTTACCTATAGTGATTTTTCAAAATGTGTAATTTTTGGGAAAGTGGTGCAAAAAGTTATAAACTGGCTGGCTGAATCTAGAAACACGAGATCGAGGATATAAATGGTTGTTATTTTTTTGTTCAAAACTTAGTAGAAAACTATAAAAATTATACATACGAAGTAGTTCAGCTAAAATAGTGCATATCGACAAGCACATTCCTTTGACTGTGTGTGAGTGCTAGCTAATAGGAGCTTACCAAATTACTATTTTAGATTTATCTATATCCACCAAAAGAAAATTAAATAAATACTATCCAAAAACAGAGACGGATAAAATGAACGAATAACTTGCTTTTTCGCGTGCGAAGCAGCGGGTACTGCTAGTTTATCGATATTTGGTTTAGTTTTACTTTTTAATTTCTAGAATTTTCCAAAGCCAATCTGGGAAAATTCTAGAAATTAAAAAATAAAACAAAATTTTTATTTTTTTTTTGTTGCATGTAACCTTCGCAGCAATGCATTACTATATATTACATTATAATAGCAAAATGGTGGATTTGAGATGGAAGCATTAGTCGTGTTTTATTTGAGAAACACTCTTATAACTCAACTTCGCTTTATTCAGTGACATTAAAGCAGTGATGTCCGCACACACACATATTAGGCAACATTTCTTTGAGTGCATATGCCAGTTCAGAACCCAGTGCCCTACAATGTCTGGATAAAAATAACAATTTGCTCGTACAACTTGTTTATTTATGCTGCCGCTATGTTGCTGCTCTGTTGTTGTTGTTGTTGATTATTGTTTATTTTATTCAGTTGATGATGTGTTATTTTTAACCCAGAAAGAAAAACTAGACTACCCGAGTGTAGAGTGCGTGCAATTGCATTTAGACATCGGACTAGAGGCGATTTGATGGCACAGGTTGTTGTGTTGAATGTCTTGAAATTGAAATGCATTTCTAATACGCTCAACTAATTGCATACATGCATACATACGTATACTTAACGACGAGGCGACATATGTTTACGGCAAGCTATTATAAGATTTGCGGGTATACAAGTATGTTCCTATTCTGGGTTGGGTCAAAAGGTAAGCGGTCGCCGAACAAATATAGATTTAGGTAAGAAGTCACATCTAAGTATTTAAAATTTGAGAAAATGTTAATGAGGAGGAAGAAACCTTTGAATTTTGCGAATGTTGCAAATACAAAGAATTACAATACAAACTCTGCTAAGTCGCTACTAATATTAGGCGCAATTGTTTCCTCTACACAATTCGATAATTCGAAAACGCCGAGCTGAAATACCCGGGATTAAAATGTCACCATTTGAAAAACCTACAGACTGATCTAAAATCATATAAAATTAGTCATAGTGAACGAAAAAATGTTGCTAAGAGTTTTTTATTATGAGTTTTATGACAATAATACAATTTCTAAAAACGTATAAGCCCTACTGTAAAGACGAGGACTGCAAACTTAAATCCACTTTTACGATATTTTGTCAGAAAAACTACATCAGTTTGAATGGAAATTGTATAAATGGCAGACGTAATACCGTAAAGGCGGAAACCACATTGCATTTCAATCTAGGTCTTTCATTTCCTAAAAAGTTATGTATTAAATACCGACGGGCTAAAAATTGTTTCACCACGACTGAAAATAGCGAAATTACGATTTTCATGATTTAAAAAACACCATGCTACAAAAAATAATCAAGTAGAAAACTCTGGGAAGTGATATATTCATCAAAACAGATAAAAATGGTATAAAGCATGTCGACGATTTTGTAAAAAAAAATCCCAAATTTTGAAACATATTTTCCCCACATTAGGAATTCGGGTATTTTTTTGGAAAACATGGAAAAATCTAGTACTTTATCATACTTTTTATCTTTTTGATGAACTTTAGGTATTTTTATAAAATAAAAAAGAGAGATGTTAACTGAAATGACCAAAACTTGTACTTTTGCAAAAATTTTATATTAATAAAAACTAAAAACAAGTAAAAACTGCGTTAAGTTTGGCCGGGTCGAACTTTATATACCCTCCATCATGGATTGCATTCCACAGAGGTTGTCGGTTTTCGTAGAAGTGCAGTAATATTACAGGAAAATATAAATTTTGTAATATAGCCAAACCAAAACAAATATTGAAAAATTAATTTTATAAATAAATATAATATTTTAATTATTTCAAACCACGCTTATAAGGCAAGGCTACCAATACGTCAATTCAAAAAATAATTATTCTTCTATTTATATTTTCAAAAATATTTTCAAAGCCATAAATATTGGTAGATAGCGGGTGCTACAGTTGGTCGTATTTCCATTCTATTTGAATTTCAAAAGTACAAATTTTGAAAATCCATTATCAGACGAACATAGTGCAAAATAACCTAACTTCCAATTTTTGCCGTAAAAGAAAAAGTACGAATTTGGAAAAAACCTTTTATTTTGCGTGTCTATGCAGTCAGAGGAATGTATACACCGAATTCCATGATTCCATTTGGTTGGTACCATTTTTACCCCCTTGACGTTTCTACGCAATTAGAATTTTATCATTCTAGTTGTAGTCGTTTAGTTGGTACTATTTTTATCCCTCTGTACCATTGTATCCCTTTAGAGTACTAATTTCGAAAAATTCGTCTATTTTCCGTGTCTTCACACTAAGAGGAATGTATACTCCGAATTTCATGACTCTAGCTGCGCTCATTAGATTGGTACTATTTTTATCCCCTTTTTTCATTTTAACCCCAAAAAGTACGAATTTTGAAAAATTCGTGTATTTTACTTATCTATGCAATCAGAGGAACGTACACACCGAATTTCGCTTTTCTAGCTGTTGTCGTTTAATATGTACAATGTTTATCCCTTTTTTGCCCCATTTCACCCCCTACAAATAAGAATCACTTTATGGTGCACGTTTTTGCTATAAGGGGAATGAACATTCCAAATATCAAGCAAATATAAATAGAAATATTCAAAAAACATGCTTAAATACGCTAAAATATTAGGGATTATTATGGGTATTTTTAGTCCTTGTGAGGGCAAAATTTTTCCCTTTGGGCCGATTTCGCCCCATTAAAATCCCAACCGATCTACGACTATAAGACGCATTTATGGAAAATTTGAACGTTCTAGCTCCTTTCGTTTAGATGCTAGCGTGCTTTCAACAGACGGACGGACGGACGGACATGGCTTGATCGTCTTAGAATTTTATGACGATCAAGAATATATATACTTTATAGGGTCGCTGGTCGATATTTCAAGGTGTTACAAACGGAATGACAAAGTTAGTATACCCCCATCCTGGAGGTGGAGGGTATAAAAAAAATAATAACTATGGCAATTATTAAAGGATTTTTAGAAACAAAGCCAAGGAACGGACAAAATGTGTTATTTAAATTGAATTTACAAGTGGTATGGTTAGCAAACAATATAATGTGCAAAACATTGACAATGTTGAAGAATGGCTAAAAAATTAAAAAAATGAGTTTGTTGGGCAAAAGTACACATTAAGGGGGAGTCGATTAGTATGGGAGGAAAAAATTAACAAAGCATCAGGCTAAAACGTAATCTACGGAAAATTCTAAAAACAATTCTCGAAGAAACCATGGGTCTAAAAACTTCATGTGTTCAGCGTCATCTTCTGAGAAACACCGTGCGACAGTATTTATTGGACTTGAACACGACCATATACACATAAAACTATAGATCACCCGCAGTAAAACTGCATACGCAGTTTTTTCTTACAGGACTTTTATTTTCCAAATGATAAATATGTTTTAATAATTTATTTTTGCACTTTTGGCAGCCACACTAGGACGGCTTTAGTATCAAATGAAAGGGGAGAATATCTGTTAAAAATAGTTAAAGCATTAACAGTCATTTCAAAATTTCCCCCAGATTTGTTTATTTGATTCATGTTTAAATTTCAAGGGTGTCATTTTCGCTTTAGAAATCTTTTGTATTTCAGTACTAAACACTCATGTGCGTATGATTAATATTAACCGAAAAATGTACGTATACGTATGAATAATATTAATACGAATCTAAGGAAGCGTATGATTAATATTAATAATAATTATATGGGGAAAGTTTACTAAAGAAAAAACTACAATAATAGTCTTCAAAAACGTTCACATAATTCCAATGGAAACGGACAAGTATAGTATATCGTGGCCTGAAATGCAAATAGGCGTAACAACAAAAAATCGTAAATCTAGTTTGGTTTTCATTACAGTAGATTACACTAAAATAAACAATCTGAAAAAGTTAAGATTTCTTCGACCATAAATTAAAAATTTATAAGCAAGTCGTCAATATATAGAATTTATGAATACAATACAAACTTTAGGGCCTATGAAAATGTGCATGTCGTCATTTGGTATTTCAGGTGACGAATAATTGTAAATAAAGTGTATAACACAATATTACCTGCAGAACAGAGGGCTGCATTGTTATGTCTATGTACAGTAGAATGGGTAACGAAACCCCCCAGAAATGAAGATTGGATTGTTTAATGATGATCTGCCAAATATTTCGTCACAGGATCAAGTCATCCGTGAGCTAAACGCTCTTGAAAATACCTCTAAAATCATCTTTTTCCCGTGTAATTTTTTTATGTTGCATTTTTGTACATTTTTTTCTGAATTAATAGACCCTTGGAAGCACTTTAAATAAAATTATTTATTCTTGTCTTAGAATAACTCATGGGATGTGTTATTGGACGTTTATATTGATTTTTTTGGGGTTTTCAAGGTGATAGTTAAAAGCTCATATTGCTTGGTGAACGAGATCCTGCCAGGATGGTGGACTCGTTAGGTTCTCAAAGACGGAATCTTGTGAGAAGCCTGTGTAGTTGTGGTTGTTGTTGCACGAAAATGCAAGCAACGAAAACACAAGATAACACAAATATAACGTAAGTAAATGTCGTTTACTTACGAGATGGTTCCTTGAAATAAAAACACTGACGGTTTCGATAAAAGGGAATTATTATTTATTGATTGTTGACACGGTGGTTTTTGGAGAAATCACTTGCACTTTTTGAGAAACAGAAAAGCAAAGTGGACATCACAAACATATTAAGTTGGCTGCAATCCTGGCCTACCAGTGTCAGGGATGACACTTAGTCGTTGAGATCGACCAAGTCGATGTCATCATCGACAGGACCTGATCGATCGTCAACACTTGGAAACATTTTGTACGCGGTGCTTTGAAAAATAAATAGAAGGAATCAATACCTTTCAAATGAAGCCTAAATGATGAATATCGGAAGAAAGATGATGACACTGACTACATGTTTGTAAAATAATTTAATACATCCTTCCGATGTTCGTCATTTATGCGCCATTCGAAAGGTATTGGCTGCCACTTTTTAAATACTAACACCAAATATGAAAAAATTTTCAGCTGTCACTATGAAAAAAACACAAAAAATTACTATAAAGGTGCAATAATTCGACCAATAAGTTACTCTAAGACAAGAATCAAAATTTATATTTAAAGTGCTTTCAGGGGTCTATTCAGAAAAAATTGACAAAAATGCAGCACAACAATGCTTTTTAGGGATATTTTTTGAGGAACGTTTAGCTCACAGACGTCATGATCTAGGAACGAAATATTTTTGCGTCTGTAAAGAATATCATAACTTCTATATTTTTCCATAGATTTTTTTAAATATAAACATTGTTTTTTTACGTTAAAATGTTAGCCATTAAAAAATAAAACAAAATACTTTTTACTGATATTTCTTCCATTTTTATGCTTTTTTCGTGCCAGAAAAAAATATTTAAAGAAAAAAGTTTTTAAGACTGTTCTAAACCTCTATTTTATTTGTAGCCATGATGAGTACCTCTAATACCTTTGTAGCCATGATGAGTACCTCTAATTTAATATAAAACCTGGTGTTATCGGACTTATATTTCCAAAGTGAGAGTACAAATATTTAATGTACTTTCGAAGAAAATTCGAATTTTAGTAAAAAAAAAAAAACTGAAAAAAAACATAAAAATTTTTTCCACTTTAGAAGGCCAAAATACATCAGAATTGTTGTACAGTGTTATTATTTGTATCTTAGATATCCTCAATACTGAAAGAATTATCTTCATAACATTTATGATTTTGTCTTAACCTCAGTGAAAATTTTCATTAAAAAGTCGCCAAAGAAACACTTCAAAAAATGTGTGAAACATGTTTCATAAAGCACAAATCGATGAGAAGTGTCATATATGTTATGAAACATTTCTTAGAAATTATGAAATGCAGTTCTTCATTCGATGAACTTTTTTCATACAAATTCATAATATTATTTATGAAAATTTTCATAGATTTTATAAAGAAACTTGTCATTTATTTTGGTTTAAGACCAAAGGTTGTGCTAAAGTCTTCAGCAGAACCCAAAATTACCAAAAAGGCAAAGAGAGAGACCTTTATTGCTGCAGCTAAAAGTTGACTGCGCAGTTTCGATGGGCGCTACCCCATCTCATCAGAACTTTCGCAACGAATGTATGTCTTTGACTTAAATCAGGGTTCGTATTAGTACCAGCGGTCACATATGACAAATGAGAAGCGCTGATAAACAAAATATTCCACCGAACTAAGACAACACACTAAAAATCTCACTTTGCCAATTCAATGTTATGCATGTGCTCGCAACAATGCAAAGGTTGTTGTTGTACGGTATGTCCCGTCTTCACTGTACCTCGTGTGTATTGTTGTTGTTTGTTTGTATAGTTGGTCTGTTATGTTGTATGTGTAGTCAGCACAACCTTTGGTCTTAAACCAAAATTAATGACAACACATACAAACAACAAACTTCAATAATTTTATGAAAAAGTTTCATTGCGAAAGTCTTTGCAATGAGTATGTCATTGGCCAAAATCAGGGTAAATACTTATGTCAGAGTTGAATAGAGGACAAATGAGAATTGCTAGTTATGAAATATTTCATAAAAACTATGAAATTATTCATTATATTTATCCCTTTTCGTCCCGTGCACCCCTTAAAAGTGCAAATTTCGAAAAATCAAACTACTGCGCTTCTATATGGTCAGAGAAATTTACACACTAAATTTCACGATTCTAGCTGTAATACTAAAGTTGGTACCATTTTTATCCCTTTTTGTCCCGCTCGCAACTTAAAAGTACAAATTTCGAGAAATCCATTTATGTTGCATTCATGTTGTCAGTGGAACTTACACACCACATTTCACGACTATAGCTCCAATACTTTAGTTGGTACTACTTGTATCCCTTGTTGCTCACCCCCTATAAGAAAATTAAAAAAAAAACATTTAGATTGCGCTTTACATACAGTTTACACTCCAAATTTCCCGACTATAGCTGCAATTCTTAAAATGGAACAATTTCGAACAATTCAATTATACCGCGCTTCTACATGGTCAGAGGAATTTACATACCAAATTTCACGATTCTAGCTGTAATACTTTAGTTGGTACCATTTTTATCCCTTTGTGTCCCGCTCGCCCTTAAAAGTACTAATTTCAAAAAATCCAATTTTACTTCATTTCTATATGGTCAGAGGAATTTACATACCAAATTTCAGGATTCTAGCTGTAATACTTAAGTTGGTCCCATTTTTATCCCTTTTTGTCCCGCTCGCCCCTTAAAAGTACAGATTTCGAAAAATCCAATTTTACTTCGTTTATATATGATCAGAGGAATTTACGTACCAAATTTCACGATTCTAGCTGTAATACATTAGCTGGTACCATTTTTATCCCTTTTTGTCCCGCTCGCCCATTAAAAGTACAAATTTCGAAAAATCCCTATTTGTAACTCGTCTGCATGGTCATTGCAAGGAACTCACCGAATTTCATGTTTATAGCTGCTGCCGTTTAGTCAGGACGAAGGTTCGACGTTTATCCCATTTTGGGCCATTTTATCCCTTAAAAGTACGAATTTCGTAAAACCCTTTCTTAGTCGACGTCCCAAATATGACATTTGGGAACTACCCTGAAAATTTCATGGCCCTGGCTTCAGCCGTTTGGTCTGTGGGCTGGTCAATGATAAGTCAGTCAGTCAGTAACGCAACTCTTTTATATATATAGATGACATGTTTATGAATCATTTCATTTCATTTATGAATTTTTCATACATATTAAGAAAAAAATTCACTAAATTTATGAAATTGCTTCATAAGTATTATGAAGGAAAATTCTTTTTGTATTTGGCAAACTAGTGTAATTAATCGAATCAAAAATTACATTTTAAGGGACAACCTAATATACATTTATAAAGTATTTTGCTGAAATATGATTTTTTAAAATTTCATTGAAATCCATTAATCTATAA
The DNA here is from genome assembly GCA_947397865.1 of Polietes domitor. Taxonomy (NCBI): domain Eukaryota; kingdom Metazoa; phylum Arthropoda; class Insecta; order Diptera; family Muscidae; genus Polietes; species Polietes domitor. Next base: position 164,889,487 of record OX377621.1, read on the forward strand.
ATAAAATCAATTTCTACCCTGTTTGGAATAATTTTGATTCCAAATATCACTTTAATCCCCCACTGTGCACCACATTTTCTTAGTCAAACAGAAAAGTTCATACATACATACATATGTGTGTGTACATAAGTGTTCCAATTAGTTTGGACATGCACGCATGCTCAAAACACACCTTTGGCAAATATCAAATTTGTGAATGTGAATTAACACACATAGTATACGAGTATGTATGTATGTGTCTGCTGTCTATCATAATGTAAATTTAGTCATCTTCTTGCAGATATTGCATATCTGTCTTTGGTTACAGTTCCAATATTTGCTAAATAATTTTCGGTTTTATGTATTTTATAACACATGTCCATTTGTATGTGTATCCACCTACCTAACCTATATGGGTTTGTACATATCTTTTATCATAACATGCAAATATCTTTTACCTGCATCCGTTCCAGAAAAAAAGAATAAATATTTTAGCAAACATCAAACTGAACTGAAGGAATTTTTCGGTGTTTTGCGGAGTCAACTTCAAACGTTATCTAAGGCTACGAAAAACACAAAGTAAATAACCCCCAAACTCCGACACGATGAAGTAATAAATTTGTGGGTTGCATGAGAAGGAACAATGCTGGTTGTCGGCGAAGAACGATTGACAGTTTTAGGTCGAGAGTTTCGAATTAAATCGCTAAAAGCTGAGTTCCAACTAAAACAACAAATTTGAAAAACAAATAAAAAATAAATAACAAAAATAATCGACTGAGGTGTCTCACCTCAGTTTACAGCTGTCATTAAGAACGGGAGGGGATAAGAACAAAAAATGGAATTTGGATTCAACAAGCAACGGGATATTTTGTATCCCGGACAAAAACGGATTGAAAATATGTTACGAGCAAAAATGGAATATTAGTCTATTCAGAGCAAAAACGGTTTAAAGCGGCTAACTCATTTTTGTTCGTAGTCAAGTACTAGTATTACGAATGCCAATTCGTTAAAGCTAGAATTATGAAATTTTCGGATAATAACTGCGATTAGGGGTCAAAATTGACTCCATATTTCCCAATTACACGGTATGTTGAATGTTCGAAAATTTTTACTCTGTGAAAATAAATGCTGGATACAGAAACATATACATAAAGACACTTTCAGATCAACAGTATATGCTCTTATGTGGAAATGTGACACGGCACAAATCTCAAAACAAATGACTGTGTATTTATGATGTACCAACAAATCATCGCAATATTCAAGTCAGAAAAAAAATTAAAAATTATTTTTATAAATATTGGCATATCTTGTCATTCGATTCTATACACTTCAGTCCCATTTTTGTTCCCACTATGCAACAAAAAAGAAAATTTGTGTGTCCAAGCCGAAAAAAATATTGTTTGTGTGCATTGTGGCATGCTAATGCATAAAATCAACACAATAAATTCTGTGGATAATTTAAAAAAAATATATATGGATAATTTTTAAAATTATGCAATTGTGATATCTACAAATGTTGCGAATTACACTTTCACATAGACACAGTGGTTTAGGAATATCCTCCGAAAATTTGGGAAACATTTTCTTTTTAAATAAATGTAGAAGTCATGATACTCTTTGTAGAAGTAAACAAATATATTTTTTTAATCTATTTTTTCTGGCACGAAAAAAATCGTAAAAAATAGAAAAAGTCGGAAAAAAATATTTCGTTATATTTTTAATAGCTTGTATTCGCCAAAAACAATATAAAAAATATATGGATAAATGTAAAAGTTTTGATACTCTTTGTAGACGCATTTTTTTTTTGCAAAAAAAATTATTTTATATATATTTGTTTTAATTTTTTCTAAAATTAAAATTTTCGTCTTAAGCACCTTTAAAATGTGTACCCTTATTTTACATCCGATCGTACCCACTTATATGTTCAATTAAAGGTACACATGATGGCTACAAATATTGCGAATTACACTTTCCAATAAAAACAGTGGTTTGGGAACAGCCTCAAAAAATTTGGGGAAAAAATATATTTTTTTTTTTTTCAAAAAAAAATATTTTTGCTGTTACTAAAAAATCGTAAAAAATAGAAAAAATGTTGGAAAAAGGTATTTTGTGTTATTTTTAATATCTAACATTAACACAAAAAAGAAATGTTTATATGTAAAAAATCTTATATAAAAATAATAAAAAACGAAAAAAGTTGGAAAAAGTTATTTTGTTTTATTTTTACTAGCGAACATTCAAACGCAAAAAAACAGTGTTCATGTGTAAAAAATCTATAGATAAACTCAGAGTTTGTGATACTCTTTGTAGACGCAATTTTTTTTTCGAAAAAATGTATTTTTACTGGCACGAAAAAAAGAAAAAAGTCGGAAACAAATATTTTGTTTTATTTTTTAATAGCTAAAATTCTAACACAAAATCAATGTTTGTATGTAAAAAATCTATGGATAAATGTGGGAAAATATTTTTTTCGCAAAAAATCTATTCTTGCTGGCACGAAAAAAATCGTAAAAAATAAAAAAAGTCGGAAAAAATATTTATGATTTAAACAAATATTTGCGTCTACTAAGAATATCATAAATTCTACATTTATCCATAGATTTTTACATATAAAAATTGTTTTTGTGTTAGAATGTTAGCTATTAAAAAATAAAATAAAATATGTTTGCCGACTTTTTTTATTTTTTTATGATTTCTTCGTGCCAGCAAAAATATTTTTTTTTGAAAAATAATTAAATAAATAATTAAAAAATAATTAAATAAATAACTAAAAAAATTAAATAAATAATTTAAATTTTTATCCATACAAAGTATATATCGCATTTTTATTCGTAGTCCTATTAGAGATGGGCGCGTGAGTGATTTCTAACTCACGTTCACGCACGCTCACGAAGGCATAATTTTGAATCACGCTCGTTCACGCACGAACATTTTTTCGTCGAACATTTTTTCGAGTAAAATAATTTTCACAATCACGCGTGATTCATTATTAATCACGTGAGTCGCGCCCATCTCTAAGTCCTATGCCTATCCCTTATTACCCAAAAAAAGCAAAACCTTATTGTTATACCCTCCACCTCCAGGATGGGGGTATACTAACTTTGTCATTCCGTTTGTAACACCTTGAAATATCGACCTGAGACCCTATAAAGTATATATATTCTTGATCGTCATAAAATTCTAAGACGATCTAGCCATGTCCGTCCGTCTGTCCGTCCGTTGAAAGCACGCTAGCATCTAAACGAAAGGAGCTAGAACGTTCAAATTTTCCATAAATACGTCTTATAGTCGTAGATCGGTTGGGATTGAAATGGGGCGAAATCGGCCCAAAGGGAAAATTTTTTCCCTCACAAGGACTAAAAATACCCATAATAACCCCTAATATTTTAGCGTATTTAAGCATGTTTTTTGAATATGTCTGTTTATATTTGCTTGATATTTGGTATGCGCATTCCCCCTACAGCAAAAACGTGCACCATAAAGTGATTCTTATTTGTAGGGGGTAAAATGGGGCAAAAAAGGGATAAAAATGGTACATATTAAACGACAACAGCTAGAAACACGAAATTCGGTGTGTACATTCCTCTAATTGAGTAGATACATAATATAAAAGAATTTTTTTCCAAATTCGTACTTTTAAGGGGTAAAATGGTACCAACCAAAAGGCTGTACCTAGAATAATGAAATTCGGGGTATACATTCCTCTGATTGAATAGACAACTAAAATAAACGGATTTTTTAAAATTCGTACTTTTTATGGTTAAATTGGAAAAAGGGGATAAAAATAGTACCAATCAAATGGCCGTAGCTAGAGCCATGAAATTCGGAGTATACATTGCTCTGATTGCATAGACACTTAAAATAAACAGATTTTTCGAAATTCGTACTTTTTGGGGTCAAAATAGAAAAAGGGGATAAAAATAGTACCAACCAAATGACCGCAGCTAGAGTCATGAAATTCGGAGTATACATTCCTTTGACTACGTAGACATGAAAAATAAAAGGTTTTTTTCCAAATTCGTACTTTCAAGGGATACAATGGGTACGGAGGGATAAAAAATGGTACCAATCAAACGGCTACACTTGGAATAATGAAATTCGGTGTATACATTGCTCTGATTGCATAGACACTTAAAATAAACAGATTTTTCGAAATTCGTACTTTTTGGGGTTAAAAAGAAAAAATGGGATAAAAATAGTACCACTCAAATGACCGCAGCTAGAGTCATGAAATTCGAAGTATACATTCCTCTGACTGCGTAGACACGGAAAATAGACGAATTTTTCGAAATTCGTTTTTTTTTGGGGTTAAAATGGAAAAGGGGGATACAAATAGTACCAACCAAATGACCGCAGCTAGCGTCATGCAATTCGGAGTATACATTCCTCTGACTGCGTAGACACGAAAAATAAACGGATTTTGCGAAATTCGTACTTTCAAGGGATACAATGGTACAGGGGGATAAAAAAGTACCAACTAAACGAATTCGGTGTATACATTCCTCTGACTGCATAGACACGAAAAATAAAAAGTTTTTTTCCAAATTCGTACTTTTTCTTTTACGGCAAAAATTGGTTGAATCATGAAGTTAGGTTATTTTGCACTTTGCACATGTACATCTGATAATAGATTTTCAAAATTTGTACTTTTGGAATTAAAATAGAATGGAAGTACAACCAACTGTAGCACCCACTATCTTTCAATATTTATGGTATGTAAGCTTTTTGAAAATATAAATATAAGAATATTTATTTTTTTATTTGAAATCGATAATGGTTTGATATAATTAAAATATTATATTTATTTATATAATTATTTTTTCAATATTTGTATTTGTTTTAGTTTGGCTATATTACAAAATTTATATTTTCCTGTAATATTGCTGCACTTCTACGAAAACCGACAACCTCTGTGGAATGCAATCCATGGTGGAGGGTATATAAAGTTTGGCCCGGCCGAACTTAACGCACTTTTAACTTGTTTTTTATTTTTAATCCAATTTTTTTGCTTTCACACCCTCACATGTTCTTTTCATATTTTTCTATTGTGTGCCTTTACACATACATTTATAACGCCTTGATTTGGCAGAATTCATTCGTCTCAGTAGAATTCATCATCTGGAAATCGAACGTAAAGTCCTCCCCTGAAAAGTAAATCATATATTCGGGCAGCAATAATAAAACTCTCCTACAACGATCGCAGTTTATCTATAGATTTTCTACTAAAATACCATAAGATAATAGGGTGTGTTGATTTTAGACAATTTTTGATTTTCAAAAACATGTAATTAAAAAGAAATTGGAATTCTCAGATTTAAATTTAGGTAATTATCAACGCTATGTATCAATTGTATCTTTCACGTAGAAACAGTGTTTAAGTTGCGGTCGTTATAAAAATTAAAAAATGTGTTTTTGAAAAAAAAAAAAAGAATTTTCTTTTGATGATTTACAGAGCTATACAAAATTTGATCAGAAAAATAAAATTATATTTGAAAATGGCATTCCACCACTTTTTAACTAAACGTTTTTGAAATTCAAAATTTGTCTAAAATCAACACACCCTAATACGTTAATTTCTCAGGACGATTTTTATTTTTCTGGAAATTTTCTAATTTTAATAAAAAAAATAACATACTTTTGTACTGAAATATCTTGACCATCCTTGCAAATCAATGTTCACAATATTTGTTGTCGATTTTGTTCTCATAAAAATTAGCATAACAGAAATCAAATTCGCCACACTGTGCAAAGTTTTATGACGATTTACCGAGCTAAACTAAATTTTATCAAAAAAAAATAAAATTATATCTGAGAATTGTCTGAAATCAACACACCCTAATAAGATATTTCTCAGGACGTTTCCCTTATTTCCAGAAATTTTCCAAATAAAATTGTCATACTTTTGTATTGAAATATTTTGACCTCACACTGTGCAAAGCTTTATTTTATCTATTTATGTCATATTTATTTAAAGGAAAAACGACTAACAACTTAATTAATTATTTTTAAATTAATTAGTTCCTTTTATCCAGAATTATCATGACACCATCGCATTTATCCGTTTGTTATCCTAGCGCGTGATAGTGTGACATTTTATGCTACACACACCCGCACACCCGCACACAGCTCTTCAACTTGTAGCATAAGTATGTCCTTCTTGACGCTCTTTTCGTGACTCTTGTGAACGAACATATGGAAGTAGTTTTTGTATTTTTTTTTCTTAAACATCAAATGGTGTGATTTTTACATGAGAACTCTAATAAGAGTAATGACATCATCCCGATACACTTGCAGAGCAAACAGAAGCGTAGGAAATGAGAACAATTAAAGAGGGGGCATTCAAAAATAGGGACCATTTGTGGTAGTGTAAAACAATAACCACGTCCTTCGGGCCGATTTCGCACATTTACTATGCCAAGCGATATATGAGTTATTCCATGTCAAGCGGTAATATTTTTCTCATAAAATTAATGTATTTAAAAAAAAAAAGAAAATGTTTTTCACGAGTTATGATCAAAATAAAAAAATATTTATTTTTTCAACAAAAAAAATGTTTTCAAATAGGTGTGTTCATTCAATCAAAATCTCCAGAATGAATTTTTTGTAGTTTATGAACACAAGGTTTAAAAACTATAAAAAATTCAAGAAAAAGTGGACAATGGAAAATATATATTTTTTTTATTTTAAACTAAAAACTATGAAAAATTCAAGAAAAAAGTGAACAATGGAAAATATATAATTTTGTTTTATTTTTCTGGTGGTTTTTCATCAACTTTTTTTTAGATTTCTTACGTTGTGAAAAAATTGTCATTCTGAGGATTTTTCACTGAAATTTTGGTTGATTTTGCAAAAAAATAATTAAAAAAAAATCGTAAAAAATAGAAGCCACTAAAAAAGACATCTAAGGACACTACTAATTTATTATTATTTAAGAAATTTAATAAAAATAATTATAAAATATAATAATTTATTATTTAATAAAACACCGATAAACATTCTTAATGTTTATACTTCTCATAATACATATTTTTTATTATATTTTAAAAAATTATGACAACAATAGGTCTGATCATTTCCATCTCCACATATGGACTGGTGTCGTAAGAAGATTTCCTTCAAAATGTCACGCCCGTTACAATTTAAATATCATATATTTCCTATATTCATAAAGATATGTCGGTAATGTCTACTTTAGAAGAAGGCGTATTAACTACTCTTTTGATTAGCAAAAATGAATAAGGACATGTAATGGAAGAATATTACAGAATTCAAGAAAATAAGTAAAACCTGAAGATTTTCCTCAAGGCTAAGTTCACACCCGTAACGCTCTAGATTATATAGTATATCTCCTATATTTATTTATTTATTTGCAATAATATTCCGATTAACCTGACGTTTTCAATTGGCACTATAACAAAAATCTCAGTCAATGAATATGGGAGATATTTAAACATATTTAAGGAAAAGTGTCACATCCGTTCCAATGGAATCACCCTAATGTAATCATTTCGAAAATCAAAATGAAAGAAATGAAATTGTAAAAACTTAAAACTATATATAACGTGGCTATATATTTTAAAAATAATTGAAACTGACTTCAAAAGAAGATACAACGTATTAAAATCGGTCAAGTATTTCAGGAGTTACAGACGATTGAATGAACAAACCTTTTTTTGAAAAAATGTGTGTTTTTTATATCCTCCACCTCCAGGATGGGGGTATATTCCTTTGTCATTCCGTTTGTAACACCTTAAAATATTCATCGGAGACCCCATAAAGTATATATATTCTGGGTCGTGGTAATATTCTAAGACGATGTCCGTCTGTCCGTCTGTCTGTTGAAAGCACGATAGCGGCCGAACGAAATGAGCTAGGAGGTTCAAATTTTTCCTAAATGTGTCTTATGGTTGTAGATCGGTTGGGATTGAAAGTGGACGAAATCGGCCCAGAGGGAAAAATTTTTCCCTCACAAGGACTGAAAATACCCCTAATATTTAGAGTATTTCAGCATGTTTTTTTAACATATTAACATATTTACAATGCGCATTCCCTCTATAGCATAAAAGGGCACCATAGAGTGATTTTTATTTGTAGGGGGCGAAATGGGACAAAAAGGGATAAAAATAGTACCTATCAAACGACAACAGATAGAAACACAAAATTTGGCGTGTACATACCTCTAATAGAGTAGATACATAATATACAAGAATTTTTTCTAAATTTGTACTTTTAAGGGGTTAAATGGGGATAGAGGGATAAAAATAGTACCAACCTAACGGCTGCACATAGAATAATGAAATTCGATATATACATTCCTCTGATTGCGTAGACACGTAAAATAAAAGAACTTTCCAAAATTCGTACTTTTTGGGGTTCAAATGGAAAAAGGGGATAAAAATAGTACCTACCAAATGACAGCAGCTAGAATCATTAAATTCGGAGTATACATTCCTCTGACTGCGTAGACACGAAAAATAAAACGTTTTTTCCAAATTCGTGCTTTCAAGAGATACAATGGCTACAGTTGGTACTATTTTTAGTACCAACTAAACGAATACAACTAGAATGATGAAGTTCAGTGTGTACATACCTCTAATTGTGTAGATACGTAAAATAAAGAGATTTTAGATAGTAGTACTCTTGAGGGGGCAAAATTGGAAAAAAGGGATAAAAATGGTACCAACAAAATGGCCGCTGATATAATCATGGAATTCGGTGTATACATTCCTCTGACTGCATAGCCACGTAAAATATTTTTTTCCAAATTCGTACTTTATTTTGTTGCTTATACGACAAAAAATGGTAGGATCATGAAGTTGTCTTATACTGCGTACGTGAGAGGTAAGGTATTTTCAAAATTTATACTTTTGAAATTAAAATAGGATGGAAATACAACCAACCAAACGACTGTAGCTGAAAATACACTCTCTATCCCCCAATATTTAGGGTATTTATGATTGCTCCCTTTTATTTACTTTATGAATTGAAGTATTACATCCATTATATATATAGTATACAAATATTGGTAGCCTTGGCTTATTAATGAAATTTCTTATTCCTCTTGTAGCTTGGAAGCACCACAAAGAAAATAATAGTTTTAGCAGGCGATATGGGACAAAGAGGGATAAAATATGGTACCAATGATACGACAACAGCTAGAATCATGAAATTCGGTGTGTACATCCCTCTAATTGCATAGACACGTAAAATAGGGATTTTTCGAAATTCGTACTTTTAAGGGATATAATTAAAAAGAGGGATACAAATGGGACCTACCAAACCGCTGAAGTTGAAATCATGAAATTCGGTGTATACATTCTGACTATGAAGACTCGAAAAAGGTTTTTTTTTTCGAAATTTGTACATTTGTTACAAGTGGAATGACAAACTTAGTATACATCCTATGGTGGAAGGTATAAAAATTGATTAATCAAAGAAATTTTGTAAGAATATCAACTCTAATGTATGTGAAAGATAGAAAACATTGCGTTACAATTGAATATGTCTCCCTTCTATTATGTTCTTCTATCTGATATCCAGCTCCTAGGGACGGACACACCTGCCCAAGTCCTCAGTTCAGATGAAATTTATATGTAACACAATTTAGCACATTCAAAGCATGGAAGCATGGTTCTGTTGTTACGCTTCCTTTATTATCCCTCCTGCGGGTAAAGTGCGACTACCAGCTCCCACTCATGACCCCCTACTCATGTCCTTCCCACTCATGTCCTCCTACTCAAATGTATGTACATGCATGCAACCACTCATAAAAAAAATACCCCGCGAAAGGAACTTGTTTTATTTCACTATATACGAGTAACTATGTCATCCAAAGGATAATGACGCATGAGTAAGAAGAATTTCATAGAAATTATTGCGAATTCTATGGAAGGATATGGCAAAGTAACACGCAAACTTTTAAAGAGTTAATGACTTGTTAGTGAGGGGGGGGAATGACTTAGAACATTTTAATAATGAATTCGTCTTTTTTTCCTATTGAGTAAGGACTTTAAAAGGATATGGAGGAGGAAAGAGATTTTGATTTACTCAAATCTCTTAATTTTAATTCTCAGTAAAATCAATGATGAAATTGCTTTATTTGAATCAAAAATTTTAAATAAATTATCTCTGCTATATTCATAAATATTTATCAAAGCTTCAAAGCATGATTTTGCTTTGAAATTTCGTCTGCGATAAATGATTATGAATATGGCCGTCTGTCTTTTCATAATTTTTAAATATAAATATGTTCAAATGTCCGATGACGTTAGACCCCCTGTGCTCAAGTACTTTTAAATTCCATAGTTTTATGTGGAAAATATAGACATGGTGTTCGTGAATTCAATAAATAATTCACGAATTCCACAACAAATCATTGAAACCACTCAGTGCTTGAGATGTAATCTCAATAGACCTCATATTTATGTATTTATTTTTTTATGGTTTTTCTTGACACTCATTTGATTTGTTAACTCAGCCTCAGCAGAAAATTGAAATACAAAAAAATTTCCATATTTTCCTCTTCATCAGCCAGCAAACGTAAATCACCGATAATTTTGTTTTGCTGAAGGTTGGATATTATACTACAATGAAAGCATCCATCAATTTACATATGTATGTATGTCTGAAAAGCATAAATTTTATTTTTGGAAATTTTTGAAAATTTCTAAAAAAAAAAAAATATTTGCGTTCATTGATTTATTAAGTGTTCAGCTGAATTCTCAGCATGTTGAAAGACAGAAGCCAAACACAGAGTGTTGAGTTCAGTCAGGTTGAATATATTATTATCTATTAAAGGAATAGCTCTCGAAAAGTTTAAAATCCATAAATGTATGGGTATAAATTGATATGAAAAAAAAGGAACATTATTATAATACCTGGCTACAGTTTGTGTCAATTTAGATGTAATTTTTTTTGGAGTTTGACTTCTATAACTGTTGGTTATCTCTAATCAGACATCTGCCTTTAAACAACAAATATTATTTGCTCTTTCTCAGCAGACAATTTGTTGATAGTGATGCAAATATACTGTCGTTACAACAAACTATTTGCGTTTTTTATACCCTCCACCTCCAGGATGGGGGTATACTAACTTTGTCATTCCGTTTGTAACACCTTGAAATATCGACCTGAGACCCTATAAAGTATATATAATCTTGATCGTCATAAAATTCTAAGACGATCTAGCCATGTCCGTCCGTCCGTCTGTTGAAAGCACGCTAGCATCTAAACGAAAGGAGCTAGAACGTTCAAATTTTCCATAAATGCGTCTTATAGTCGTAGATCGGTTGGGATTGAAACGGGGCGAAATCGGCCCAAAGGGAAAAAATACTAAAAATACCCATAATAATCCCTAATATTTTCCCTCACAAGGACTAAAAATACCCATAATAATCCCTAATATTTTAGCATGTTTTTTTTGAATATGTCTGTTTATATTTGCTTGATATTTGGTACGCGCATTCCCCTTATAGCAAAAACGTGCACCATAAAGTGATTCTTATTTGTAGGGGGTGAAATGGGGCAAAAAAGGGATAAAAATGGTACATATTAAGCGACAACAGCTAGAAACACGAAATTCGATGTGTATATTCCTCTAATTGAGTAGATACATAATATAAAAGTATTTTTTCCAAATTAGTACTTTTAAGGGGTAAAATGGGAATAGATGGATAAAAATGGTACCAACCAAACGGCTGTACCTAGAATAATGAAATTCGGTGTATACATTCCTCTGATTGCATAGATAAGTAAAATACACGGATATTTCAAAATTCGTATTTTTTGGGGTTAAAATTAAAAAAAGGGGATAAAAATAGTACCAATCTAATGACCGCAGCTAGAGTCATGAAATTCGGAGTATACATTCCTCTGAGTGTGTAGACACGGAAAATAAACTGATTTTTCGAAATTCGTACTTTTTGGGGTTAAAATGAAAAAAGGGGATAAAAATAGTACCAATCTAATGACCGCAGCTAGAGTCATGAAATTCGGAGTATACATTCCTCTGAGTGTGTAGACACGGAAAATAAACAGATTTTTCGAAATTCGTACTTTTTGGGGTCAAAATGGAAAAAGGGGATAAAAATAGTACCAATCAAATGACCGCAGCTAGAGTCATGAAATTCGGAGTATACATTCCTCTGACTGCGTAGACACGGAAAATAGACGAATTTTTCGAAATTAGTACTTTCAAGGGATACAATGGTACAGAGGGATAAAAATAGTACCAACTAAACGACTACAGCTAGAATGATAAAATTATAATTGCGTAGAAACGTCAAGGGGGTAGAAATGGTACCAACCAAATGGAATCATGGAATTCGGTGTATACATTCCTCTGACTGCATAGACACGCAAAATAAAAAGTTTTTTTTTCCAAATTAGTACTTTTTCATTTACGGCAAAAATTGGTTGAATCATGAAGTTAGGTTATTTTGCACTATGTACGTCTGATAATGGATTTTCAAAATTTGTACTTTTGGAATTCAAATAGAATGGAAATACAACCAACTGTAGCACCTACTATCTACCAATATTTATGGCCTTGAAAATATTTTTCAAAATATAAATAGAAAAATAATTATTTTTTGAATTGACATATTGATAGCCTTGCCTTATAAGCGTGGTTTGAAATAATTAAAATATTATATTTATTTATAAAATTAATTTTTCAATATTTGTATTTGTTTTGGTTTGGCTATATTAAAAAAATTATATTTTCCTGTAATATTACTGCACTTCTACGAAAACCGACAACCTCTGTGGAATGCAATACATGGTGGAGGGTATATACAGTTCGGCCCGGCCGAACTTAACGCCGTTTTTACTTGTTTTTAAATATGTTTTCAAATTCTTGGGCACTTTTTATTCAGTAACACAGTTTGTATTGTTGTGAAAGGTATTTTGTTTTCCAAATTATTTAGATCAAATATTTTTTTAGCAACAGGAAAAACACAAAAATACGTCCGTCCGCGATCACTTTAACTTTAAAAGTGGTGGTATAAGAGATGATCAATAACTGCAGGATGTATCGTTTGTTTCGATTGTATAGTGTTCGCAAAATCTCAACTACGGAGGTGCTCCAGTAGCGAATTCTTCCCCTCCTACCCCACACATATTTTAGTTTTCACCAATTTTGTGTTCTATTTTCTTTGAAAATGTCGCCGTTCTTGTATTGTCGATAGTGATTATATTTTTTATTTAAATAGATATCCCTCAAGAAGATTTTGGAAATATCTACAGAGGTGACAGTTCAAGGTATTGAAAACATCGAAAAACGCTCACTTTCTTATCCGCTCGTAAATCTTTACAAATGATTATTATTTTTTTTTTTTTTTTTACAATAGACTCGTAGTTTTGAATTTGAATAGACAGATTTTCGGCTGTGTTGCGAACAAAACCCGAACAAAAAAACTATCCAAGAAAACAATTCACGTCACTGAACTTTGATGACACTGCGTGTATTTTTTGCGCTCCGACCGGCGGCGGCGACACGTATTTGAACAGATGCGACAAATATTTCAATACGATTTCACGATGCCACAATGACACAACAACTAAAACCACACAAAACAAACCTACAACCACTACTCTCTGCCTGTGTCAGGCAAAATACTTTTTTTTCGGTTTTCATATCCTCCGGGGTGCTGTCTTCTTTCTCTCTGTACTGCGATTCTCTTAAAAAGATGTGGAGGGTCTGAGGGTCTGCTGTCTATGGGTGTGCGATTGTGTGTGTGTGTGTGAGTTTGTTTTGGTTTTGGAGTTCGCTCGCCGACAGGATTCGCTAAGGGCGAGACGAGGTAGAGAGTAGTAAACAAAAACAATTTCTAAGAATTTATTTTATTATGTTTTCTTAAAGCCATCAAGCAACCCTTATTAAGGGGTTTGTATTTAAAAAATAAGGGTTGCGTGAATTGTTGTCAAGATTTTCCATGTTCTTCATCGTCAGCAGCAGCGGCGTATTGAAATTAGATGGAGCTCAGTGTGGTTTTTAAACTTGGACAATCTATGGCAGGGAGTCGGTTTACAACAACAACAGGGACATATTCCAATAAGAATTAATGTTTTCAAAGAGAAGGTGAGTGTGCATTATTGAGTGTGGCTTAAAAAGAGAGCGAACGGGGAGAGTGTAAATTAAGCCAGGTGTTAGTCTACAACAACAGAGAGGAATGAGTAAATATTTTATAAGGTGACCAGATGGCTGATTTAGCGAAATATTTTGCAGGCACGCGATGAAACGAAACTGGTAATTGAATTGAAATAGGTAAATGAAAATTGAAACTGAAGAATTAAACTGAGATTGAAGATATGAAAATTGAATTGTGAAGCTGAGACTTTTAATTGAAAAATATAAATTAAAATTGATATTGAAAAATAAAAATTATTTTTGAAAAAAAAATTAATTTGGGAAATTGAGGAAATGCAAATTGAAGTTAAGAAAATGCAAATAAAAATTGGGAAAATACAATGAAAATAAAAATTAAAATTTCATTTGAGAAAAAACAAATTGAAAAATAAAAAAGCTTGGAAAGTAAATTAAGAAAATACAAATAAAAATTTAAATTTGAAAATATAAATTAAAATTGAGAAAATAAAAATTAATTTGAAAATAAAAATTAATTTGAAAATAAAAATTAATTTGAAAAAAAATTAAAAGAAAACTGAAATTGGGAAATTAATTAAAATTGAAGTTAAGAAAATGAAAATTGAAATTGAGAAATGAAATTTGTATTAGTATTCATGTCAAGAAATGAAAAATGGGAAAATACAAATGAAAATTTAAATTGAAATAAAAAATAAAAAATAATTTGAAAAAAATATTGAAAAATAAAAATTATTTTTGAAAAAAAAATGAATTTGGCAAATTGAGGAAATACAAATTTAAGTTAAGAAAAGAAAATGAAAATAAAAATTGGGAAAATACAATGAAAATTAAAATTTCATTTGAGAAAAATAAAATATGCTGGGAAAGTAAATTGAAATTGAGAAAATACAAATAAAAATTTAAATTGAGAAAATAAAAATTAATTTGAAAAAAAAAATGAAAAGAAAATTGAAATTAGGAAATTAATTAAAATTGAAGTTGAGAAAATGAAAATTGAAATTGAGAAATTTGTAAAAATTTGTATTAGTATTGATGTCAAGAAATGAAAAATGGGAAAATACAAATGAAAATTTAAATTGAAATAAAAAATAATTTGAAAAAAAATAGAAGAAAATTGAAATTGGGAAATTAAACTGAAATTAAGAAATTAAAATTGAGAAAATGAAAATTAAAATGGAAGAATTGAAATTTAAATTGAGAAAATAATATTGAAATCGAGAAATGCAAACTGCGATGAGAAAATGCAAATGAAAACTGTGAAAATACAAATGAAACTTTAAATTGATAACAAATAAAAAATATTTGAAAACAAATTAAACTGAAATTAAAAATTTAAAAATAAAATTTAAAATATGAAAATTGAAATGTGAAGCTGAGAATTTTAATTGAAAAATAGAAATTAAAATTGATATTGAAAAATAAAAATTATTTTTGAAAAAAAATGAATTTGGGAAATTGAGGAAATGCAAATTGAAGTTAAGAAAAGAAAATGCAAATAATAATGGGGAAAAACAATGAAAATAAAAATTAAAATTTCATTTGAGAAAAAACAAATTGAAAAATAAAATAAGCTGAGAAAGTAAATTGAGAAAACACAAATAAAAATTTAAATTGGGAAAATATAAATTAAAATTGAGAAAATAAAAATTAATTAAAAAATGAAAAGAAAATTAAATTGGGAAATTAAATAAAATTGAAGTCGAGAAAATGATAATTGAAATTGAGAAATGAAATTTGTATTAGTATTGATGTCAAGAAATGAAAAATGGGAAAATACAAATGAAAATTTAAATTGAAATAAAAAATAATTTGAAAAAAAAAAATAAAAGATAAAATTAAACTGAAATTAAGAAATTAAAAATGAAATTGAGAAGTGAAATTTGAAATTGAGAAATGGAAATTAAAATGCAACAATCGAAATTTAAATTGAGAAAATAATATTGAAATCGAGAAATACAAACTGCGATGAGAAAATGCAAATGAAAATTGGGAAAATACAAATGAAACATTAAATTGATAAAAAATAAGAAAAATATTTTGAAAAAATTAACTGAAATTAAAAGTTTAAAAATAAAATTGAAATTTAGAAATGAAATTTGAAGTTGTGAAATGAAAATTAAAATTGGAAAATGGTAATTAAAATTGACAAAAAGAAATTTAATTTAAGAAATTAAAATTGAATTTGGGAAATTGAAAATGGAGAAATTCAAATTGAAGTTAAGAAAACAAAATGCAAATTGAGAAAATGCAAATGAAAATTTGATAAAATACGAAGGGAAATTTTAATTGAGAAAATAAAATTAAAAAAATAAAGAAAATTTAAATTGGGAAATTAAATTGAAACTGAGAAATGAAACTTAAAATTGAGAAAATGAAAATTGAGAAAATAAAATTAGTATAAAAAAAATTAAAGAAAATTTAAATTGAGAAATTAAATTGAAACTGAGAAATGAAAATTAAAATTGAGAAAATGAAAATTGAAATAGAAATTATTATTTTTGTGTGTTTATTCTTTATACTACCTTTTTTCAGCTAAATAATAAATTTGGTCCCAAGTTAATTAATTTTTCTCAATTTACGATTTCAATTTTCATTTTTTAATTAAAATTTAAATTTTTAATTTAAACTTACGTGTTCTCTGTTTAAATTTTTGTCATTCAATTTCCATTTGTATTTTCTCAATTTTAATTTGCATTTCTACTTATCAATTTAATATCATAGTTTAAATTTTCCTTTCAATTTGTTTTTTGCCATATTCATTTCTAATTTGCGAATTTTAATTTTTATTTTTAATGATAAATTTGTTTTTTTTTTAGCTCGACCTTGATTTTTTTATTTATGTTATATTTATGATAAAATTTTCTGATATTTCGCAATTTACATAAATAATATATTATTAATAAAAATTAAAATTCACGCATTAAAAATTAATTTGAGCAAAAACAAATTGGAAAGAAAATTTAAAATGGAATATTAAAGAGAAATGAAAGTTAAAATTGGGGAAAATGCAAATGGAAATTGAGTGATAAAATTTTAAACAGAGAACGTGAAAGTTTAAATTAAAAAATGCAAATGAAAATTTTATTTAAGAAATAAAAATTGAAATAGTCAAGTGAAAATGGGGGCTGAAGGGAAGGGAAGAAGGGAAAATTTAATTTGAGAAAATACAAATTAAAATTATGAAATAAAAATTGAAATTCACCAAATATAAATGAAAATTTAAATAAGAAGAAATGACTGCTTGAAAAAATCTCTTCATTCATTTCTACTAAAATATAAAAAAAATATAAAAATATAAAATATAAATATAAAAATATAATAAAATATATATATTTCAAAAAATTAATTTCAAATATTTTTTTGTGAATATCGTAAAATGAAATTAAGAATTTAAAATGGAGACTGTGAAGGGAACAAATTAAATTGAGAAAATGCAGAAAATTAAAATTAAGAAATGAAAATTGAGAAAATATAAATGAAAATTGAAACTAACAAAATGACTGTTTGAACAAAAATCCTTCATTTGTTTAAAAAAATAATTCCAGTATATTTTTTGTAAATATCAAAAAAATCGCTTCCAATTTTTCATTTAAGTTTTTGTTTGGTAAAAACTGAAACTTCACTTGAAAAATTCTCAATATTTTACACAACAAAAAAGTAGCTATATGTACAGGAAAAAACGAAAATGCAAATGAATATTTAAAGTGGAAAAATAGAAATTTAAATAGAGAAAATACAGATTAAAATTGAGAAATGAAAATTATATGAAAAAAAGAAATGAAAATTATATGGAAAAAGAAAAGAAAATGTAAATTAGAAAATTAAATTGAAATTGAAAAATGAAAATTAATTATATTTGTTTTTCAAAAAAAAAATCAATTTCAAATATATTTTTTATAAATATAAAAAAATTGTTTCTATTTTTTATTTAATGTTTTGTTCAGAAAAAACTTCACTTGAAAAATACTCAATATTGTTGTTTGTATGTATAGTTGGTCTGTTATGTTGTATGTCTTGTCATTTATTTTGGTTCAAGACCATAGGTTGTGCCGAAGTCTTCAGCAGAACCCAAAAATAGCAAAGAAGGCAAAGTGAGACCTTTATTGTTGCAGCTGAAAGTTGACTGCGCAGTTTCGATGGGCGCTACACCATCTCATCAGAACTTTCGCAACGTATGTATGTCTTTGACTTAAATCAGGGTTCATATTAGTACCAGCGGTCACATATTTCTAATGAGAAAATAATGCCTTCTTTGCTATTTTTGGGTTCTGCTGAAGACTTCGGCACAACCTATGGTCTTGAACCAAAATAAATTACAAGGAATACTCAATATTTTTACAAATATGTACAGGAAAAAACTAATGAAGTTTAAAAAATTTTTTTTTTCAAAAAAGAAGTTTCAATATTTTTTGTCATCAAAAGAAAATAATAAAAAAAATTAACCACACAGGAGTAAACGACCCTACCCGACGACCCTACTCAGATATTTTCAGAGGGTATAGAGCACAAACATAGCTTTTTGTAGCGAAAATTAAGCAAATGTATATGGGGCATTCCACGACAAATCGTACAGTTAAAAAAATATTTTTGATTTCCTCTATTTTTTATATTTTGTAATACCCACGAAAAACATCCCCTGTTATACTTTGAGTTTTTTCTAATTACTCGTTAAAAAGATATAGCTTTTTTAAAAATCGTTAAATAGTAGTAATTTTTTCAGTCTCAAAATTTATAGAATAAATAGATGTTTAAAATCAAAATTTGTATACAAAAACATTGTGAATATTTTGTTCAATATTTTTTTCGGAAAAGTACTTCAAAAAACAAAAATATTAAAAAAAGAAAATATCCAATTCGGACCATTATTGACGAAGTTATGAGTAATAGTCTGAAAAAATAACTACTATTTAACGATTTTTGAAAAAGCTATATCTTTTTAACGAGTAATCAGAAAAAACTCAAAGTATAACAGGGGGTGTTTTTAGTGGGTAGTAAAAAATGAAAAAAAAATGGAGGAAATCGAAAATATTTTTTTGAACTGTCCGATTTTTCGTGGAATGCCCCAAATGTTTTTCAAAGACTAAATTTCAGTAATAAAAAAAAAATATTTTTTAATAATGAAAAAAATGGAGGAAATCGAAAATATTTTTTTGAACTGTCCGATTTTTCGTGGAATGCCCCAAATGTTTTTCAAAGACTAAATTTCAGTAATAAAAAAAATATTTTTTAATAATGAAAAAAATGGAGGAAATCGAAAATATTTTTTTGAACTGTCCGATTTTTCGTGGAATGCCCCAAATGTTTTTCAAAGACTAAATTTCAATAAAAAAAAAAAATAAAAAATATTTTTTAATACTTTTGTGGGGGGAAAAGTCTCCCCGGAATTGTCATTCATAAGTCGGCTGAATATCCACTGATGTAGAAGACAATGTCAATGAGAATTGAATTGAGAAGTAAATTCGTCATGCTCTGCGAAAAAAAAAATATTCTATCATTTAGTAGATCTAAGCCTTAAGTTACAGATAAAATATATTTGCCATCGAAAAATGCCAACTTCTTTAAGTGTAATCGTATAAAAAGTGCTAGGAAAGCAACAAAAACGACAAAACTGACAACACCAATGCCTTTAATTGATTTCTTGCTAAGGCTCAAACACCCCTAAGGGGGCGGGGCAGGCATACCCTTTGAACAAGAGGAAATTAGCCAACAACTTTTTTAAGGTCAATCGTATAAAAAGTGCTAGAAGAGCAAAAAATCTGCTAAACTGACAACACCACTGAGATTGAATTGATTTCTTGCTAATTTCGTTTTTTCTCCCTTTACCAACCTTCCATGTCGCAAATGTGCTGCTGAATGATTCACAGAGGCCAAACAGTTTGATGACAGGCCCGCAACATTGAACGTTTTCGTCAAATGGATAAAGGTGTGTTTCTTTGTACCACCTCCTTCTTCTCCATCTGTCATGGCCTTGGTATGGAAATCATCAATTTTTGTTCTCAATAAATCCACAATCCTTGAACTGCGGCTCGAAGACGACGATTAGTGTTAATGAAATCAACACAGAAAGATGAGCACTGCCCCTCCTCACCTCTGCAATTTAACATAAAATTGTTATTGAAAAACAAAGTTGGGGAAAAATATTTGTGAGGGGAAAAAGTATGACTTTTAGAAATTTGTGAAATTTTGCTGCGGTGAAGAGCACGCCCACATGGGCCTCTTTCTACATTAATATCTCTTTGATACCTTCATTTCACCAAATACCTGGAAATTAAAACAGCCCCAATCATATATTTGTACCTTTAACAATTAGCTTTGTGTTGAGCTTGTCACATTCATACAAATTCAGCCAATTTCCGTGCGTGCGTGTGTGTGCGCGCGCGGACAAGTTCCTCCATTTGTTGGCATTGGGCCAACAACCACTTTGTGATGTTCATTGCTAAAGACACATGTGGCGTCTACTAATCTTCCATCACTTGAAATGTTCTTAAAATGCAGTAAAAATGGTTCTTTTTGGACTAGTGCTACCTACAAACGTAAGCGAAGAAGAAGATGACGATGCCTACATACCACCATCACCATCAGAACCAGTGGCAAAGTCACAAAGCCTCTAGTCTGTATGTGCCGTGCCATTGGCCGGAGATGATCTGGCACGGCACACTTTGTCTTTAGCAGCAGACTTACTGCTTGGTCTACTACTCTTTATCTTTTCCTTTCCTCCAAGTGGTCTTGGAAACTATGTATGTATATACAGGGTGATTTTTTAAGAGCTTGATAACTTTTTTTTTAAAAAAAACGCATAAAATTTGCAAAATCTCATCGGTTCTTTATTTGAAACGTTAGATTGGTCCATGACATTTACTTTTTGAAGATAATTTCATTTAAATGTTGACCGCGGCTGCGTCTTAGGTGGTCCATCCGCTTAGTCCAATTTTGGCATTTCCACGTTTTTGAGTAACAGAGACCCAATTGGTGCGAACGGCGACGAATCGAAAATTGGTGGTCATCATTAACACTGGCCGATACAGCTGCGATATTTTCTTCAGTTCGCACTCTACGTAAGCGTGTTGGTGGTTTAATGTCCAACAATGTAAATTTGGTGCGAAATTTAGTCACAATAGCCCGAATAGCCGCTTCAGTGGGTCGATTAAACTGACCATAAAATGGAAGCGCGCAATGAACTTTCTTAACAGAGCACGCATTTTGATAATAAAATTCAATAATTTGCAAGCGTTGTTCGTTTGTAAGACGATTCATGATGAAATGTCAAAGCATACTGAGCATCTTTCTCTTTGACACCATGTCTGAAATCCCACGTGATCGGTCAAATACTAATGCATGAAAATCCTAACCTCAAAAAAATCACTCTTTATATATATGTATATATTTGTGTGTAGATATGGCATTTTTAAAACTATTTAAGTTCTCCCTCCCATGTACATCATTCTTGTTCTTTGGCTTGAGTGGGTGGTTGGGTCGATTCTTTTCTGTTTGAAGGGTTATTGCAGCATATAATGTCATGCATATTTATCTACACACACACATACATATGTATGTACATATATACGAGTATGTATGAATGCTGATGTTGCTGTTATGATTTGTGTTTTTATGATTTGAATGAATATTTAAAATACACATATTTTCAAATAAAACACAGCAATAATTTGCCACATCATTTCTGTTGGCATTGTGCTTAATGACGCTAATGACATATTGATATTTAACCGGGCGGGGGGAATGGTCGTGTTATGGGTGATAAACCATTTTTAGAGAAATATTTCATAAAGAAATTTATTAATGGCCAGATACAATTATTACTCTAGATCCATGATCCTAGAGTAATTGGTACAATGAAAACATTTCCTGGCGGAGGTGCTTATTTTCGCGACACCTAAATTTGTACTGTTTAGAGTCGGTTCCGAATTGCTAATGCATTATTTTAGAGAATGTTTTCATGGCTCATATTTTGGGATTTTGGGAGAGGTACATATCTCAAAAATAATTTTTTTAAACAATCCAAGAAATTTTAATCGCGTAACTTTTAAAAAACAAAATTCTCACATTTCCTAAAACGGAGCAATTAAATTTGATTTCTTAGAATAATATACGCCCTAACTTCATACGGATCAGAATTTGTTTAATATATGAATTTACCGATTTTCCAAAAATAAGAAATTGCAGACACTAGGGTGGATTGAAAATAAAGTATTTTTTGTCATAAGGTAATTTGAAAAAAAAAAAAAAAATACTTTTTTGTGGTATGAGGTAACAAATATATTTTTTTCTCTAATTTCAAGCAAAATAAAAAAATGAAAATTGAGAATATATAAATGAAAATTGAAACTAGCAAAATACAAATGAAAATTTAAATAAAGAAATGACTGTTGGAATAAAAATCCTTCATCCCTTTGTACTTATATTAATTGTGTTTTTTTGAGGTACATATCTCAAAATTAAATTTTTTTAAAACAATCCAAGAAATTTTAATCGTGTAACTTTTAAAAAACAAAATTCTCACATTTCCTAAAACGGGACAATTAAATTTGATTTCTTAGAAAAATATCCGCCCTAACTTCATACGGATCAGAATTTGTTTAATATATGAATTTACCGATTTTCAAAAAATAAGAAATTGCAGACACTAGGGTGGATCGAAAATAATGTATTTTTTGTCATAAGATAATTTAAAAAAAATTAAACTTTTAATGTGGTATGAGATAACAAATATATTTTTTCTCTAATTCCAAGCAAAATTAAGAAATGAAAATTGAGAAAATATAAATGAAAATTGAAACTAACCAAATGCAAATTTAAATAAAGAAATGACTGTTCGAATAAAAATCCTTTATCCATTTTCAATAAACATATATAACTTTTTTTTGAAAATGCTATAAAAAAATACTGAATATTTTCTCAAATTTCTTTTTTTATTTGAAAGTACAATCCTTCCGGTTAATAATGGAAAATAATTTCATTCAAATGACTGCCTCGGGCACCCCACAAATAATAGTCCAACGGTTGAATAGTGAAAAAAAAACGTTAGATGGCGGACCCTATATTTGTTTTTCAAAAAAAAAGTAATTTCAGAAATATTTTTTATAAATATTAAATCAATCTTTTTTATTTAATTTTTTGTTCGGAAGAAAACTAAAACTTCAGTTGAAAAATTCTTAATATTTTTCACGCAACAAATAAGTACGGAAAACCCTTAAAAAATAAAACGATTTTTTCAAAAAATAAATTTCAATATTTTTCGTCATTAAATGAAAATAATAAATAAAAAATAATCACACAAGATCCCACTCAGACATTTTCAGAGTGTATAGAGCACAAACGTAGCTATTTGTTCCTCTATTTAGGATAAAATTTCGAGAAAATTAAAAAGTCCTTTCAAAAAGGACATTTTAATTTTTTGTTCCACACTCAAATTTGTCGGAAAGTTTCACTGGGGGTCACCAAAGTTGCAAATAAAGTTCATCACGTTTAAATAACTAAATTACACGCTAACTTATACATAAAAATACTAGGGTCCTTATTTTTTGGAAGATTGATCTTTTTCGAAAAAAAAAAATGTGGATATTTCGGAAGAGCACGGTAAACCACAAATTAAAAATTGAATATTTTTGCAAAATTTTCCATTTCACAGGAGATATGGCTAAAAGGTTTTGTATGCATGACATTTCGATTTGAACTGGGATATACTCCTGGCTCAAGACCATTTTGCATCTATATTTTATAGAATGCAAATTTTGTTAAAAAATGGCATGGTGACATTTATTAATTGTTGCAAAAATCCATCTCTCTATCTGGGTTTCTGAAACTATTCTCACACAAATATTCAGCAATCGTATGACAAAAAATATTTTGGTATTCTCTCCCAGCAAAAACTTGGTAATGACATCTCATTATTTTAAGCATTACCTAGTAATGACTGCTCGTTACGCCCTGTATTATTTTGAAGTATGAAATAATTACTTCCTTATAATGGTTTAAATAAATAGTTATTGGTAAGTTAAATTTCATAGAACTTCAGATTTTAAAACTTAATTTTCAACATTCTTGTGGTGAGTCAGAGAATAGCAGTGCTGTTGTTATCGCAGCTTAGTTATCCAGGCTTAGAGACAAATAGTCCTAAATTCTGTATTCAGATTGTTAACAAGTCGATACAAAATATATAATTTAATAAAAATTCGGTTTTCATCACTTATTAAGCCCATTATTGATAATACATTATTTGGCTAATTATCAATAATGACTTCTTTTGCACCTTCCTGAGGCCACTTATTTTACAACTCCTTTAGAACTACTTATTTATTAACTTCTCGTAAGCGTGCGTGGAAGTACTTATTTCTAAACTTTTTGTAAGCGTGCCTGGAAGTACTTATTTTTTTTGCAATCCCTTTATAAAAATAATTAGAAACGGATCCGTAAAATAAGTAGTGAAGGTTTTTGGTTTTGCCTTATTCTTTATTCTCATTACTTGGTAATGAGAGTTTTTGCTGGGTCTATATGACATTTATCCTATTGATTTAAAAAATACCATGTAAATATTTAATTTAATATGAAATAAAATACTGAAATAAAGACATATATTGGCGTATGAGTTATGTTGATTAACGTTATTAATATTAATCATTCGCCGAGCTATCGGACAGGCGGTCGGAAAGGAAATCATTCTAAAATTGGCTTAATAGATTAGGAAAAATAAAAATACAGCGATTGCTGAATTTACAGGGATTTCTGATTTTTACAGCATTTTGGATATTACAAAAGCCTACTTGACGTCGCACAGTGGTTCAGAATCAAAATTCATCGGTCAAAATTCAATAACTTTTGTTCTAGTCAAAAATTTTGGGGTCTATAAAAAATTTTAATTAGACAAGGACCCAAGAATTATTTTGAAATATAAACATTGAAAATTGGGCAATCGTATATATTTTAGATATTAATTTCCAAATTTTTTGCATTTTTCGATTTCAAAGAAAAGTAAACATTTCTTTTGCTTTTAACATTCTTTTACGTATTTGTTCATAATGCACATAAAAAATATTTAATTTTTTTTCGTATTACAGATTTTCAACTTTTTTCAGATTTTGAAAATTGAAAAAAAAAACGATATTTTTTTGTTCCACTTTGTCGAACTGTTTTGGAACAAAAAAAATTTGACTTTTTGCTCTAAATGTATCTTATCTTCCATGAGAGCAATTTCGTGTGAAAAGTCCAAAAAATTCATTATTTTTTAATAAGTTTTGAAGTCAAATGAAAGATAAGTATTGAACCATTTCACATTTTTAAAAAATATATATTTTCTAATAGATGTTTTACAGTGGTTCCAACTTCAAAATTCTAGTTTGTATATATTCTAACAAAAAAACCTTTATTTACATCGTCGAAAAAGTTGTAGTCCATGATTTCTGTGTCAACTTTTTTGATGCAAAATTAAGCATTTTCTGAAAATTTGGGTTGTAATCTTCATTTGTGTATACTGTTTGTGAAATTCGCGTACGTATTTACTTGTGTTTTGGGTGTTCCAAAAAATAACCATTTAAAAATAAAAAATGAAAACATCCAACATTGATTGGAGTAACACTATAAGAAGAGGAGGGAGAAGAGGTTGTGACTATACACCATTGAGTAGTCCAAGGGATCATAAGTAAGTACTATTAATTTTAAGTTCCAGTTTTTTTTGCAATATTTGCATTAGAGCCATTTTAAGTGAAACCCATATTGTTACAAACGAAGAACTTTTTCGAATGTGGAACCTACACCACAACAAGAAGATAAGTGAAATAATCGCAATAATGATCGAAGATATTGAAGAACGTTCCAGCAAAATATTCAAGATGGATGTATTTTTCTAAATAAAGGAAATTTCCTCATTAAAAAAAAATGGCGTGGCAGAAATAATCAGAAAAAGTTGTAGAGTTTTAGCCGTAAGATACCACTGTGCAATTTCGTACAGACAAAAGCTGCCCTGCAAAAACGGGCTACCCTTCAACCTTTCTAATTGTGTGTTTTATTTATTTATTTATTATCAATTACAATACAATGTAAATTTATATTCTAATTTTGGGTCCAGGGATTGAGCCGGGGTGACTAAGGCCATTGTAGCTAGTTATTGCAGCGCCAGACCAGAGCCTCTGGTGGGAATCGAACCCACAACCCCCACGCTGATAGCCGAGCACGCTACCAACTCGACTACCGGGCGGCTCGTGTATTTTATACTTCAAAGGCTTTCAAAGGAAAAAAATATGTTGGTCCAAAGTCATAAACTTTTTCAATAGGGATATTTTTTAAATATCTATTACATAATATATAAAGCTAATAAAACAAATTCGATTGCAAAACCTCTTAACATGTGAGAGAAACCGTTCGACAAAATCGAAAAAGAAATTACGTTTTTTTTTTTCAAATTTTAAAATCTGAAAATCTGTAATACGAAAAAAAATAAAATTTTTCCTGTGCATTATGAACAAATACGCAAAATAATATTAAAAACAAAAAATAAAAATTTTACTTTTCTTTAAAATTGAAAAATTTTAAATGTAGTCAAATTTGGGCTAATTTCTAAAATATGTCCGATTGTGCGATATTACTTTTGCAAAGTAATACTTGTGTCCTTATCTAATTTCAATTTTTTACAGAACTCAAAAATGTTTACTAGAACAAAAATTATTGAATTTTGGCCGGTGGATTTTGATTCTCAAAAACACTGTGCGGCGTATAAGTTATTTTGATTTAGGTTAATATTAATCATTCGCCAAGTCTTCGTACTGGCGGACAAAGCAAATCATCGACTTAATTGATTTACCCTCTCATTTTATTAAATTTGTTAATTTTTTTAATTAAACTATTCAAATCGGATCGCAAACTATAGATTTTTTGGTTTAAATTGGGACGAACTTCACCAAACCCAAAGTTAATTAAATAATACAATAAAAAATAATAAATTTTGCAAAAAAAAATTTGCCCATAAGGTGTTCAGCTTGTTCCATTTCGGAAGTTTCCGATTCGTGCACAGTCTAATAATAGTCCTAGAATTACTAGATTCATTAGAGCTGTTTCTTCTGTTCGTTTTGTATTGTGTCTGTGGCTACTTATTCCCCTCTTAACCAATAGCAAGTCCATTATTAAAAGACCTCCACAAAAAGGGAGTGTTCTTGTTCGATATTTAGACACATTGCAATAACCTTCATTCATACATTTTGCGAATATACTAAATATACTAAAACTGTGTATAGTCATCATTAGAGCTGAACATCTAACAAATGGGGAAATATTAAACAAATTAAATATCACCCGCATCATGTGTCCTTCCTTAAACACGTAAAAGCTATAATTAGCTGTCTGTGATGATATCCTCCTCCGCTCCATCATCCTCTATCCCCATTAATATATATTTTTTCAATTTGACGGCGTCAAATTAATCCGAATGGAAAGCTTGTTGATATCAGTGATGGAGAAATTGAATTACAAATTGAAAATGATAATAGAGAGTGGAGCGGATGTGGAGAATAATCAGTGATGTGGGATGTGTAGCGTATATAAGAGGAAAATAAAGAGCACCTTAGGCGGAAGGAAGGAGAGCTCATGCGCTTTATCATTTAAGAGAATAGTATTGTATTCTCTTAAAGGACGCTTTCAATAATACAGAGTGTAAGGTGTGCTTTAACGTCGTTAAGTCCTAACTTTTATCTAATGTTGTTTGTTATTCTTTGCAACAGATGTTCTATGAAGTAATCCAGTTTAAATATTTGTTTACAATAAACCACAAGTTGTTTACGTAGTTTATTTTTGTATGCTTTATTATTGTGTTTTTGTTTATTTCAAAACAACTCTAATTGTATTCAAACTGGTATGTAAATGTCAGTTAATCTGTCTCTTAGTAACAAGTAAAATGTAAACAATCACCCGGCCCTAGCTGTGGCCCAGTTTCAATACATCATAATTTAAGAATATCCTGGCAAGAAGAAAATCTGAAGGAGCCTACATTCTTGAATATCAACTTAGAAAATCAAATATGACCCTTATATAGGGTGGGCCATTTAAAATTTTAAATTAGAATCCCTATCCCTATTAATATTATAAAACCTTAGAGTAAGTCCGCCTGTCTGTTTGTTTGTTCCACAATCACGCGTAAACGGCTGAACCGATGTTGTTGAAATTGTCAGTACAGATAGATGCAGGTCTGGAAAGAACTACAGGCATAGAATTTTTAAAAATTTGCTTTGTGAGCGGAGGGGGGTGGCAATAGTGTTTGGAACATATATATTACTGACCACGAGAATGATGAATAGATGAATACCAAAATTTGGATTTTCATTTTGTGAGCGAAGTGGGCGTTTTTGGGTTTTTTTTTTTGAGCTAGAAGGCTGAAAATTGGAACGTGTGTATTACTGACCACGAGAAAGATCCATTTTGATGCCGAAATTTGGATTTTCGTTTTGTGAGCGGAGGGGCCGTGGCAAAAGTGTGTTTGAGACCTAGAAGGCTGAAAATTGGTACATATATATTACTGACCACGAGAATGATAAATATGATGCCGAAATTTGGATTTTCGTTTTGTGAGCGGAGTGGGCGTGGCAATAGTGTTTTTTGAGGTAGAAGGCTGAAAATTGGAACGTGTGTATCAGTGACCACGAGAAAGATCAATTTGATGCTGAAATTTGGATTTTCATTTCGTGGGAGGTGGGTGCGTGGCAAAAGTGTTTTTCAGAGCTAGAAGGATGAAAATTGGTACATATATATTACTGACCAAAAGAAAGATAAATATGATGCCAAACAGTGACTCCTTGCATTGGCTTCTCAATAGTCACGTGTGGGTTCTCTGAACCCCATATGCGTCAATTCTGGTTATTGACATAGCC
This sequence comes from Polietes domitor, assembly GCA_947397865.1. Classification (NCBI taxonomy): domain Eukaryota; kingdom Metazoa; phylum Arthropoda; class Insecta; order Diptera; family Muscidae; genus Polietes; species Polietes domitor. The sequence continues at coordinate 164,918,443 of OX377621.1, forward strand.
ACCTAGATGAAAATGAGCTTCATCTGAAAACACGAAAATTGTCCACGTAAATTTCTTACAGTTTGCGTTAAAGACTCACTACTTTGGAGGTTTTAAATATTTCCAATTTTAAAAATAAAAATGAAGGTTATTCTACCTTTTAAAGTCAAAGTAATCGGTACTTCAAATTTAAAATTTTACTGCCTATTAATGACTTACTGCCCATATGACTATATTAAGACAATGTTGGATCCTTCAAACAATTTTAAAAATCATTACATTTTTGAATGTCAGTTAAGTGAAAATAATCACGTCTGAATTATTCAATAATATTCAGTTAACTTATTATAGCCTCGATCCTTGAGGTTTCTCTGCTCTGATTTTTAATAAAACAAAAACACCAAATGTTGTTACTGTGGCGATTATTGTCAATATTCTGTGATTCATTGTTCCACCAGCACATTGCTACTTGTCTTCTTGTTATAGATTGAGTTATATAACAAGAAGCTGGTTAACAACAAAACTCACTTGAATATTAGAAGCAGGTGTGCTTGTTTTTTTGCCATATGTCGGTCGATTTGCATTATTTGTAGCCTACATTTTGAACTCAAAGTATTGCCAGTCAGTCGTGTGTCAGCATGTGCCACCTGACATGCGTTCGGCGTTTTCACACATTGGCCGAAGACTGAGTGTGTGATGTGAGCATGTGTTGATGTTCAGTTTTTTTTTTTGTTTTTGGGAGTTTAGTTTAGGGATGCTTATGAATATTCATAGGCATATTTGGTTTTGACTTTAAAATAAGCCGGCTCATTTAATGCTGAATTAATTTACGCTTACTGTAACAGAAGTTAGAAAATTTCGAAACGAGTTTTTTTTTTTGTGAAAAAAAACACAACGAAAAGCGCTTGATTTGATACAAATGCTATTGAACTTGAAGTACATACGTGCGTACAAATAAAAGTGGGGGGGGGGAATAATAGGGTACAATTTTTTCAAACTTTTTCCTTGATATTTGATTGAGCTTTTAACAATTTTTTTTGGTAGGGCGTGGAAAATACTAAAATTGAATAGTTTTGCCATATTTGCATTTGTCGTTAGAGTAATTGAACTCCGATTGACTTGAGGATAAAAGGAAATTTGCTCACATTTTTAGCTGACTACTTGCAGGGTGGGCCATTTAAGATTTTAAATTTGAACTATCGATTACTTTGACTTTGGAAGATAAAATAACATTCATTTTTCCATGCTTTATATAAGGTTACTTTCTATATATGTTTGTGTGCCACAAAATTTGAAATCAATTTTTGAAAGCTTTTTTCTCAACCAATTTTGCTCAAATTTTGCACACTTAATCATTTTCGATGACAATACAAGGAAATGGAAAAATTTGACCAATTGGACAAAGGGGCGTGGTACCTCCCATACAAACCACAAATTAAAAATCTATTATTTCTGCTCCTGATAACGGTATTTAAACAAAATTTGGTACGTCGGTTTGGTGTGCATGTTGTAAGTGCTGCTGCAAATATGGGCGGGATTGTACAAAGGGGCGTGGTACCTCCCATGCAAACCACAAATTAAAAATCTATTATTTCTGCTCCTGATAACGGTATTTGAACAAAATTTGGTACGTCGGTTTGGTGTGGATTTTTTAAGTGCTGCTGCAAATATGGGCGGGATTGTACAAAGGGGCGTGGTACCTCCCATGCAAACCACAAATTAAAAATCTATTATTTCTGCTCCTGATAACGGTATTTGAACAAAATTTGGTACGTCGGTTTGGTGTGGATTTTTTAAGTGCTGCTGCAAATATGGGCGGGATTGTACAAAGGGGCGTGGTACCTCCCATACAAACCACAAATTAAAAATCTATTATTTCTGCTCCTGATAACGGTATTTGAACAAAATTTGGTACGTCGGTTTGGTGTGCATTTTTTAAGTGCTGCTGCAAATATGAGCGGGAATGGACAAAGGGGCGTGGTACCTCCCATACAAACCACAAATTAAAAATCTATTATTTCTGCTCCTGATAACGCAGTAATTTTTCCTTCTACAAAAGATAACTAAAAAAGAATTTCTAGGCCCAATAGAATTCTGCTTGCATAAAGCATGGATTTGAAAAAAAAAATTTTTTTTGATTTACTAGTTATTCTTATTTTCAGGTTACACTCGAATAAAATTGGGAAATATTAAAAATTTACTTCCAAAGAAGTGAGTCTTTGACGTAAACTGTAAGAAATTTATGTGGAAAATTTTCGTGTTTTCAGATAAAGCTCATTTTCATCTCGGTGGCTATGTCAATAAGCAAAATTGCCGCATATGGGGTTCAGAGAACCCACAAATGACTATTGAGAAGTCAAGGCATCCACAACGAGCACTGTTTGATGTTGATTTTGGGCTGTACTGCAAAATTGGGTTGATCATATCATATGAATGTATATCAATGTTAAATCACAAAGTTTGAACCTTTCCAATAAAACCAGAAATTTGAAAAAATAATCAGTACTCTTTTTATAGTCGATTCAAATTAAACATTTTAAATGGCCCAGCTTATACCTTTCAGAAGTTAATGAAAAAATGAGTAATTCACTTTGAGGAACTAAATGTATTCTATCTTCAAAGGGTGCAATTTCGTGCAAAAACTGGGTACCCTTCAAGCTTTCTAAATATGCATTTTATACCTTAAAGGCTTTAAAAGGAAAAAAGTTATGTTGTTGGTCCAAAGTCATGAATTTTTCAAAAAGGATATTTTTTAAAAATATTTATTACAAACAAACTTTATTTGACACAAACGCCATAATAAAGTTAAGAAACCACAATTTCTAATAAATCCAATTCGAGTGCATAATCTCTTAAAATATGAGAGTAACAATTCGACAAAGTCGAAAAAAGAAATTACTTTTTTTCAACTTTCAAAATCTGAAAGAGGTGAAAATCTGTAACACCAAAAAAGTTCGAATTTTTCTGTGCATTATAAACAGATACGCAAAATAATGTTAACAACATTAAAACAAAAAAATAAATAAAAATAAAATCGAAAAATACGAAAAGTAGTCAACTTTGGGTAATTTCTAAAGTATATCCTAAAACTACGAAAAGTAATCAACTTTGTGCTAATTTCTAAAATATATCCAATTGTCCATTTTCAAAATAATCCTTGGGTCCTTGTCTAAATAAAATTTGTTATAGAACAAAAGTTATTACACTTTGGCCCATGGATTTTAATTCTGAACCTCTGTGGGGCGTATAAGTTATTTTGATTAATTTTAATATTAATATTAATCATTCGCCGATTAATCATTGCCATAATTAAGCTAAGAAAGCACAATTTCTAAGAAAAGAAATTCGATTGCAAAATCTCTTAAAATGTGAGAGAATCAGTTCGACAAAGTCGTTTTTTTTCAATTTTCAAAATCTGAAAATCTGTAATAGGAAAAAATTAAAATTTGTTTCTTTTTCGAGTGCGAAATCTCTTAAAATGTCAGAGAAACAGTTCGACAAAGTCGAAAAAAGAAATTACTTTTTTTCAATTTTCAAAATCTGAAAAAGGTGAACATTTGTAATACGAAAAAAATTAAAAAATTTTGCGCATTATGAAAACGTACCTAAAATAATGTTAAAAACAAAAAATAAAAATTTTACTTTTCTTTAAAATCGAAAAATACGAAAAGTAATCAACTTTGGGTTAATTTCTAAAATATATCCGATTAAGATCTAAGAAAATGGAAAGATCTTGTTTTTGACTGCGCATAACTCTAGTAACTCTTGAAGAGATGTGATTTTTCATTCATTCTTTTCGTTTGTAATTTAGAAGTCATTCGGTAATTCACATAAATTATATACATACATTCTGATACTTTCATTTGTAAATTAGTTCAGTGAAACCTAACAATTCATAGTTCCTAGACAAGTGTTTTCAATGGCAAAGAAAAAAACTAAAATAATGAAAAATATTGTCATATCAACTACTAACCGATGCTTCAAAGTGGTAGAGGAGAGAGTTACGAAACGCCGAAAAAATAAAATATTGAAAATCAAATAATGAAAAAACTGTCATTTCAACTACCAACCGAAAATGTATGTAATTGTGATTGAGGATCAGAATTTTTTAGGTACTAATCGGCAATTAGTTCATAAATCCCAGTTTTTTGCTTTCGAAATCGTTGCTTTGCTTTTCAAGAATTTTCTAAATATGTTTTTTTAAATAAATTGGTCAATTACTACCGATTCGGTAAGCGAATTCGAATTCCTTAAGTCGTGATAACAAAAACGTTAATAAAAAATATTTTTTTACTCAAAATAAAAAATTATTTGTTCACATTGTCGCCAACTACGATACAAATCAACAAAATATCAAACAAATTAAAAAAATATTTTGTGTTGACTTTTTTGGACTTAGCCACGATAACCATAAATTTGACGTAAACTGGATAATTGCCAGGCTAAGTCCAATATTTTTAACAAAACAATTTCTAGAAACTAAATCTGGAAAAATATACTTTTTTAAAAATTTTTCAAAATTCTCATAGAAATCGAATCAATACATACATACATATATGTAAAGTGGTATTATTGAGACAATATATTAAAAATACTATATCAAGATCTAGGAAAAATTTTTTGATTGCGCATATCTGTTGATTTAGAACAGATAATGAAAAAAATGGAGGGTACGGCAAACTCTTTATAATAATATTGGAAGAGAACTCTTAATTTGGTGAGCATTACGGAGCCTGTAACTCAAAATGTGAAATATGTTTTTTAACCTACACAATCATTACAGCAAAATTGGGAATAGTAGACAAATATCTGAATTTTGTACAGCATTTGCAAGTAATATTGACACTCTCCAATGGGGGATGTAAAAAATTCAGCACGGTCGAACTTAACAACGTTTTACTTTGGAATGTTGTAAAAATGAGTCCACACATTTTTCTTTAATTTTTTTAGAAAAACAAATTTGAAAAATAATCATAATTCAAACTCATATATTTTCCTGGCTCACGACAACTTCTATACACAGTGTTGTCATTTTCTGGATGACTGAAGGCTCAGACATTCTCTCGACAAAAACTGTGTGTTTATGTGGATTTTTTGATAAATTCATCATCCCCAGTGTTACAAAAAATTATCCCATTAGCTTTATGTGAAATTTTATACCAAAGCGACTGACTTCAGTTTGTCAGCAGAAGCCAAGCCTCCAATCTCCAATCAATTTTCGCGCCGGCAATAAACTGGCATGTTTAATCAATTCAGCTACCTTATGAATTTTGTGGAGCACACACAGTTTTTCGTTTGTTTACCACTGACTGACAACAAGATATCGCTCGGTTTTCTGTTCTTAATTTATACATAATATTTAAAGGCAACAACAATAAGTGTTACAGAAACGAGAAAAACAAAATACTTGTTTCAAGCTATCTAATAAAAAAAAATACATATTCAAATTATTCCGAACGAACACTAACAGGATTTTCACCTGATACTGTGTATTTTGAAACGTATTAAGCGCCACTTTGAACAGAAGCTATATAAAGCTTAACTGCTGCCATGCGATTTCAGTTAGTCTTTAAAGAGATACCCTACTATCGTAAAGTGGATTAAACGTGTTCTTGAAAGAAGAAAGTTTCTGAAATAAAATTTTTAAGTTATAATGGTACGAGTAAAGGAAACAAAAAATATATATTGCAAAAGGATTAACATTTATGAACTAAAGCATGATATTTAAGGCGTTTTTGAAAGTGTTTAAACAACAATCAAATACATACCTTTTGAAAAAGAACATTCTAGAGAGTTAATATAAGTTATATAAGGACAGTTTTAATGAAAAAGATTGGCATTCAATGAAAACACTTCAAATAAGCAATACTAAATAGTTCGTCCGCATTAATATTATAATAAACTGTTACGCAATGGTGTTTTAAACGAAAACGAATACTTTTAATTCGTGTTACATGTGTATTTTCATTATTCTTTTCTATTTCTTTGCAGACCTCCTATACTGACAAAGGACCCAAACCTGAGTTTGGCACATTCCTGAGTTTCGACCATTTGACTTTCTTTGTGGGCAATGCCAAGCAGGCAGCCAGTTTCTACACAACCCGCATGGGCTTTACGCCTCTGGGCTATCAAGGTTTAGAGACGGGCAATAGACGTTATGCCAAACACGCTGTCAAGCAAAACAAAATTGTTTTCGTGTTTGTCTCTGCCTACGAAACAGACGATGAAGAACATGGGTTGCACCTCATGAAACATGGGGATGGTGTTAAGGATGTTGCTTTTGAAGTCGATAATATTGAGGCTATTTTCAATTTAGCAAAAGAGCGCGGAGCCGAAGTTGTTAATGAATTGTGGGAGGAAACAGATGAGTTTGGTACTGTGAAATTTGCCACCATTAAAACTGTAAGTTATTCAAAATATTACATTTGAAATGTGTATAAAGTTGAGTTATCATTTACGTTGTAGTACGGCGATACCACTCATACCTTTGTGGATCGTACTGCTTACAAGGGCGTATTCTTACCCGGTTTCCAAAGCTCGGCCGCCGATCCCTTGCTACAATCTCTGCCTCCAGCCAAGTTAGACTTCATCGATCATGTCGTGGGTAACCAGCCCGATTTGCAAATGGAATCGGTTGCCGCCTGGTATGAACGCAACTTGCAATTCCATCGTTTCTGGTCGGTTGATGATTCACAAATTCATACCGAATACTCGGCCTTGAGGTCAATCGTCATGGCCAATTACGAGGAAACGGTTAAAATGCCCATCAATGAACCGGCCAAGGGAAAAAAGAAATCACAAATCCAAGAATATGTAGAATATTATGGTGGCGCTGGCGTCCAACATATTGCTTTAAATACCAGTGATATTATAACAGCTATTGAAAATCTCAAGGCTAGAGGCATGGAATTTTTGAGCATTCCTTCGTCATACTATGAAATCCTAACGGAAAATCTGAAGCACAGCCGCACGAAGGTCACAGAAGACATGGCAGTGCTGCAAAAATTAAATATTTTAATCGATTATGATGAAAACGGCTATCTATTGCAAATCTTTACCAAAAACATGCAAGATCGTCCCACTCTGTTCTTGGAGGTGATCCAGCGTCACAATCACAATGTAAGTAAACTGAAAGAAGCTCTGCATGTGAATGTTGTAATGAAAAATCTTTGTTCTGTCTCTACTACTTACAGGGTTTCGGTGCTGGCAACTTCAAATCTTTATTCACCGCCATCGAAATGGAACAGGAGAGACGTGGCAATTTGTAGTAGTGTAGTAGAAAAACTCCTTTTCTCTTTATTTCTTTTTAATTGTAGTAAACATATTTTATTAAAATAATAATTCGTGTAAACAAAGGCGGCAATGGTGTTTTTAATTAACTTATTTTCCTAATTGCTTTTTGTCCCTGAAACGTGTATCTATTAGCACCTCATTTCTAGGATCGTCAGCTGCGAAGGATAAAATAAATGGATTCCAGAAATCCTCGGGGGTATTTTGTCGCATAATGCCATGTTTACAATTTCGCAAATGCTCTTCAATGTCACGATCCGATAAAGTGCCGCCGAAAATTTGTACGAACTAAAATAAGAAATAATAAGAATTGTAATACATATATTTTGAAAATAATAAGTTGTATAATAATGTTCGTACTTTTTCGCATTCATCACAGTTTATATTGAAACGTTCCTTTGCGGTGAGTTTTGTGGAAACAGCCTGATCTTTGGGTTCTTGTTTTACTATAAGAGGTTTGGGCATAACGTCGTCATCCTCCTCCTCACAGTCTTTATTGAAACGTTTATTTACGGTTGATTTTTGGCAAGAACCCTGATCCACGTGTTCTTGCTTTATTTTAAATGGTTGGGGCATAACCTCCTCCATCTCCTCATCATCTTCATCATCTTCCGTGTCATTTGCTAGTAGAGGATTTTGGAATGTAGATTTTTTGTTGGATGTCGAAGGGTATTCATTTTCACAATTACGATTGCTCTTCGTTCTATCTTCGACTACATCTTGGGTCTTTTTTTCTGTTTTAATGCAGACAACCGGTTTAGTGAAATGCGTTCTATCTTTTGTTGCTAATGGCCGCTCGGCTTGTTTCAATTCTTGCTTTTGTTGTTTCTCAATACTATGCATATATATATATATATAAATTGCATATAGTAGCTATTTACGATCTTTGCAAAACTTACTTTTTACTTTCATATTTCTTGAGATTGTCCATATACTCCGTTTCATGTTTTTGAATGTCCGCCAGCAGATCCATAGTATCGATATCGGTGAAATCGTTGTTCGTATCATCTAAAAATATTATATCCTGTGTTGCTGGCGTTAATATAACAACACTAGAGCTATCACTAGATCTACACATTGTTGTTTGGTCACTGGGCAAGATTGCGCTGTCATTGTCTCTTCTAACTCCACCATTAAAATTCAATTGTTTTGGGCTTAATTTTGATATGGAGGATGGCGAGTTTAGGGCAGTAGTATTGTCTTGTTTTTTCGTGGGAGAAAAATCAAACACAATATTTTCTATGGGTATGCTGGCGGTCTCATCAAGTTTTTGGCTGCTGACGTCGCTTTTTAAGTTTGTTGTGTTGTTGTTGCTGGTGGGACTGGGACTGTTGTGCGAGCTGTGACTGAGGCCGCTTCTGTAATCTTAGCGGAGGTTTTATATTATTTATCACCATTCTGTGAGAGATTATTTGCCGTAGAAATTACCTGTGTGCCCATGATTTTCCGGCTCTGGAATTTTTGCTTACCACTGGACTGGCATCTATGATGTCTTCGCAAACGTCCGACTAAGTAGAGAAGAAGGACAAGGGAAAAATAAATTTTTGCATAAATTTTCAGGATATAAAAGCTAACATTAAATTCTCTGAAGTAAAAATAGATTTTAAAGGTGGTATTAATTTCTAATGATAACCTTAATTGAATAAAATAATAAATTAATTAATAAGATACGAAAAAAACAAATATTTCCACACACATCCAGGATTTGAATTTCTAATGATAACCTTAATTGAATAAAATAATAAATTAATTAATAAGATACGAAAAAAAAACAAATATTTCCACACACATCCAGGATTTGAATTTCTAATGATAACCTAATTGTAACCACGGCGGCCAACTACGATATTTCAGCAAATAACAAACCCAAGTTTTAGGTTTTAATTTTGCAGTTTTTTTAACTAATATAATTTTAATTTCAAATTACGACAATTTTGTGTTTTTCCGAATACTTATTTTAATGTAAATTGTGATGGGGCATTTTGTTAATCTTTAGAAATATGCAGTCTTACCTCTATGGTGCTAGTGTCCTTGGAACTATTAAATTGCAATACACATTGTTTCATCTTGCTGGGATTAGGTTTCTTCAACGACAAGTTCATCTTCTTCTCGGGCTTCACATCAACGCCTATCTTTCTATCTACTCCCTTTACCGCCTGCGGCTTTATAAATTGCATAGCCCATGATCTATCCATCTGATTGGATGATAGTTCCTTGACATGCCATTCAGACTTGGATTTCTGCAATTTATTGCTATCCTTTAAGGTACGTATATTCTCGCTTTGTTTGTTCCTGCGCGGTATTATTTTCGCCCTTGGGCTGATAACAATTTCAGAGGAAGTAAAACTGGCTTCAGGTCGGACGGGACTCAAAACGGAAGTCTCAAACAATTGCTCACTGTTTAAAGCCATGTTGAGATTGGAAGCGCCTGCCCCGTCATCATCATCAGTTAAGCTGATATCCGTCAAAGGATCAGAAATGCTGTTATTGTTCTTATTCGATGTCGCTGTCTCAGCCCAACCTTCCTGGCTAGTTTTGAATCTCTTTGAAGGTTGCTGATTCTTCTGCAGCATTTCCATGGCCTTGTTAAGTTGCTCATTGCGTTCTTTAAATGTCTGCAATTCTAAATCGCGTTTCTTTAAAGTGTTCCTGTAATCTTTTTGGAATTACGCAGCAATAAAATAAATAAATAAAAATATCAAATATCTACACATACAAACATAATGCTTTTTCAACTGTTCCAATGCGCTTTCAAAGCAATCGATCGAATCATTCTGCTTTACAGTTTTACCACAGGCTTCACAAACCATTTTTAAACAAATATGTGTACATTTATTAACATAAAATGTGGAAGACAAACAAGATTTTTTATTATTTTTATCACGGCAATCAATTTGATTCGTACGCGTAAATATAAACAAAGCTGCAAAGAGTTGCCACATGGCAGTATCAACATTTCAGGGTAGACGGACTGCTATATTAGGGCCGTCTTAAACACGGTCGTACTAGGGGGACGTACGTCGATATAAGCGTACACCGTAAAGGGGTGTTTACACTTAGCTTTTTCATACTTTTTTAAAGTAGGTTAAGAAGAAAACGTACACATTTGTCATTTTTCGATTAAAAAATATTTATCACTGAAAGACAGAATTGTGTAAATTCTGAATAATTGTCCCATAAGCTTTTCACACAAAATACAACCAGTAGTGGAAAAATGTTCGATAATATTGAATAAATGTTGCTATTTTGTGTTGTATATCATAGTTTGATGTACAAAATTGTATTTATTGCAAAATTTTATTACAAATACAACGTTACCCTCCATGCGTTACATCGCTCTCAATTAGGTGGAATCCCCTTAGAAATAAGCTACACATCTAACTGCAACTCTATGATTGGACATCTGCAATTCAGCTGATACTTATATTTTTGGTGTGCTTGCTTGATTTCTTTCCTAGCGATAGAGTTAAATAATTAAATAAACTTTGAATTAAAAAATTATAAATCATAATAATGGCCAACCTACGGGAAACAGCCGACCGGGCTCTGAAAATGTTAAGGACCTTGCCACGGGTACAGATTGGCAATTTAAGGCCCAATCCCAACTCTAAACAGAATGTAAGTCCAAATTTTTAGTAAATTATAAAAATCTAAATAAAAAATGCATTACGTCTTAACACAGAGCAAAAGAGGTCGTGCCCAACATGGCGGTGACAAACATGGTGCCGGCAACAAAGGTTCCGGACAGAGACAAAATTTCATGCGTCTTGGTTATGAAACAGGCAATACCCCCTTCTATACGCGTTTCCCCTATGAGCCATATTACAAGGGACATCATTTGCGCCGGCAGTACCCACCCATTTCATTGTTACAGTTACAGGTGATGTTGGATATCAATCGCATCGATGCTTCCCAGCCCATAGATCTGACCACCTTGTGCAACACAGGTTTATTAAGCATAAATCCTGCCACCAAGGAATTTGGTTTCCATCTGACCGATGAGGGGGCCGATAAATTTAAAGCTAAAATTTCTATAGAAGTCCAGCATGCAAAAGAGTCGGTGATAGCAGCCATTGAACGTAATGGTGGTGTGATTCGTACAGCCTATTATGATCCAATGTGTTTGCATGCCTTGAAAAATCCGAAAAAGTGGTTTGAAAAGGGTGAACCCATTCCAAAGCGGCTGTTGCCTCCTCAGGACGCTGTTGAATACTATACATCGGCTGAAAACCGTGGCTATCTTGCCGATCCCGAAGAAATTAGCAAGCATCGCCTGGTTTTGGCCCAAAAGTATGGCTATGAATTGCCAAAAATTGAAGATGATCCTCAGTACGAGATGTTGACTGCCATGAAGGACCCGCGGCAATTGTTCTATGGACTGGAGCCCGGTTGGGTAGTCAATTTGAAGGATCAATGTATAATCAAACCAAAGGGATATCCTTCGTCCTCTTAGTCTAGACAAATCGAACGTTAAGGAAGTATTTAAATGTTTTGTTGATATTTCGAAATAAATGTTGGACATTTATAGAAAAATGTAATTTTAAAAGTACGTTTAATTATATGAATACAAAGTTTACTTTGGAGTTAACAGTCAGGACATTAATTGTTAATATTTTAGATGTAAAAGTTATGTTTGGAACTAAATACTATAATATGAGATTAGTGTCATTTATATGCTTTCTCATTTCACTCCGTTTGGTTTTCATATAAAAACCTGTTGATCCGACAATTCTTCCATAAAAGGTTTGACTATAACACTTGTTATTAAACAAAAGAATAAACCGAAGAATATGGATATGGGTAAAGCTGGCAAAGCTTTACGCCAAATGGCCAAAAGAACCAGAGTCAGACACAGGCCAACCAGGATGGCTACAAAACAGGCTATGGTGGTGGCCCAATCGCCGTAGGAGGATGCTTTACCCACTAGCACAGAATAGAAGATAAAATCACCGAGGCCAAGCTTGATACCACCTGGAAAAGAATACGAATACACATGCTTTATGTATGCAGTAAACTATATAACTACACTTACGTTCTTCCTGAGCCTCGGTCATATTGCTGCCCAATTGTTGGCGATTTTCTTCAGCTGTAACTGTGCGATAGTTTGTCGAACGATTGGCATTGTCCGAAGTACTGGCCTGAACTTCTATCTGGCGCCTAGCAACACGTTCGTCCAAGTTTGAGGACCACTCTTCGGTAAACCCGGCAGCATCTGTGGGAAACAAAAGCAACATATTAGTTTAACTAAATCAAACATCAAATAAATGCGCGCTGCTACTTTGGAAAATTACTAAAAAACGGAAACAAACTAAAAAACTTTCAAAAACAAACAGACAGTCCTACAAAATCACTCCCACCGCTAAATACAACCAACAAAAGCTTTTTAAGAAACGTAAATATTACAATTTCGAATAAATGAAAATATGATAAAAAATAAATACCATTTCCGCGCATTTTAAATGTCACTAGAGGCATACCTTCAGCACTAGGCGGCGCTGTGTTACCTGTTTGACGAGAAACAGATGTGGAGGATGTAGAGGTATGCGGCGAATTGGGCGAATTCGAACCCGATGAATTATTACGCTGGGGACCCGTGGTGCCCATAAACATATACAGGACCGTAGCTATAAATAAAAACAAAATTACAAATTACTCATATCTATAGCGTTCAAAACCATCCTTACATGAATAAATTAAAGCTGGGAATATTTGCTCATTTCTTTCCTGGGCTGTCTCTACTAAAATGCGTAGAGGTCCTTTGGGGGTTAGAACTGCAATCAAGTCTGAAAAACGGAATGATGATTTTCTGAATAAATTGCAGACTTAATTTTTAAAGGAAATACTAACCCCATATGGATATAGCCGCCAGAACTGCCCATGCTGTCCACTCCGGCAAATATTTGATAAATACCAAAGCCATCAGAGCAGATACAAATATCAAATAAGCTTGTTGCAGTTTTAAAGGACTTTGCCAATGTATAGCAATCATGCCCATCACACCGAAATTCCACAAAATCAATAGTGTTGTGGGATAGTCCATTGCTACATTGTAAGCTCTTAACAGCTCCCTGTAAACAGAACAACCTCTATTGGTATTTTGTTGATACAAACAAATCTTAAAAAAAACTTACTCCAAATACAAATAACTAAATATAAATAATAACATGAACGACGACAATATCAACCAGCCATGTATAACTCTGTAGCAACGTTTCTTGTAGAGAACAATCAGGACAATTGTCATTACTACAACGACAGACAGCAGAATCAGAGAATTGGCCAAAGCATTCCAAAGTTTGGTACCCTTATCATCGGACTGTTCATGGAATGGTGTATATAGTCTAAAAGGATAGATAATTAACAAGGTTTCTACAAGGTTATCTTAAAACCTACAAATATGTATCCGTATAAGTGTAGAATGTTATAGAATTTATTGTGGCCACTACTACCAGCATACACAATGAGACGGGTGCAAATATCTTAATGACATGCATTGCTCCGTATTTCAAACCCTGTTCCTCATCTTCAACGCCCTGCGGTTGTTGTGATCCTGACGGACCTGGTCGCATATCTGGTGGGTTGTCTTCGGCCGCAGCGGTATCACGATGACGCCGACTGCGTATATCCACTCCAGGAACATCTAAAATTGCCTATACCCAACAAAATTACGTATTATAATTGGGGAAGGTGCCCCACACAATTCCGTACTAACCGCATCTGTTTGATCTCTGTTCTCTGCCGCTGTTCCCCCATAATTATTTAATTGGTCCACCTTGCGCTTCTGTTGGCGTCGCCTATCAGTTCCACCAGTTATTGAGTTATTACAACTTATTTGAGGGGCACCGACGTGTCCTTCCATCAGAGGGGTACTTTCGTCGACCTCCTCTTCAACTGAACTTCTTTGTGGATCCGTGTTGGTATTTTTTCCGTATAATAAGCAGCAATAGGTAAAAATAAGATCAAAGAAAATTATATGGAGGCGTTGTTGTTTTTAGAAACCTAAGCATTCGTTTCGTTTGTTAGGAGTAGAAATAATTAATTGTTATGAAAATAATTATTTGTGTGGGTTTACTTTTTTTCTCCTAGTAACACAAGTGATTTTCTATCGCAAAATTAATTATTTATGTTTTATTTTTGCAGCCTTCTTTTTCTTTAACATAGAACCTCTTAGTGTGAATCAACAACGGCAGTTTTTCTTCTTCTTCTTTTCTCTTATGACACTCACGCAAATTGATTTCAGTGCTTTGCCATATCGACATAAATGCATGATATGGTTGCCAAAGGCATTTTAAATGAACGGTGGGATTAGATGTGTTTACACATACAGATTTATTGTTTAGCTTGAAAGTATATTATTGCGAAAGCTCAAAAATATTTATTTTTATGAAAAATATGCTTTTTAGATACATAACACTTACATAAAATAATTGAGACGATATTTTTCTCCGAAAAGTCTTTACGGAAGTAGATTTAGATTTCTAGTTATGCAGTAAATCTTCAAGATTTTTCTTTTTATTAATTCCTTTCGCATAAATTTAAAAACTATTGTTGCAGTACGTAAGAAGTGCCGTCACAAATTTTCAAATTTGATGTGAGGTGTCAAATTTTGATGGGATCTGACTACCTACTACCTCGCACGTGAACGAAAGGATTTTCGACAAAAAAGCTATTGCGAAATGATATGATTCTTCATCCACAGTAAATTTGATTCAAAATTATTTTTCTACATCTCTCTTAAATGGGTATTAAAATGCATCATTAAGTTAAACGTATGTTCTTTCCATTGATATTACATATGTTGTCTGTCATTTCAATCCAACTTAAAAAGTAACCACCTAAAAACTGGGTATTATTACCTTTAACGTTCAAAGAACATCTGTTTAAAAATCTGGCTTTTCTAGAAATATGTGGGGGCAACCTGGCAACTACAGATTTACCTGTGCATTCACTTCACATTGATAACGTAGTTTCGTCTGGTAAACAAGACAGCATCACTATTTACTATTTATTATTTTTGATATTTTGCAAAGAAACAAAAAAGCCAAACAATGACTGTCATCGCCGGTGGCCATGGAGAATCTAACCCAAATAGTACTTGGCTGGGCGCGAGAGGTATGTGGATAACATATTTGTTGGGTGTGTTGGCGGCGCATTTGATTTTGTTGTCGGTGCCCTTTATCTCGATTCCAATGGCGTGGACAATAACAAATTTATTGCACAATGCGGTAAGAAAATATACCGAAGAAGGGTCATGCAATTGTATTAATATTCCAACCTATAGGCCCATTTGTATTTCCTGCATCTCATCAAAGGAGCTCCATGGTTTTCCATTGAAAACGACTCCGGACGCCGACTAACTCATTGGGAGCAAATAGATGACGGCGAACAGTTTACAGCAACACGCAAGTTCTTAACTGTTACCCCCATTGTTCTGTAAGAACTTTGAATACAATATTCAGTTCATTCAAGTGATTAACTATTTTCTATTTTTAGATTCCTTTTGACTTGTTTATACACTCGCAATGATACTGACCATTTTATCGCCAACTTTATATCATTGGTAATTGTAACTCTTCCGAAACTTCCACAATTCCATGGTGTCCGTTTATTCAATATTAACAAATATTGAATAGATCTTCATTAAATTAGAAATCACAGATTTGTTTGCATTCGTTGTTCGAGAGGATTGAGGTTTGTTTTTCCAAGTACTAAAAACAAAGGGAAGTACTGAAGACTGATTTGTAAGGCCAGATGTTAATATAATGACGAACAAACTCGTTGAAAAAAGTAACCCTTTAAATATACGTTAAGCATTTTTCCTTCTCTTTGGATAATATAGCTTATCTATATTGTATGTGTATGTCTGTATAATGATTACTCCTCTTACTAACTCAAAGTTATAAAATGCAAAATGTATGTAATTTAGTTTAACTACTCTTAGATATATAAGCACATATTAATGGTTTTCGCTGGGTTATTGATTATTACTAAAATGTAAATATTGATATTTAATAAAAAATACATTCAATGTCATGTTTTATTATTTTACTTCTGGAAAAATTAGCCGGCCCTGTTCTGAATTCTACAATTTTTGCTGATTGGATTTTTTTTAATCTTTTTTTCGCTACTTTTTTATAAAGAAAAACTGTTATTTTAATAAAAACAAAGGAAACTATTTAATGCATGTATCCACTAATGGGTTAGCCTTGGATTTTCTTAAATAGCGGCAAAATATTTTGCAGACCAAGATTAAAAAATCCAATCTTCATTTTTAAAAGCGAAAAAGAAAGTAAAAAATAAATTAAAAAACAATAAATTAGTTTCATCTTATGTACGTCAAACCACATCATTCTCTATTTACAGAAGTCAATTCAATAAGTGACCACTTAATTGATTAGTATTGCAATGTAAACGCAAAACAATGTGTTTGCCATATTCACTCCCACAGTTTGTTGTGTGGTTGGCTTTATAGTGTTCGCTCTTAGCGGTGACATGTACATATAAATCATACGAATGAGTGTAAACAAAATAGACTCGAGAAAACAAACAGCACTTTAACTTTACTACTAAATTGATAAGAACAAAATATGCATGTAACCGCAAGTGCATTCATTATAGCATTTTATGAGAGCTTGTGTGGAGGTGAAATGAAAGAAACGTCCAAATTCAACGTCATTCTTGCTTAGATGTAGATATTATTAGAGATTAGAGGAGACAGAGACAAGCCAATTGATTTTTCAGTTATATTCGAGCATTCAGTTGAGAAAGACAGCGCAAGAAAAACAAAACAAAGGAACTTCGCTGAAAAAAGGTAACATTGTGAAGGAAAATGTGAAAATGTTTATGCAATAAGAAAAATGTCCAATTAATTCATAAAGAATAATAACGGCCAAAAAATCATAATATATACTTTATGTATGGTTTAAAAAACGAATTTCCAATGTAATACCATACTTTAAACCCATCATAAATAATTATTAGTTAGGTTTTTAGACTAGAAAAAATATTTAATTAATTATACTCTCAATCTCAAATGTTAGAGCTTTGTTTCGTAGTTTATCCATTGATGTTATTCAAAATGACAAATCAAAAACTGGACGGCTATTATAAGTGAATTGAAATGTTTCAATTATCGTCTTTGCATCTATGGTTTTCCGAAATAATATTTGATTTGCTTTTTTATCCCGAAATTTCAAAATATTGAGTTTTTTATGCAAAGTATTCACTCATTCAAGGTATATTTAAAAATATTTGAATACAATTCTTTATGCATATAAGAGTGGAACTGTAGTTTAAAATATTCTACAAGAAAAGCGTGCTTGGTTCTCTTGGGCATTACGAATTTCCGAGATAACCACAGAATGGCTCTTCCACCATTACTATTTTCGATATACACAATATTATATGAATATATAGGAGATATTTTACCTTTGTTATTTTACAGTTTTACAATCATGGTTACAGTGAAAGTAGATGATTTTGGATCTATTACCGATCCCATTACCAAACAGCCAACCAATGTCCGTCGCGTCACCTTATCCAACGATCATCAAATGACCGTGCAGCTCTTAACGTTGGGTGTCAATATAGCCAGTGTTCGTATACCCGATAAGAATGGCAAAACGGATGAATTATCGTTGAGTTTTGACAATATCCAGGGCTATATAGATAGTCAACCCGCTTATATTGGAGCCACTATGGGTCGTGTAGCGAATCGTGTGGCCAATGGCCGTTTCACTTTGAATGGCAAAGAAATTCAAGTTACCAAAAATTTCAAGGACAAATACCAATTGCATGGAGGCTTCATCGGTTTCGACAGTGTCATTTGGGAAATTGCACAAACCTTGGCGGACGGTGTAGTATTCAAACATGTTTCCCCCAGCGGTCATGAAGGCTACCCGGGTGAGGTTACTTGCAGCATAACATGTACGTTGAATAACGACAATGAGTTCCGCATGCAAGTGGAGGCTACCACTAACGAAACCACTTGCGTTAATGTAACAAATCATGCCTATTTCAATTTGGCCGGCCACAATTCCGGTGAGGAGGGCCTATTGCAACATTCCGTCATGATAAATGCTGACAATATCATTGATACGGATTTGGAGCAAATACCCACGGGCAAATTTCAACCGGTCGATAAGACTGTTTTCGACTTGCGGTCTCCGGCTAAAATGGCCGACCGTCTGCCACTCTTTAATGATCTGCCCATCAAGGGCTACGACAATTGTTATTGTGTTAAATTGGATGGGGGCAAAACTACGCGTATTGCCCGTGTAGAACATACGGAAAGTGGGCGTTGGCTGGAGATTTATACCAATCAACCGGGAGTTCAATTTTATACATCCAATAATTTGCCAGATGTAACAAATGGAGCGCCAGCCATGTTGGGCAAGGACGGAGCGAAATATGTAAAACATGGAGCTTTTTGTTTAGAAACGCAAAAATATCCCGACTCTATGAATCATGCAAATTTCCCGACGATTTTCTTAAATCCTGGAGAGAAATACTATCATGATGTCGTTTATAAATTTGGTAATTGAGTGTAATATTACATAATTAAATTAATTAACAATTGAAGATAATGATAGTTGACCTTATAATTTTAATTGAGCCAAACTATAAAATAAATAATTAAATCGATTAAATAAAATAATAAAGTGTAAATAGAGTGTGAGATGTTTGTTTTGTATCACTCCGATGTTCATCATTTAGGCATCATTCGAATGGTATTGACTGCAGTAATCAAATGTCATTTGAAATTTGAAAATGATTTTATAACCACTTTACATCAAAAAAAAATATATTTACGCTTTAGCCACCCCCCTTCATGTACCTCTCACATTAATTATGACTTGATATTTGATCATGTTTTTACAATTATATTATAAATGAGGAAGCTAGGACCTTATGCCACGAACCTTATATTTAGTACCTTCCACACAAATCACCCAGCCCTAAGTATTTTCCATAGATATGTTCTCTGAGAGTGAGGGTATCTATAAGTCGATTTAGCCGACTGACGTTTTCTTACTTGTTTTAAACGGTATTTTCCAATCATTCAAATTCCAATCATTCAAATTAAGAACTATAATCATAAGTTACAATATTAATCATACGCTAGAATATTATTGATTAACGCTGGATGCAACTATGCCAATTACAGGACCTTTCGTCGAATATTATTTGAAGGAATATCGAATATCATAATCATTAATAGGGCTGTTTTCTTTTAAACCGAGATAACAAGCTGCGATAACAAAAACGTTAATAAAAATTTAATTTTTGGCTCAAAATAAAAAAATATTTTTTCACAACTACAATATAAATATTTATATCAAAACAAATTTTCAAAAAAATTATTTTATTTTGTTTTGACTTTTTTGGACTTAGCCTCGATAATTATAAATTTGACTTACACTAGATCCAGACAAAGTCCAACATTTTTAACACAAAATTTTTTTTTCGAAATTTTAAAAAAGATTTTTTTTTATTTTGAGTGAAGTTCTTAATTCAGCCAGTGTCTTCCTTTAACATGTAAATGAAAGTATTTTCTGTCAGTTAAACATAATTTTTAAAATTTAAATTTAACTTGGCCAGAGTGGCCTATTCTTGAACGGTACTCAACATGAAAAAACGATTATAAAATATCGTTTACAACTGCGTTTGCCAAGAAAATCGAAATCGATTTATCAACAGAAATGTCACTCTTCCTCTTCTTTTGCTCACTCGCATTTTAGAAACAATTAAATTAAGGTGCTCTATAACTAATAGAAGAAAAGGTTGTTCAATTATTATAATTTGCGATTGCTTGTACATAAGTTAGCAGGGTATTTTTCTCGAGTGATTTTTGACCACAAACGGCTTCAAAGTGTTTAATTTACCACAATTTGCAAACGCAGTTAACTCGTCCAGCAGTAGGATACCTAATAGTAAAATGACTGTAAGTACAAGTACCACCTTTCTAGTGCCACCAATATGATATGTATGTATACAAAATATATATATAATTACTTGGAGGACAATAATTGGATAAATAAGTGAGTGCATCTATGTGCAGATATAGGGAATTCGCTTCAGATGATTCTCCATGTTTGCTTTACCTATTTATGCATACTTTTAAGTTAATTTCCTTAATGTGCTATGGAAAAATCTATTATAATTATTATTATTATTTGATAATATAATTTTTCTAACATTTTTCGCTACAGGTTCATGAATTCAAAGTTGAAATGACGTGTTCTGGTTGTTCTGGAGCAGTAGAGAGAGTTTTGGGCAAATTAGGCGGTAAGTACAAGTGAGGAGGGGTAAGATAAGATGAGATATGTATCTTTAGAAGACACGTCATTTAAAATGCAATATGCAAAATTACTAATTCATATAAAAATCCCCTTTTTTGTAACAAGGGCAAAACCTACGACTTTTGGATGATGATTCTAGTACACATATTTCATACGCCCCCATAGACCTTCGATAATTTTTCCCTAAATTAGCACATCTACTAGGTGATTAATTTCATTCAGTATCCCAATGTTATTGTTTCAGACGATTGTAAACTTTTTAATTGATTCCAATTTAGTTAAATGTTAATGCATTAATGAGACCAATAAATTATAAAATTAAATTAATTTATTTATTATTCTGGCTCTGAAATATAGGGCCTTGTCATAGAGTCAAATTCCGTTCGGAATTGGAATGTAATCCCAATTTTGCTTCTACAGAGAATGTAAAACGATTTTTTATTACGGAATGAAACCACTTTTAATTTTGGAGTTAATTAATCTCCATAAACTACTTTGAAACCATACCATAATACTATTTATTAACTTTTAAAGTTAAAATAAATCTATTTCAAACTTATTGAACAGTAAATTGTCTATTAATACACACTAAAGTGTTTATAAAATCGAACGGAATCTGTAGAAGGTAAAAAACCTTTCGGAATTTTAATCTGTCAGTCGTCAGCACTATCAGTAAAGTGGTGCTTACATATTCTTTTTTAATATGAAAACTTTTAACAGAACCAGAATCGACCCTTAGTACTTTCTTTCCTAGCCCTCTTTGTTACCAACTTGAATTCAGTTAGGAAATTGTTTGTGGTTGGACGATTTTTCATAATAAAACCCCTTTATCTTTTTTCTTTCTTTGATCCACATATACATGTACATGTACGGCAGCGGTCTTATCTTATTATTTACTTGTAATCATGATTAATTATGTATGTCTGTACCTATATATTGTTTGTCTTTTTTTACTTACAGATAAGGTCGAAAAAGTCAGCATTGATTTGGATGAGAAAACTGTGTTAGTTACCTCCAATATGTCAGGCGAAGAGCTTTTGGAGGTAATTAAGAAGACCGGCAAGTCGACTCAATACGTGGGAGTGAAAGAATGAAACGAACTTTTTTGTAAATTTCGCCGCATAGCGAAATTAAAACTAGAAGTATGAAAGAGCGGCGGACTGTGGTTATACACACAACACAAGCAATTAATGAAAATTACTTTATTCGTCTGTAAGAAGATGTTTTGTTTTGTTGATTTCTAAATTGAAATTTAAAATAATTTGAAGATTGATATGGTTTCCGGGACGCCAAGCTTTTTTTAAGTTTAAACTAAAGTGTGACATGGAAACAAAAGACATGCCAATGAATTATGGAAAAAACGGGAGGATAGCATTTTCAACTGAAATAATTACATTTCTTTGAAATGTATTTTTGTAGTTTTTTTTTGGAATAAAATTTAATTAGAATTTTCTTGCCTTCTTCAATTAAGTAGAGACATTTAGAGGAAACAAACAAATTCATGCCAAAATATGGTTAAATCTTATGAATATTTTTAAATACAAATCTATTATACATTCAATTAATAATCTATTTACATAAAATATTGAATATCCAATTTATTTACTATGATAATCAACGATATAATAAAAAAACATTACAAAGCGTTATTAAAGCGAACAAAAACGTATTAAAACACAAATTCAAAAAAATATTAGCTGTAAAATGACAACAAACGGCTCTCAACAAGTTCAATATTAAAAATAACAGAACGTACACACATTCAAAATGCAATTTTATTCAATTTTTTGTCAAATTAGTATTTAATGAAATAATTATTATGAAATATTTAAATGCCAATATGAATAAACTTTAAAAACAGTTCTAATTTGTTATTAAAAAAATAGTGTCGTATCAAACTTTTCGTTGTTAATCTCTTGTAGCGCTTTCTCTTGTTCCAGTGGCATAGGCATTGATGTAAATTTGTTACTTATTCTTATTCGTTGCAAGGAGATGTTGCTCTAAATGCTGAACGCGCTTCTCCAAGTTTTTCATCATTATTAACATTTTCGCTAAATCGTTTTTTATTTCTCTTGTTGGAGAAGTATTTGGTGAATGGATGTCGTCACTTATCTAATGACAGTAAAAAAATACAACATGAATAGTGGGCCTTCAAAAAGGCAACTTGACTCTGTTTTGAATCTGAAGAAAATTATCGCATAACTTAATTACTCCGACTACACAACCTTATTGCTGACCATTTTTTTTTATTTATTTTGGATTTAAGGATAATTTATAGCTTCGCATGACTTTCTTTACGACGCTTTGACAATATTTTTTAGCTTGATAGAAATCTGAGGATATTCTACTGGATAGACACATCCGATCTAGCCTAATATGGTCTCAATTTCTAAATGAAATATGGGCTTATATGTCCATGAATTGTCTTTGATGCAAGCTATACAAAAAACTTCTTGTCAATTTTTCTATCTTCAGAAAGTTTGTAGATAAACTAAAATGACTTAGTAATTAAGTTAGTTACCTTGACCTTGAGACCATATTAGATTTTATCGGATGATCTTATCTAGATTACAGAAAAACTGTACCCGACGAAAAATGAAAAACGTATCCATATTTTTTTTTATTTTGAAGTGTAGGAGGCCGTAATTCTGAATGCGATAATGCGCTTTCCATAATGTATTCCTACTCATATTAAGTGTGGATGTTAGGAGTGCTTGGTGTTTGTTGGAGTTGATATTATTTTCTCATCCAGTTCCTCTTTGTTAAACTTCGGACTTCAATTAAGAGTGAAACGTTTTCTTATTTTAACAAAATTAAGATTTATTGAAGACCATCAATAAAGTTGATGGTAAATAAATATGTATATGAATACCATGCGTTCCCAAAAAAAATAAAATTAAATACATACCAAGGACAATAAAGAAACGTTAGAAACGAATACAATATTCAAAAATATTTTGAGCTGCTGTGGGAATGATTATGCAGGCGTTGTTTATCATTTGGAGAGGAAGCACAATCACTAGTGAGACTGGCTTTAGTGACATTTTTTAATTGCAACAAAGAAGAACTGCTCTGACTGTACCTATCAGATGTTGTTGTGGCTGAAGTATTGGTTGTTTTTTTAGTGGGTGTTCCACAGCTTTGCTGTTTGTATTCACTATCAAGCACCTGCAAATTTTCGTCACGATTTTTGTAGGCAACAGACTGCCTAGGATCGATGAGTATCGATTGATCGCTGGTGGTCGTCATAGTCGTATGATGTGGTTCAACGCCACTTTCACATAGACTGCTTTCACGATTCAATTTTGCTGCATATAAAGCAATGTCATAGGTGTGCAAATTGGATTTCCATACAAGGAGCTGAAATAAAATGGTTAGAATTAAATATGTATAAGAAAAAACAGTAAAGCTGTAGCAAAACAATCAAACGAACCTGTTTATCTTGTCCCGTCGTGGCAAACTGAGAGCCATCATGATTGAAAGCTACGGCCGAAATTTTGCCCGTATGACCGGTCAAGGTGTAGACCGGCCGACCTTCTAGTAAGTCCAAAATTTTCATAGTCTCATCATCACTGCAAGTCAGCATAAACTTTCCGTTCGGATGAAAAACCAAGTCGTTGACTGGGCCAGCATGTACCTGATACAATTGTATCAATTGTTGAGCGACCAAATCGAAAATCTTCACCCGATTGCAGGTCATACCCACTGCAATCATATTTCCATCTGGGTGCCATGCCACCTGACGTCCCATGCCCTTTTCCTCCGTGAAACATCGAACACACTCACCGGAGTTGATGTCGTAAACTCTCAACGTTTTATCGTCACCACAAGAAGCTATCAATTGGCCATTTGGACTAAATTTAGCTGATCTAACCCAGTTGGTGTGATGGGCAAATGAAGAAAGGAACTTGCGCTGAGAAACCTTCCACAATTTCAAGGATTTGTCATCTGATGCTGTTACAACCATAGTACCGGTAGGATCGAAATCCACGGATCTCACCGGCTTGCCATGAGCAAGAAATTCACCCGAAACACCTCGCAGTTTGGGCTCCCATATTTTCACAGTTCTGTCTTTGGAACAGGAAGCGACCAGATTCGATCTAGGCGACCAGCTCACGCCATTAACACTGTCACTATGTGCTGCAAATCGAATACATCTAGCAGCTTGTTTCAAATCCCACAAGATCACGGAATTATCTGCAACAAAGGACAATGAAGAAAAATTAACACGAGAGGCAATGTCCAAGTCCAACAGTCATATGAAAGACTGGGAAGCCAGCCACCTGAGACGGCGGCGTATACACGATGTCTTTCTAAACTTTTATAAACATCATCACATATAGAATATAGAGCACTCCTAATCCAAACAACCGACAACCTAAATGTTGGTCACTGTAAACGCAAATACAATGACGTAGAGTTAATTTTCATTGTTCTTACCCAAAGAACTTGTCGCGATTTTGGTCCCTTCCGGATTAAAGCGCACCTGCGTAATTCCCTGGCGGTGGCCAGTGAAGTGTCTTTCTAAACACGGGTCGGCAAAAAGTTCGTCCAAACTCATGTTGGTCTAAAATTTGAAAAGTTTTTACTGGTTTCTTTCTTGTGCACAAGCGCGAAAAAAAATTGAAATTAATGCAGAGAAAGAAGAAGATATGTCATGGATTGA
Source organism: Polietes domitor (assembly GCA_947397865.1). Taxonomy (NCBI): domain Eukaryota; kingdom Metazoa; phylum Arthropoda; class Insecta; order Diptera; family Muscidae; genus Polietes; species Polietes domitor. The sequence goes on from OX377621.1 coordinate 164,943,679, forward strand.
ACGAAATAAGTGGAATTGAACCACAACAAAACCGAACGAAAATAGGAGTTGCCATATTTTTTTAACAGAGAATTATAATACAGATTTAGGGATGTTTACACTTGAAGATTTATTATACAAAATGAAAGAAGATTATGAAATTTAAGAATTTTTGTACAAACACATGTCTACTAAATAAAACAATAATTTTCTTTGAAAAGTTTTCAATATAATTTAATAGGGCTGCCGGGATAACAAGCTGTGATAATTAATTTCTTTACTCAAAATATTTTATTTATTTATTTTTTGTATCAAAACGAATTTTCAAAAAAAAATATTTTGCGATGACTTTTTTGGACTTAGCCTCAATAATGACATTGCTGCTGCCGACAATTAAAAAAAAAATATTTTTAGTGTGATTTTAATTTTTTATTTATAAAAAGTTAAAATTTCATATATAATAATTTTGTCCATATCTGAACGCATTAGCACTATTATTGTCCACAGAATCGTATGTTGATATTTTTTGTCTCTGATGTAAACAAGGCATAAACAAATTTATACGCGAATATCTGGTTGTCAAATTTGACGTTCCGAATAAAACAGTGTTGCCAATGGTAGGGAAATTTCCCAATTGTATGGATATTATTTGCTAAACACAAAGATAATGGAAATACATAGATAAAATAGTTGTAGTTGCAGCCATGGCCATTAGGTGGCGAATGTGTAAAAAGTACATTCTATTTCACTCAAAGTACATTCTAATTCACTCAATTTTGTACTCTCTTTCGCTTATAATACTGAAAATTGAAAGAAAACGAATGAAGTAAAAGTTACTTCCAATGATTTTTATGACTCTACGTCAAATACCACACTTCAGTTTATTTAATTTGCTTTTATTTTCTATTTATTGCAGTTTTTAGAAAAAAGGGAAATTTTCTCTCCAAAATGACATTCAGTGCCATCTAAATAATTGTCTTCGTACTACGCATTTCTCTGAGAGTTTTGTTTAATCTATATATTTCCATTATCTTTGCTAAACACAGTCGGTAGGGAAAAAAGGACAGATTTTTTGTTTTAGCCGAATAAATCTTTCTTTTTTTAAATTATTAGACTGGATAATTATCCAGTGCAAGACAGTGGTTTCGAGGCTAAGTACAAAAAAACATAACACAAAATATTTTGTTAAAATTTGTTTTGAAACCAATATTTATATTGTAGTAGGCGACAATGTGAAAAATTTATTTTTTTGGTTTTGAGTAAAAAATGAACTCCTTTATTAACGTTAAAGAAAAACGGCCCTAATATGTGATGACAAGTGCAGGGAATTTTAACTTTAGTGACAGGGATTTAATTTTTTATTTAGTGGCAACACTGGTCCTAAACGAAGAGCCAAGAGAATCTAGAGGCTCTACACACGATACATCAACGTTATTTTCACAAATTCCACATTAAAACGGGAGTAGCGACAGCTTTTCCAAGTAGAAATGGCTTTGCTGATCTTAACGAGGAGTGCCCAGATGGCAAGTAAGTAAATCAACTGAGTATCTGTGGAAAAAACGCCTATTATGGTCACGAAAAAGTAACAACAAAAAATTATGTAACGTCGTTGTTATGGTCTTAAAAATTTAATTTCCTTTACTTGTTCTGTCCCATTCCTTTGATTTCATATAGAACATGCCAATGGTGCTTTGGGAGTGTTGTGTTTGCGTACTGCCAACTATTCCAGTGACAGTCCACGTCCCTTGAAAACCACCAATTTGGGTGCCATGAAACGCGGTACCGGTGGTCGCAGCAGTTTCAATGGAATCGTGGCCACGGTCTTCGGATGCACCGGCTTCTTGGGTCGCTATGTGTGCAACAAATTGGGTAAATCGGGCACTCAAATGATTTTGCCTTATCGTGGTGATGATTCGGAAGCAATTCGTCTAAAGGTGTGTGGTGACTTGGGCCAGGTACTGTTCCAATTCTATGATTTGCGTGATGAGGAAGCCATTCGCAAGGCCGTGAAGTATTCCAATGTTGTCATCAATTTGGTGGGTCGTGAATATGAGACAAAGAATTTCAAATATAACGATGTTCATGTGGATGGTGCCCGTCGTATTGCCCGGTGAGTGAATATTTTTCCAGCAAATGTTTGCCAGGTGGCTGGAATACTTTGGGAACAATTTTATATGTTTCCTTTTTGCTATTTCCCTCCTTTCAGCATATCCCGTGAGATGGGTGTCGATCGTTTGATCCATGTATCTGCTTTGAATGCTAATCCCAATCCCAAGAGTTACATTATGGATGGCGGCAGCAACTTTTTGCGCAGCAAATACTGGGGTGAACAAGCAGTGCGTGAAGAATTTCCCGAGGCTACCATAATCAGACCTTCTGACATTTATGGATCCGAAGACCGTTTCTTGCGTTATTATGCTCACATCTGGCGTCGTCAATTCCGCTCGATGCCTTTGTGGTACAGTGGTGAGCGTACCGTAAAACAGCCCGTCTATGTGTCCGACGTTGCTCAAGCCATTCTGAATTGTGCCAAGGACCCTGATACTGCTGGTCAAGTTTACCAAGCTGTTGGGTAAGTTTTTGTGGCATCATTGGAATCAAAGCTCTCTCTCTATATCATACGTTTACTTTCATAGACCCAAACGTTACAAGTTGGGCGAATTGGTGGACTGGTTCCATCGCATTATGCGCAAAGACGACAAATGGTGGGGCTACCAACGCTACGACATGCGTTTCGATCCCACATTCGTTTTGAAAACCAAATTCACCGAAATGATTTGCCCCGGTGCACCCGTTGGCGGTTTGCATTTGGAACGTGTGGAGCTTGAATGCGTCACCGATAAGGTGTTGAACAATGTGCCCACATTGGAAGATTTGGGCGTACAATTGACACCCATGGAAAATCAAGTACCATGGGAATTGCGTCCATACCGTGCTGCTCTGTACTACGATGCCGATTTGAACGAATTCGAAATACCAGCAGCACCCAAGACTATTCAGCCTCGCGAGGAGCAAAATCTCTTTGCATAAAATAATTTTAAACGCCACCATGACACTGCGACAACAGATTTACAAATGCAGCGCGAACAACATAGATACCAACGTAAAGAGAAACAAAAAAGCCAACGTGTACGTTGGTGGTGGCCTGCTCGTCGTATAAAAGGAAAACATTTACGCTTTCGTGAATTATTTTTTATTGTTTTGGTGGTGCGTTCGTTGTGGTATGGCGTTGGTATGGAGCACTATTTAAATGAAATTGAAAATTTATTCCATAGTAATGGATTCGAGTCGTAAATAAAAATATGATACTGTTAACTAAATTTAAATAAATCAATGAGTGTAACACTCAATACTTTATAAAAAAACATTTTCTTTAGTCCTGTAATCCTGTTTTAACCCCAAGCATTTTTTATGGATTTACTTTTTAGATTTAAATTTTGGCGTCGTCACCAAAAATACATTTCAGTGGTTTGAAATTTGAATAAACTATCAACAGACTCAACTCCAATACTAATCTCTTTCGAGTCTGGCTGCAGGAATATAAATTCGAACACTCGAGAGAGATATTAACGCAGTCCTTAGGAAAATTTCACTTGTTTTGCTTTCTTCAAGCAGAAATAACTGACGGTAGCTCAGGTATGATATTCGCACCCTCATCGCGAATAAAAGTGGAATTTATTCACCTGAATTTTTGTTTTGCAGGCGTATTATTGTAATATGACCATAACCTTGTTGGTTACGGTTCATTTCATTGCAATACAAATAAAGATATCACATCGAAGTAAGAAAGCAGAAAAAGTTTGAAAAAAACATAAATCACGATCGGAAATATATGGAAACAATTCATTTCCAGGGAAATTTTATTCGCGATAAGAGTGATTATAAACTTCTGTTCTCCTATTGATGATGCATTTGATTGTTTTGAATGAAAAATGTAAAACAATCACTTATCCGCTAATGTATCCAATATATTAGTCGTGTTTTAACTCGCTTAATTGGTCTAAACCCAACAACTTGGTGGAATTTTTGAAAATCTTAAATTTGATTTAATATATATAGGGACCGCCATCTAACGTTTTTTTTTTCAACTATTCAACCGTTGGACTATTATTTGTGGGGTGCCCTCAGCAGTCATTTGAATGAAATTATTTTCCATAATTAACCGGAAGGATTGTACTTTCAAATAAAAAAAGAAATTTGAGAAAATATTCAGTAGTTTTTTATAGCATTTTCAAAAAAAAAAGTTATTTGTTGAAATATGTGGTTTCTAGAGCGGAAAAAGTAAATCATAGGAGACACTGGTATGGGAGCTATATAAAGGGTCCGTCATCCAACTTTTTTTCAACTATTCAACAGTTGGACTATTATTTGTGGGGTGCCCGAGGCAGCCATTTGAATTAAATTATTTTCCATTATTAACCGGAAGGATTGTACTTTCAAATAAAAAAAGAAATTCGAGAAAATATTCAGTACTTTTTTTATAGCATTTTCAAATAGAAAGCTAAAGGCATAAAACCCAGTGGAAATACAAATATAGTGAAACGCCACAAACAAATGTTATATTTTTTTCAAATTTCCCACTGGAAGTTCCAAAAACAATCGGATGTATAGTTTCGATACAAGTTGAATATCTCACCAAGCTGGTCTCACCACCATCTAGCTGCCAGAGTTAGGTTGTAGTGCTTGAGGAAAATTGAAAAAAAAAATGATGGAGAATAATTCTTGGATAATTTTTTTTTGTGAAGATTGAAAAATGTTTTCCTTCCGTTTATTTGCTTTATCAAGAAATTCATAATTCAACATCAATATTATATAAGTATGTATATGTAATATGAGTGATGTAATTCATTCAGTTTCAGTGCATCATCGTATCCATTTTTTGTGTGTTTACTTTTTGTCACCAATCTTGGTTTGCTTTATCAAAATAATCAATACCAATTCTTCATACGATTTGATTTTAGTAATATTAATAATAATAATATACTAATGACTATATGTGGTATATATGTATATGTATATAATATGGTGGTTTAAGTACATACTTAACTTAACAAATAAGAATAATAAACAATTGTCGTTTAAAAATAATATTACATTTCGTAAGCTTAGCTAAATATAGAGAACAAATTCTAATCGTAATTATAAAAACTAATCTTCAAATTAAAAAAAAACATATTTTAAAAAATAATCCAAATATTTTGCTTTAGAGACAGTGGTGGTGGTGTTTTATAAAAACAAATCACGTTTTTTGTTTGTTAATTTAGTTGTTGTTGTTGTTAAGGGCGAATTATATTCTTTTTTGACTATAAAAAAATCTGTCCCAATGTCTAAGTACACTAAAAAAGGATTTAAATAAAGGAAGAGAGCCTCTGTTGGGTGTTTGACGGTTCCCTGTGTGTTTGTCATGACGACCACGACGACAAGGTAGAGAACTCTGTGGCTTGGCATGGTTTTGGAGGAGAGCTTTTATAGCGGTTGCTGCTGCTGCTGCCGCTGTGATGCTATGAATATTGTTTCTTAAGATTATAATAGAGTACATCTAAAAAGGTGTAGCGGGAGCGTAAGGAGTGGGAGGAACAGTACATTATGATTATTATAACTGAGGAAATAATAAGCGAAAATAACGTGCAATAATGATCAAAATGACAGACTTCGAAGGTTTGTCGTAACCACAAACACTATTCATTTGAACGCTCATCATCATTTTCACAATTCCCTTGAGCTTTGCGGCGTTCCTCCTTTCCTGTCTCTGTAGCCTTCTTCGTATTTCTTCCCTTGTCATCAGCTGCATACTCTTCTTTTTCTCCCGCCTCTTCTTCTGTGGGTGTATTGAAATCATGTTCAAATTCATCGATATCATTATCATTTGCATCCACTTGCAGCGGCTGCCATGAATCGAGTTGTTCTACGTTGAAAGTAGTCGGTATTTCGGTACCGGTGACGTCGCCCAGTCGCGCTCTTAAACGCTGCGATATACCTTCCAGTTCGGTAAATTTACGTTTAATGGCTTGACCTAAATTTAAGTGAGTTAAATCTAAAGTTTGTTCAAATTGATCTATAACCGAATCAACGGTGGATAATGATGGGCCTTCGGTTCGCCCACCACCAATGCCTGCAACTGATGGCGATGAAGCTGCTGCTGCTGCTGCGGCTGCCACCACCGAAGGACTGACAACAGTTGTGGGGATTTCTTCCAAGGGCTGACAACGTATTTCTAATTGACCATTCATGCGTCCATTGAAATCGACAATATTGAAGCGACCACCAATGTGAAGACCTCTGCCGAAGACGGTTAGATCGAGGGCCGCAAAACCAATGATGGCATCTTCCATGGGTGTGGGCTGATTGCGTCCTTGTGCAATATCAATGGCTGACTTCTTCCAAACCTTCAAAATGAAGCGTTTCTGGGGCTGCGGGAGTGGAATTTTAAGGAAACTCAATAAATTCAGCATCTTATTATTGACTCAACTTACATTATTCAAATAGTCGATGGCGACTGACAAACGAAAGCGTTGTTGCCATTGCGGTTGGCTGGACTTCTCCACAATGCTGGTGGCGAAAACCATGCCCTCGTGCGACTTATACGTCTGATAGTGGGCCTCATCAGCTTGGAATGTAACATATGTGCTTGGCGGTTCATTGGGTGGGAAACGTTTGGAAGCGTTACGTTGTTTGGAGCCCTTTTTAGCTTTAGAGGCCGGATTGAGCGGCAGACCTATAGCCTTCTGGATTTCCAAAGCAAATTTGAATAGCTTAACATTTGAAGGTTGTAAAGGTTTCAGGGCCGTTGTACATGGAGACGGCGAATGTGCCGGAATATCCGCAGTAGAGGAGGGGCGTGCCTTCGCCGACACTGCGGCTTGTGATGTTGTGCTTGTTGGGGGTGGTGGTGGGGTCATGAGCACCTTTTGCAGCATATCCAAAAGATCCGAGGTCTTTTTCATTTTTGTAGCTGCTGTTACACTCTTAGCCAAGGGACTGGATTGTGCCGTAGTTGCCGGAGAGCTATGCGCATTCTTAGACGTGGTAGCTATCTGCAAGGGTTGTAAGTTGTGTAAAATCTCCTTCTCCAGCAAACTTCCTGCGGTTGCCGGGTTGAAGGTTACGCTTAAACCTCTGGTATCTTTAAGATTTTTGATTTGTTCCTCACTGCCCACAGCCAGTAAACATTTTAGTTCACCGATTTTGGCACCCGTTTCCCAGTTGATAATGGGCGCCCAGGAATCTATGGATATTACCGGAAGCTAAGGAATAGCATCATTAGTTGATATCTTTCTCACGAGAGTATTTTCCGCTTACCTTTCCTTTGCACAAATGATTGGTTATGGCCACATCACGATAGGCTATGAAAAACTGATGTAACGGTATGCGCACCACTCCCACTGGCTGCACTTTATGCTCCCTGTTGCCGTTGCCATCGTCGGAGCTCATGCGGTGCCACAATTCCAAATGTAGGTATTGCTTGTCAACACGTTGCAAGAATTTCTCGTCATTTATAACCGAAAATTGCTGTTGACACAAGTATCACATTATCATCAACGACTGACATTGACATTCGCCATTCCAAAGGACAAATTACAAACAACATCTCTTACTTACCTCCTGGTAATTGAATTTATTGGCATCATCTGCCTTTGCCGCTGCCGGTTCGTCCAGCCAAAAACGTCGGCATATCAAAAACTTTTGAGGCTGCAGTTCAATCTCCAAGTTACGTGCTTCGTTGGCATAAATGAATCCCTTCAGCAAACGTATTTTAGTGGTTTCATCATCAAAATTATTCTTTCCCATTTGTAGCTTATTTGTGTTGTTGTTGTTGTTATTTTGTGCAGAGGCTGGACGGGAGGGAATATAATGTAAAAAAAACATTGCTTAGTTTAGGCATTTATGTGCGAATATTTATTTTACGATATCATAAAGAATCTATTTTTACGAGATGCCATAAAAAAATAATGTTTAAGATAGCTTGACCAGTGATAGTGTGTTTTTTTTGGGGGGGAATGGGGGGTGGTTAAACTTCATTCTGAAGGGATGTGTCAAAATCCCTACATTTCTCTATTATGCGAAGATATTTGCTCTGCACTTTCCATTGAAATATATGGCGTTTGCCAAAATACTACCCTGTAACAGGTAAACATAAATGTTGCCTGTAAAGTCAGAAATTGTGAAAAATGGCTTTAACTTTAAAATGGCGTAACTTTCTATCAAATGGAGAATACACAAATATTTTTTTGGCATATGATTGCTGGCAAAATAGGGAATATTTGTGAGTGAATAGTTTCAGAAACCCAGATAGAGAAAATTGAAATAAATGCAATGCAATGGAACCGCAAATTTTGTATTTTTGCAACAATTGCAGCTTTATTTCGCGACTGACTACATACTACAAAAAGCGACATTGGTTATTAATACACATGCAAAAAATTAGGCTGATCCGATGAATAGAGCGCAAGAAAATTACAAAACAAAAATACGAATTATTTTAGCCATATCTCTCAATATACAATATTCTTAATACAGGTGTTTGTGCAGTGTTTTGTCTCTTAAGAGACAAAACCATTTTTACTTTAAAATTTTATAATCACCCTCATCATGTAAGTCGTAGTCGTGTCGAATTTTCGACTCGTGTCACAAATTTACATTTTTGGTATCGCGTATGTCGTATTTGACTGTGAAATTCGACAAAAACTGTCACTGAATATTTTGCAAGTGACTAGAGTAAAAAAAAATAAAAATGGAAAAAATTAATCAAATCGAAAGTTAATGGATTTAGTTCTATTAAACTAATATAAAAAGCAAAAACATATAATTTTATTTCTTGAATTACATACGTAATTTAAGAATGGAAATTATGACTCCCAAGGAATTTGGTATTTTTATTGGTTAAATGATTTGAAAAATGAAAATTTTGACAAAAATCTACAATAAAAAAGTGGAAAGATCAAATATAAAGAAAAAAAATTAACAAAAATTTTTAACAAAATCGACTACGACGAAAATGTTCTAGTCACGTCGAATTTGTTACATGATACCGACGAAATACAAATTCGACTACGACTACGACAGCTGTCGAAATTCGACTACGACTTACGTGATAAGGGTGAATATAAAATTCGAGTAGTCATTCTTAAAACAACTTCTTCTATTATCATTACATTGGAAATATGTCCGATGCAGCATTTCTTTAAAGACCTTCGTCTGTTTTTATTTTTATTAATATTGTCCGGCGATTCATTTGGAACTTAGATATTGTTATTGTATGCTCTTTTATTATTTATTTATTGTTTATTTAATTATTTATTTTTATTTTTACTTATTTTTATTTAGTTGTTTATTTTAATTTATTTATGAAAATGTTCAGTTTAAAATCATATTTAATTTTTTATTATTTTTTTAAATACTATTTGTTTGTAGTTAGGATCATGATTACTTGTAGTTAATTGTTTAAATAGTTTAAGACATTTAATAAATGTAATTTCTTGAAGAATATTGTAATTCAATCATAATTGGCCACTTGGCTTGGAATTACAAAGAAATAAATGAAATGAAATATGGCTTCCAGAAACCTCCCTTCCTCCCATCTACAACTTTTTTATTACCCTCCACTCCTCCCATTCCTGAAATTAAAAATTTGATTTAAGTTTTTTTGTTTAAAATCTTTCAAAAATAAAAATAGAAAATTATATTGTCTGCCAAACACCCATATTGTAAAAGTAAATGTAATTACAAAAAAAATTAAAATAATTAAAAAAATCTACTAAATGTACATGTTAGCCTATAACTTCTGTAGATTTTCTCTCATAACCCTACGGGAAATCGGTGGCAATTGCTATAAACGTACCTAACCTGGGTTAGGTCGATATGGATAGATCACTGAACTGGTCCCTAAGTGTGAGTAAATTGTAAATTCTCTTTAGGCGCGTTCCAAGTCATGTCCTTTGAAACCGATTCAAGGTCATATCCTTTGAGATCGATTCTAGGACATGTCTTTTGAGGTATGGTGTAAGTCATGTCCTCTGAGACCGGTTCCAGGTCAAGTCCTTTGAGACCGATCCTAGGTCATGTCCAAGACACCCCCTCCAATGGCAAACAATGGTAAAAGGGACCCCTTCATACATTTGGGTTAGAACCAGGACAGGTCACCAGTTCTAGGACTTGTCCTGCGATATTTCATTTTCCCGTAGGGAATTTCTTTCAATTTTCTAATTACCTATAAAAATATATTTCTTAAATTTTCCTTTATGTGCGGTATAAAAAAAAACAAACAAAAAAGTTGCAACTTTGAATTTTAATCCTACATAAGTTTGCTATTTAAGCGTGAAGAGCTTTACTTACAACTACGGTGTCTTTGGCGACTGAACTGAAATTTTCCGGGAATTTTTTTCGTAGAACGTTTAAATCCTCAAATGTGCTTTTTGAAAGGACTTTTTTTATTTTCTCGAAAAAGGGTCAAATGAAGCTAGAGGGTTAAGATCATCCACAAAAATGATCTTCATAAAATTCCAATATAGGACAATAGGAATTTTCTCAGACATTTTTTCACTTAATACAATACTCCCTTGGACCAAAAAAGTGAGATTAGCATGCCCTTTCAGAATTATAGGGTCGCTACTCTGTTCCAAAAATGCTGTTGGACAATGTAATTAGTTCTACTCCAGGCCAGTTATTTAATTTTAAACGAATTGAATTAAATTGAATTAATTTTGTATTTGCCAATGTTTTCATAGTTTTTGTACACACCTGGAATATGGGCGATATTGAAACACTCCTTCTGGTATCTCCCACACAAATGCTCAAAATATTTGTTTAAAATCAAAATAAAACCAAAGCGATGTATCTTCCATACATTCAAATTTTTATCACTTCATGATTTTGCCACACACCTTCTAGTACCTCCCACTCAGATATCCTTTTCCCAGAAATTCTCTATGGCTTGATATTTAACAATGATTTGACAATTTTTATAAACATGGAAGCATTTGCCGCCCAGTGAATTCTCGTTCTTATTTCTTTAATTTCTTAATCAGTTTTGCTTTCTGTTCAGAGCTTCGACTCGACTTGAGCACGATAATATTTACTCGGATTTATGTTGGCACATTTACGGCCAAATTCATAATGATTTTTACGTTGGACGTTTTGTTTTATAAATCATCCATAATTTTTTATGAATTTAGCTCTTTTTTTCCGGCGAAGCCTATATCTTCACTTTTACATTCAAAACGTGCAGAGACAAAAAACAAATTTCATGTCTCAGAATAAGAGGAGGAGGGAGGGCGTTTGTTTATTATACATTCAACTTTCGTTCGTTCGTCTCCGACGTTTTATTAAATAAAATAAAAACAGTCAGTTATTAGAATATATATTGTGGGTGGGTCTACTTATAGATAGAAATGTGAATGAACATTAAATATCTCTGCGACACATTTTACAATTTACGCATTGCCAAAATGTGGCGTGGCATACATGGCCAACAGCAGCCAAAAACGTAAACATCTTATAAGATCAACCAGTTAAGTTACCATGTAATGTCGGATGACTACTTTAAATGAAAAAAATCTAAAAAATAAATAAAATTCGTTCACACTCTTAGTTTCTTTGACACTTTTTCTTTGGACCGGTTAACAGAAGATGAATTTCTCTGAGTTGAACGAAACGTCTAAAATAAAGGCGTTATAAATTGAGTCTTGTAGGTCGCATAAATAATAGGGCTGTTTTTCTTTAAGCCCATATAAAAGTAACAAAAATTTGAATAAAAAGTTAATTTTTCAAAAAGTCCAAATTTTTGGACTTATCCTCGATAAACATAAATTTCACTATGGAACAAAAATTTTGTAAAAGGATCATGTATATCTTTTTCTATTGTATTTTGTTTTTTAAAGACGATATTAAAAATTTGTTTATGTTTTTTTTTATTTTTTTTTTACTCAAATTCTTATTTTTGGCGAAGGTACCTAAAATATTTTTACTCTCATTTTGGTTATTTGTTAAATTAAAGGTTCTCATTATGGCTACAAATGTTGCGAATTAGACTTTCACATAGAAACAGTGGTTTAGGAATAATCTTCAAAAATTTGTGATTTTTTTCGAAAAAAATCGAATTTTTTTTTCCGAAAAAAAAAAAATATTTTTGCTGGCACGAAAAGATTTATAAAAAATAGAAAAAAAAATCGGAAAAACGTTTTGTTTATTTTTTTAATCGCTAACAATTCCAACACAAAAAAAAAAAACAAAAATTTTTATATGTAAAAAATCTTTGGATAAATTTAGAAGTTATGATACCCTTTGTAGACGCAAACGATTTTTTGAAATCATGATTTTTTTTTAATTTTTGCTTTGTTTTCTTTGTTAAGATGCCAAATGGGACTTTTTTAAAAAATTTGCCAAAAATTTTTTTTCGAAAAAAAATATTTTTGCTGGCACGAAAATATTCATAAAAAATAGAAAAAAATCGGGAAAACGTTTTGTTTATTTTTTTTTAATCGCTAACAATTCCAACACAAAAAAAAACAAAAATTTTTATATGTACTCTTTATAGACGCAAATGATTTTTTGAAATCATGATTTTTTTAATTTTTGCCTTGTTTTCTTCGTTAAGATGCCAGCTATTACAAACAAAACAATATATCTTTAGTATAATTTTTAATGGGACTTTCTTAAAACATTTGGGAAAAAATATTTTGGAAAAAAAATCTATTTTTGCTTGCACGAAAAAATTCATAAAATTTTCATAAAAAATCGGAAAAAGTTTTGTTTAATTTTTTAATCGCTAACAATTCCAACGCAATAAAAAAAAAACAAAAATTTTTATATGTAAAAAAATTGGATAAATGTAGAAGTTATGATACCCTTTGTAGACGCAAACGATTTTTTAAAGCATATTTTTTTTAATTTTTGCCTTGTTTTTTTTTTGCCAGCTATTACAAACTAAAACAATATATTCTTTAGTATAATTTTTAATGGGACTTTCTTAAAACATTTGGGAAAAAATATTTTCGAAAAAAATCTATTTTTGCTGGCACGAAAAAATTCATAAAATTTTTAATGGCTAACCATTCCAACACAAAAAAAACAAAAATTTTTATATTTCTTCAAAAATTTAGGAAACAAATTTTTTTGAAAAAAAAAAATCAATTTTTTTTTTTTAAATCTATTTTTTTTTAATTATATTTTTGCTGTCACGAAAAAAACATAAAAAGAAGAAAAAAGTCGGAAAACGTTTTGTTTAATTTTTTAATGGCTAACATTAAAAATCTATTTTTGGTGGCACGAAAAATTCATAAAAAGAAGAAAAAAGTCGTAAAAAAACGTTTTGTTTAATTTTTTAATGGCCAACATTCCAACGCAAAAAAATTAAATGAAAAAAAATTGTGATTTTTAACTTTTGCCTTGTTTTCTTTGTTAATATGCCGGCTATTACAAAACAATATATTCTTTTATATAATTTGTAATGGACTTTGCTATTTAACAAAATATAAAAAAAAATATTTTTTTTTTTGGGAATTCGGGTATTTTTTGAAAAGAAAATGGAAATATAGTAATATTTTCATAGTTTTTACCATTTTAGCGAATTTTAAGTATTTTTATTGGACTTCATCTCGTAAAATAATGAGATATGTGAACTGGAATGACCAAAACTTTTATTTTTGCAAAAATTTGGCAGTCATAAAAACGTCAATAACTCAGTCAATTACTGACGTATTTTTAAGACAAAGCGACGATTTATCCCTTACTAAATGTGTCATTTAAATAAGTTACGGTTACCAAATAAAATAATGTGCAAAAACATAGCTTAAAAAGTGTTTTATTAATTAAGCTCCAGGTTTCTTATTTTAAAATTCGTAGAGAAAGTTAAAATCGGTTTATAACCAAATAATTTACAGACATATAAGTGTGTAAAGGTACGAGAAACAGCTTTTTTACCCGTAACTCAAGATTTTGGGGGTGTCTGGCAAATTTCAAATATAGATTCCTACAATACACAATACCTATCAGAAAAATAAAGAGTGATTTTATTTGAGGTTAGGATTTTCATGCATTAGTATTTGACAGATCACGTGGGATTTCAGACATGGTGTCAAAGAGAAAGATGCTCAGTATGCTTTGACATTTCATCATGAATAGACTTACTAACGAGCAACGCTTGCAAATCATTGAATTTTATTATCAAAATGCGTGCTCTGTTAAGAAAGTTCAGAAAGAAAGAAATTGTGTTCAGCGACGAAGCTCATTTTTGGCTCAATGGGTACGTAAATAGGCAGAATTGTCGATTTTGGAGTGAATATCAGCCAGAAGCATTGCAAGAGCTACCAATGCATCCAGAAAAAGTCACAGTTTGGTGCGGTTTATGGGCTGGTGGCATCATTGGACCGTACTTCTTCAAAGATGATGCGAATCGTAACGTAACTGTGAATGGTGAGCGCTACCGTGAGATGATATCCAACTTTTTTTTGCCCAAAATGGAAGAACTGAACTTGGTTGACATGTGGTTTCAACAAGATGGCGCTACATGCCACACAGCTCGCGATTCTATGGCCATTTTGAGGGAAAACTTCGGAGAACAATTCATCTCAAGAAATGGACCGGTAAGTTGGCCACCAAGATCATGCGATTTGACGCCTTTAGACTATTTTTTGTGGGGCTACGTCAAGTCTAAAGTCTACAGAAATAAGCCAGCAACTATTCCAGCTTTGGAAGACAACATTTCCGAAGAAATTCGGGCTATTCCGGCCGAAATGCTCGAAAAAGTTGCCCAAAATTGGACTTTCCGAATGGACCACCTAAGACGCAGCCGCGGTCAACATTTAAATGAAATTATCTTCAAAAAGTAAATGTCATGGACCAATCTAACGTTTCAAATAAAGAACCGATGAGATTTTGCAAATTTTATGCGTTTTTTTAAAAAAAAAAGTTATCAAGCTCTTAAAAAATCACCCAGTACTATCACTTCCCAGAGTTTTCTACTTCATTCTTCTTTTTACCCCATTCTTATTTTTTATCACATTTTCCCAAAACAAAACCTAATCGATTTTCATTTGAAGATAAATCTTGACCAAGTTTTTCTGTAGCTTTTGTGAAGTGTTTGGTTTCAGCGAACAAACTGGAAACTTCAGAGGCTTTAAGGGTCAACAATTTAACATTCCAGCCAGCGAACCGGTGAATATTTTGAGGTGCTGCAAACGTAATGATAAGTTCAATATACCTCCCCCTCCCCATGAGAAAGAAGATTCGGGTTTAGTTCAATGGAATAGTATGTAAGACCAGAATGGTGTCATTCCATGTTCCAATCAAACCAATCAAACCTATTTGAAAATATTTGCATTATTTGATTTTCAGCTAATAATCGTGCCGGAAGCGCAAGAAAACAATGTACCAATTAACCAAAAGTTCCCAGTGCCAAAAGGCACAAAATAATGATTGTGAAGCAAAAATCTAATTCAAGATAATCTGTTGGAGGGTATTATGAAATTTAAATGCAATGGATTTGCGCTCTTAATGACGTCGATGGAAAGCGATGTGATTTTTTTTAATTTGATTGTGGAATGCCAGAAAGCCGTGAAGCGAAATGAGAAGAGATGCAAGTGAGTGCAGTGTAGGTGGTGGTGATAGGATAAAATAGAAAAATAAAGAAACAAAATGTGTTTTTGTTTTTGTTATTTTTTCGATTGTCTGCATCATTTGCAATACAAAAAATATTTATTAGAAAACATGTCATAAACCAATCCGTTAGTAGTAGTATCATTGTAAATCGCAACCATACAATTGCTATTATTGTAATGTCCACGTCCACATCAGCCGTTATACAAGTTGTGAAATGATTTGTAGCAGTTGAACTCGCATATGCCGTTTGATATCTTAGTCATTGTATTTTGTTTGTATGTTTTTCAAACAAGAAATTCTCAGCATATTCACCTTTTTCCGTAGATGTCTTATCGGCCGTCAGATTACATTGGCCCGCTTGACTTTGCTGTTGCTGGGCAGCAGCATCCGTTGACGACTGCGTTTGCTTATCAGCAGCTTGTGGCGATTTCTCATCGCCACTATCACAACTGGACTGTTTGGGCAAAAATAATTCGCGCTTCATTTGCCCGTTTGTTGGTGACTTCATTTCACGTTGTAGGGTTATCTTAAAGTATAGACATGCCAAGTGACGGCCACGGCGCTGTATCTCAATGCGTTTACACTGTTCCAGCAGTGAGGCATTGTAAAGATCGGTCAGTTCTAAAGCGCCCATGCCCAACATTTCGTTGAGGCAGGTGCCGGGTTCACGCCACCATACCGTAAAATAAATGCGGCCTAAATTCATTTCGACTTCATTGGCATTTTCATCCAAATCCAATTTGACGGAGCGTTCGGCCTCCTGGCCGAAGCGTGTGCATTGTGTGAGACTCTGGAATTTTTCCGATTCGAATTGCATGATGTGGAACATATCATGGCGTGGCACTCGCTTGATGAGCTCATTGGACAATTGACATTCGACGGTGAACATCGGTCGGATTTCGCTCTGCATCAAATCCATGCATTTGGTGCCCTCGGGTTGCAGTGTCAGAGCTTCCATTTCGAGTTTAATGCCTTTGATGGTTTTGAAGATGTTCAATTTTGTAGCGGGCGATAAATCGTCCATGTGGGCGGTAATGTTGTTGTTGTTGTTATTGTTATTTTCCAAATTCATGTTGACCTCGTTCTCTTCCTCGCAATTGGCGATCTTCGAGGTGATTTCGGTTTCACCAGCCAAGTAGGCAACCAATTTTGCATCAAGTTTCTTCATGGCTTCAACAATTTCCTCGGATTTCGTTTGTGATGATAAACGTTTGGATTTGTCACCTGGAACGGAACAGAAATAGAAAAATGGGATATTAAATAAGGTGAATTTTGAAGAAGAAATTTGTGTTATTTTCAATTAACCCCCATTGTCACCAACTGCGTTTAGAGATAAGCGCCAGTATTATTTGTAAACCCCCCACACCAACTGACAGCTATAATTGTTGGTTAGCGCTAACTGTAGTATAAGCCGACATTGTGAAAATGGGGGTAAATTAAATTTTGTAATTTTTAATTGGTTAAAAGTTGAATAAGCTTCCTTGGCGCCTGAATTAATTACATTACAGTGGGTTTATGTTTTTATTTACTTAATGGAAAAATCTAAATTTGCGTTGACTAATTTTTTCGACGACATATCACCAGAAATTCAAATGCAAAAAAAAATATAAAATGAAAATTTGAAAAATTCCACGAATATTCTTTATGTTCGCGGAATAAACTTAAGTTTAAAGCAAGGTACTTTTATAGAAAACCGAAGGATAAACTTAATGTTACGGAATAATGTTTGGAAGATCGTCATAAAAATAACACCTTCAATATCAATCCTTACAATACCCTGTGCAAATGAATATGGTGGGAATACCGCGACATTTTTTTTTTAATAAAACTGTAGCCTTATATGTCCATTTTCCTCAAAATAATTTAATTTCTTTAATATCTTAGTAAGATTTCAAGCTCAATGAAAAACTGGACTTAAATAAAGAAATAATTAAATGTTAATAAAAGAAAAAAATGGCTTAAACATTTTTAATATCACTTTTTTCGTAATTCAATAGACATCTATCGCAAGCACAGCCATGAATGTCTGCTTGTATAGTTTGGTATAGTTGAATTAATTATATTAAATATATTTGAATTAATTGCAATTTTATAAGGAGGAATTAAGCTATTCCGGAGTAAGGGCCAGTAAACATTTAATTAAATCGAATTTACAATTGATTCAAACTTCTTTAATTATTACACACTTTTTGGTACTAGTTTTCAGGCAATTGTTAAGTTCTTAGTCACTATAATATCACTTGAAATCCACTATGTTTTAAATAAACTTATTTTATTAGAAGCCTTTATTCACTTGTTTCCTGTTTGCAAAAATTTCTAATGGCCTGTTGTTTATGCAAGACCTTGGCGCAATTGTTTTTGAATCCTTACCCGCTACAAAAATATTTCGCGTTGCGAATAGAATACGTCTGTTCTTTGCAAAGTGTTGTGTACAATAATTTCAATTGGTTCAATGTATGCAAATATATAGTAAAATTTTCAGCTTTCCATGATTGACGATTATTAATCTCGGCTTTGAATCATCATCATCATCATCTTGGAGTTGTTTCTTTTCCAGCTTTTCATACCGGTTATCACTGGTATATGTATATATTAAAAGAAATTAAAAAGAAAAAAACCGAACCGTCTCCGGCTTACTATCTCCCTTCGGATGTATTCATTCGCAGGCTTTGTTCCAATGATGTTTTTCTTCCAAACGAAATGAATGAATATTGAGACTTAGCGACCAATATTGTTTCAAAAAGCACTAAACAGCACTCTAATTATGGCGGAAGATCGTCTAAACTGATAAGGGTATAGCAACTAACGAATAGTTCAAGACACAACACATCAATTTACGACCTGTGGACGATTAAATGATTTTCACACTTCCATGCGCCGCCATGTACGAAATATGGTTGAGCTAGCAAATTGTACATAAGAAATAATGTTTAAAGCAAGTTTAGAGAAAACACTTATGTACATAATAATTAGAAAACGTGGAAAACATTAGGTAAGCTAGGCAACAGCAACTATTGGCAAATATTGTCGTCGCTGTTTTCTTAAAGTAAATCGACCATTTAAAAAAAAAAACACTATATTTCAAGCTAGAATCTGTGGTTTCTGGCATATGGTTAAACAAACAAAATATACCAAAAATGTTGTGTACTTTCATGCGAGTGATATGAATACAGTGGGATTACAACAAAAATCGATCGATTTGATATTTGAAAATTTTACAAAAATTGAAATTTGAATTCGTTATCTAATACAAATATATTCTTGTCCTTATTCTAAAGGACATTGTTGTATAAACTCACAAGTTATGACCCTATTATGTGAAAGAACCTAGTAAATCTATGTTCACAAATAATAGATTTTCACTATGAGCGTTATTCTTCTGAGTTTATTTATCTATTTTCTCCACTAACAAGTTAACCACATAGAAATAATGCAAACTCTATGTACAGCATGAGAATCTGGGGAATCTATATTTAGCAATTACCTTAATCTTTCAAGCCATTTTTAATACAAATCTTTAAAACATTTGTTCTTTTTTTCTTTCCTTTTATACGGATATAAGTTAGATTGGTTGTATTTAGCTTGAATAGGGAAACTACATACGGAAAAGCCCAAAGTTCAAAGCTTTTTATAGCATTTTTTATGCTCGAAGCACATTAAAAATAATGATGATATTTGTTTTATGTTGGCTGGGCATCCTTTTGACTTCACCTTGTATGAATAACCTGATTATCACTTTTAGGGAAGGACAGAGAAAATGTTACAATGGAAAATACAACTATATCTAATCCGTACATGACATTACAGTAGAAATAACAAGTTTTCTTTTAAAAACATTTTAAGAAAGAAATCTAAATTTGCAAAAATTTTAAACAATAATTTCTAAGATTTGGAAAATATTCACTTTACGATAGCAATTTGCCAGCTTAAACCGACCGACCACCACCTTACCTTAATCAATAATTACTGGACCTCTGTCCAATAATTACTGGAGAAGAAAAAAGTGTGACATTGTGGAATGCCATACTTTGGAAAGTTTTATTAAATGTATACTACTACCGATCGAGTTGTGTTATCGATATTGATTTTACTTATCATTTATATATGAGAAATGTGTTCGCGACATTCATTCAACATCATCCATTTCATAATTCAAAAAGCACACGTGGTGAATTTCATTGGCATCCAACATTATCAAGTAGTATTCAAAATTGAACTACACCTTTCAGCTCATGTTTTCTCATTTTGTTGTCTAGTGTTATCATTACAGATGAATATATATATATAAAATGTTTAATGGTAGACTGAGTTTGAATCTCATATACATCTGGCTCGTTTTACAAAAGTGTTCAAAGTCCAAGAATATATGGAAATTACAATAACATAGGCCATCTATAAGAGTATAGAGCAACAACAAAGAAACTTTTTTTAATGTGATAATATTTTTTTTTTAAATTAACTTTGAATTAAATACAGTTATTGCTTCTAAATTAGTACCTAAGCAATCTATATTTATTTTCATTATTTATTATGATTATAAATAAATTTTGTAAATAAATAATAATTATTCATGTACATGAAATTCCAAGTTAAAATAGTTCGTTCGTAGAGGGAATTGGCTCTCAGAACAAAACAATTTCGTTTCAGGAACTTATTTTAAAGTGTTGTTGTAGACCCTTTGCTAAATATAAATGTAGACAATGCAAAAAAGACGGCCAGAATATATTCCTCAATCTCAATACTCGAGTCAAAAGAAAAAAATATTTTTTAAAATGGTCGCCAACAGCAATATCAATGTGTGAGTGAAAACAAATTTTGAAAAAATTCTTTTGTGTTAAAAATTTTGGACTTAGCCTGGATAATTAATTATCCAGAGTAAGCCACAATTATGGTTATCGAGGCTAAATTCAAAAAAGTCAGCACAAAATATTTGTTTTTGAAAATTAGTTTTGATACAAATATTTATATTATTATTTATTTTGAGTAAAAAATTAAAACTTTATTAATGTTTTTGTGATCGCAGCTTGTTATACCGGCTTAAAGAAAAACAGCCCTAACATCAATACAAGAATAAACAAGTAAGGAAAGGCTATAGTCGGGCGGGCCGACTATATGATACACTCCACTTTCTATCGGAATACAATTCAATTCAGTAAAAAAGTGAAAACGGGAAAAATTTTTATGTTTCCTAATCACTGGCTAATATGACCTGGTCCAACATGTCAAATAGAGAATAATATTTGTATCGGGGCTATATCCAAACATGGAATGAAGTGACTAACTTTCAGTAACTTAAAGTTCTTCCAGTTGAAGTATAACGTGTTATGCTCAATTTTAAGAAATTCTCTGAAAATACGCGGTTTCTAGGGGAACGAAATTTGTATGAGAGCTATATGTAAATCTGAATCGATGTGACCCATTTTCACCATAGGTGTTCCTAGTTTAAATATAAGATGTTTTGCCAATTTTAAAGAAAATCTGTTAAAATATGTGGATTCTAGAGCGAAAAAATTCAAATTGGGAGCGAAATTTGTATGGGAGCTATATATAAATCTGAACCGATCTAACACATTTTTGCAACAGATATTTCCAGTTGAAATATAAGGTGTTTTGCGAATTTTGAAGAAAATCTGTTAAAATATGTGGTATCTCTAGAGTGAAAAGGGTCAAATCGGGAGTGAAATTCGTATGGGGGCTATATATAAATCTGAACCGATCTAACACATTTTTATCACAGGTGTTTCTAGTTGAACTATAAGATGTTTTGCCAATTTTAAAGAAAATCTGTTAAAATATGTGGATTCTAGAGTGAAAAGGGTCAAATCGGGAGAGCAATTCGTATGGGGGCTATATCTAAATCTGAACCGATTTTCTTCAAATTAAATAGCGTTCGTCCTTGTCCCGAAAAACTTCGCTGTGCAAAGTTTCGTTTGGTTTTGGCTACAATTGCGACCTGTATCGTGATTACTAAAATCTAAATCGACTCAGAAAGTGATTCTAAGCCGATCGGTATAATTAACAATGGGTCTATCTCCCTTCCTTTTGGATGTTACAAACAAATGCACAAAGACATAATACTCTCGTGGAGTGTATAAAAATAGAGAATTATATTTATAACCTCACTCTACAGAGTAGGAGGATATATATCATCATATAAGTGCAACGCATTGAAGGAGTAACTTAAGACCTTAATTATCTTTGGACCAAATCCGTTTCACGACTTTTTAAGATGTTTGAGCCATGTCCGTCCGTCCGGTCTGGCTGTTATACACGATACTATTTTGCACATGATAATATTTTTCCCAAACTTAGTTTACGTTCGAAGATGGGCAAAATAGCCACGCCCCTTCTGGTACCTCCCACACAAATGGACAATATTTCTATATTCATTATAACTTCCACACCGATATTCGGAATCACCTATATTTTGGTATATGATAAAAATTTTATAAGTGCTTTAAGTGCACTAAATATGGCGGGTTTTGCCACGTCCCCTCTAGTACCTCCCACACAAATAACCCTAAACTACTATGTAAAATTAAAGCTGTTATAACTTCTATACGGATGAGCGGAATACTATGAAATTTAATATTTGGCAATGCTTTTATAGATGTTGCATTCATGTGGAATATGGGCGATATTGCCACACCCCTTCTGGCACCTCTCACACAAAATGGCAGCAGCTTTGTTTAAAATAAAACCGGCATAACATTCACACGGGTAGTCAAATTCATATAAAATTTGATATTTGAAAATGTTTTTATAATCACTTTAAACCAAAAAAATATTTACGCTTTAGCCACGCCCTTGTCTTGATATTTGATCATGATTTTACAATTATTTTATAAATGTGGAAGCTAGGACCATATGCTAAGAATCTTTGGAAGGTACTAGCCACACAAATCATCCGGCCCTAAGTAATTTCCATTGATATGTTCTCTGAGAGTGAGGGTAGTATATATGTATAAGTCGGTTTATCCGACTGGCGTTTCCTCACTTTTTTGTATTTCCTTTAATGTGACGATTTGTATGTGCAATTGTGAATATTTTCATATCGATTCATATAGAATTTGTTCACAGAATGTGTTTACTTAAATATTTGTCATTTTAGCGCCAATCTACAATTTTTCATTTCCAAGTTAAAGACAATGGAATGAATGGATACAAAAACAAAATATATTTATCTAATAATTTGAAAATATTTAAACGTAGCGCAAGTGTTTTTGCTATATAAGAGACTAATTTGCATTGGTAAAAACAAAAGGTAAATCAGTACCTAGGGTTTTGAAAGCTCCTATACTCATTTTAGGTCTACAGTTCTAAAAAAACAAAATAAAATTGAAAAAACTTCAACGAAAAACTTGTGGGGTTTTTGTTTCCGAAACAACTTGCCCTGCCAGTGCCAAGTATTTAAAAAGGAAGATTTTCCTTCTTGCCATGGTTCAAAATTAAAATATTCATTTAAATATTTAAAGCGTAAACATAAATTTATATGATAAATAATTTACACGACTTTTTATACTTCGTCATCTAATTTTATGGCGGAGATAAAATAATAAATCAATTTATTACTTTTATATAGCATAACACTCAAGATTAATATGTAAAGTCGTATCGATTTAAAACGGAACGATTTTCATCACATACCTGATTATCACTTTTAGGGAAGGACAGAGATAATGCTGCACTTCTTGCAGGAAAATACAACGATATCTAATCCATACATGTCATTACAGTAGAAATGACAAGTTTTCTTTTAAAAATGATTTAAGAAAGAAATCTAAATTTGCAAAAATTTTAAACAATAATATCTAAGATTTGGAAAATATTCACTTTACGATAGCAATTTGCCAGCTTAAACCGACCGACCACCACCTTACCTTAATCAATAATTACTGGACAGAGAAGTGTTGGCCTTTTTTGAAAGAAAAGAAAAAAGAGTGACATTGTGGAATGTCATACTTTGGAAAGTTTTATTAAATGTATACTACTACCGATCGTCTTGTGTTATCGATATTGATTTTACTTATCATTTATATATGAGAAATGTGTTCACGACGTTCCTATTTTGTTTGTGATGATATTCCCAAACATTATCCGGCTTTTCAGTTGAACAATGTACATTCATTCAACATCATCCATTTCATAATTCAAAAAGCACACGTGGTGAATTTCATTGGCATCCAACATTATCAAGTAGTATTCAAAATTGAACTTCCTTGAAAAGATCAAAGCCAACGAACGACATTTCTGATTTTCAGCCAAAAAAAAAACATTTTTAAAAATCATGATGCGCATACCAGCAAGAAAAAACTTATTATATACAATCTCTTTATCAAATTATTAACAAGGTTTTTTGTCATATACGTACATGTTTGTATATTAGAGTTGGTCACGACGAAATAAGTTGATAGATTTAAATTTAAAGGTTAGCTAAAGATAATTAAAAACAAAAATTATAAATGTCAACATGCCAATTTGCAATTGATTTTACATCCTTTAGAATATAGAGGCAAAGTGGCCTTGAATGAGCCAGTATAATATCTGAGTTCAAGTTATAATTGAAGATTATTATTATTTATTTGTTTATTCATTTAATCTTAAGATTGAACTAATTATAGAGCTCTAGCAGCTGTGGCTATCTATCAGATCTGTAGATAATTGCAAATATATAATATATATGTATACAATGTACTGTGGTATTATACTCTGAGCTTCAGTAATATTATGAACTTATAATTAGTAGATGGATAAAGCAAAGATAAGATAAAACTGTGATGAGACGAGAAAAATGGAAACTGCAGTAGGTCTTTATGAGCAAAAACAAGAAGGTTGGCTTACAAGAAAATCATCCAATAAGGAGTAGTTAAGTATTAGCAGGTAAATGCAAATGAGTAGGCAAACAGTTGTGATCATAACTTAGATGACATCTTAAAAAAAAGCTGTGGTCTAGCCGGACTTAGTTGAATCATTATAGTTGAAGTCGCCCATACTAATTAAGTCAGAAAAAACGGTCAAATAGATCACTATGCAGTCTTGCTGACGCATCTACAAAGCCATTCGGCAAAAAAACCTTTTCCAACAATCACAGAAGTTCTGTTCCGAAAATCTCAAACACCATATCCTCCGCCACGATGCCAATGTGGATTTCGCGCTATTTAAACCATTAATGCCTAAAGATGACTGTTGTTCAGTTGTTTACTAATAAAAATAAAAAAATGTCCTCGTATGGGGATAGGTAAGGGGTTAAACAAAAATTAAAAATTAAGATTTTTTTAAAAATCCTTTTGCGTCTACAAAAAGTATCAAAAACCATTGTTTTTTTGCGTTAGAATGTTACCTATTAAAAGTAAAACAAAATTTTTTTCCAACTTTCTTATTTCTAAGATTTTTTGATGCAAAATTTGATTTTTTAAAAAAAAAAAATATTTTTTCCAAAAATTTCTTAAACCCAACAGAACAAAATAATATCCACCCTGTCGTTACAGATGCAGAGGGCCGTAGAAAATACCAAATCCTAAACGGAATTTATTATATTATTTTATACGATATTGTTAGGCTCCTAAGGAGCAGATTCAATATCAAACAAATAAAGTATAAAAAAGGGACAGTGCTGAAAATAGATTGGTACCAAAAACCAACAGCATCAGGACGACTTATAAACTTTTATTCTAAACATCCAAGACGTACGATCATCAACACACGACGAACTTCATCAATAGAGTATTACAAATCAGTGACAAAGAGTATCGCAAAAAGAAAATAGGACTGTTCTACAATTGAACGACTTCCCAAAGAGCACGATCGAGGATTTAATAAAACGGCCAACACAAAATCAGAGAAAAGTCGACAAGGATGGACCGCAGAAAATTTATAAATCGATGACCTATATGACTGGACTCTCCGAAAGGCTACGACATTCGAATATTTATGACAAGGAAAAATATAAATTGGCCCACAAGTCCCACAATACAGTCTCAACATTATTCAGCAAGACGAAATCAAAGATTAAAAAGGAGGAAAAGGCAAATGTGGTTTATAGGATCAAATGTAACGGTGACGAGTCCAACATATGCCAAAAGGTATATGTTGGCACGACAAAATCAAAATTAAAAAAACAGACTATCATCTCATAAATCAGACCAAAAAGCAATAGAAAAGCCAATTGAGCAAAAAACCGCACTCGCAGCCCACTGTACTTTGACTGGACACAAACCTAACTTCGACGACATTGATATATTAGAGGAAGAGAGAAACTACGCGAGACGATATACTTTAGAAATGTCACACATTATTGACGTCGTTGCGGAAAAAAAGACTCAATTACAAGAGAGACACAGACGGATGCGTTAAAATTTACAGACATACAATTGACAAACATAGACGTAGATTTAAGCAGTGAAGTAAGAAAGCTTGTATTGTTCACAGTGATTATTTGTTTTTCTAAAAATTGAATTATCTTCTTATATATCGATTTTTTTTTGTATTTCGTTTGAAATTATGTTAATGTATAATTTTTGTGTATTTGTATAGATCCCTGAGGATGACCAACGACGTTGGTCGAAATATCGGGAAATATAAATAAAAACAACAAATTAAAAGAACATATTAGTCTTTTATTTGTGTGACCTAATAGCCGCGCAATAATAAAATTAGAAAAGTAATTAAAAGGTCAACAATAGATGCAACCAAAAAAAAAATAAGTCAATTCCTGAACCACGTGCTTTTAAACTCCTCGAGTATAGCCTTTGAAGGACTGTAAACTTTGGTCATTAATGTGGCCAATATTTATATTTTTAGGGGAAACGAGGAAAGACAATTCTTTAACATGTAGCTGTGGAGCCAAGACTGTAATATTTTAAGCAAAATTCATATTTTTGGGGGAGCCAGATAATAACAACAATTATATGTATATTAAAAATACCAATTTGATTTAAACATTTTTCAATATGAAAAATAACGTTATTCTCAAAATATTCTCTACTTGAATGAAAATTAATATTTTAAATTATAGTAGAAAATATAAAAAAATTGCATAATGATAAAAAGTAAAAAATTACAACAAATAAAAATTCTAGAAAACCTAAAAATTTGACCGTCTCAACTATTTGTTTCTGTGTGGGGACCGAACCCCGTCTAATGTACATAGTGTATGCAAAACCTTATCGATTAATGTTTGCTGTATGTGTTGTATATACTATTCACTCTTGTTGTACATTCGTATTAGGCGATGAGTACTTAATTTAATTCTATTTTTTGTTATTTAGCTTTTCTTCACCAAAAAAGTTGCACAACGAAATGAATATAAAATTATTCATACATTTGTATAAATAGCAATATGCACTTACATATGTGTAGGCACACACATACTTAAAAATGAAATCCATATAAAACGGAATTATATCATATATAAAATATATGTAGGGCTTCGAGAAAAAAATATATGTACATACATAGATTAAACTATGGTTTATAAAGATTTGCAAATTATTTCGTCTATAACGATCAGAATAGGATCGATTAAAGAAAAAAGGGAAATGTCATAACACATGTATTCTATATAAAGTAAATATAAGTAAAAGCTGACAATTTTCTGACATTCTGAAAATTTCGGCGAAAAATGACGCCATAAAAAGATTTTGCAATTTTTTGAAAACGAACAAGTTCACAGACATTTCTTGCTAGAGCTAGAAGATATGCTAGAGAAATAAAACGAAATTTTGGAAAACAAGTTCGTTTCTTGGACTGTCTTCGTACATCGGCTTATCGTTTTATTGTTATCAATTTTTTTTTAAATTATGTAGTTAGTCATACCAATGTATTGTAATCAATCAATAACAAGACTTTGATGTTGCTGTTTTCAAGGTATTTTTATTTCGATTGGCGATATATAACCTAGTGTGGTCCACGATTAAATCGAAAAAATCCAAAACTACAAAGTTTTAATATTGGCAAAGTTAAAAATTGCCAACACCCTGTAATCAAGGGAATGTCATGCACAGCGGTTGTGTTCCGATAGAAATGAGCTACCGACATTTGCACTGAAGTCCATAACGTAGAAAATTGATTTTGCTCTCAATTTAGACCCTATTTTAATTTGATTTGTACAGAACATCATGTTCAAATAGTCATTAACCATTTTTGCTGAGCTTTGCTGAGCTATAACAACATGCCAAATGACTATAAAAACAAAAAGAGTAGTCTTGCCTTGAGTAGAGACTTAATATTGATGTCATTTTGTTTATTGCTTCTTGGGATGTATAGGGTATTATTAGTTGTTTTTATAAATTTTAATATTGTTTCTAAGTTAATTTTATTATTTATAATAAAAGATGGAAGTATTTTATAACCACATACCTATCTGGCTCGGTTATTTTTTTGGAATAATAAATAAAAACATTAGGCTAGTATTTAAAAATAATGTTTTCACATTTAATTATTTTTAACTGGAATGGGAGAATAAATAAATATTTTAAAAATAAAAACGCTTTATTCAGTCATCCAGAGTTCGGCGGACTGTTGTGCAGAGTGGTTACGGAGAGGAAGACTTAGATACGCTACAAAAGTGTGACATAAATATAAACGTAAATAAATGAAAACAAAATTTGAAGGCCTATGAAAAAATGTTTTGCTCTCAGTTTATACTGGATTTTGCGTGTTTTGTTGCATTTTCTTCCTACGAACTACAGCGGGCATAATAAAACCGAACATAATATAGACAGCAGTGATTCCCAAAGTGCTGCTAGCAATTTATTTTCACAAAGAGGCAATTTTTCTGTGAGACTCTTTCGCACAATTAAACTATTCATTATTTAATACTATTCCACTTCAGGTAATGATAGATAGTGGAGCTCCGATACTCGAATAAATGTAAAAATGTACTGAATTTTGAAATAAGTTATTTTGAATAGGCAAATATTAGAGAATTAAGAAAAATGGACAAAGGCAACACAGAATCAAGCTTCTCCTCCTCTTTCTCAATGTATGGAATGCAATTTTGAAAAATATCCACATAAAAAACTATGGCCAATGAACAGTTCAAGTTGCATATCGTCATCAGAAATTCAAAAAGATGTAAGAAAAAAATAATCGCAAGTCGAGTTTAGTATTTATTATGGTACATTTGACAAAAATAGAGAATATGACAACACATTAGACTTCTTCGTCTAAAAATAAGGATTTTATAACGAAAATCTGCAAATATTTTATTTATTTCCACAAAGAGGGAATTTTTCTGTGAGACTCGTTCACACAATTAAACTACTCATTATTTAATACTATTCCACTTCAGGTAATGATAGATAGTGGAACTCCGATATTCGAATATATGTAAAAATGTACTGAATTTTGTAATAAGTTATTTTGATGAGGCAAATGTTAGAGAATTAAGAAGAATGGACATAGACAACACAACATCAAGCTTCTCCTCTTTCTCTACGTATAGATTGCTATTTTGAAATATATCCACATACAAAACTATGGCCAATGAACAGTTCAAGTTTCATATCGTCACCTGAAATTCAAAAAGACGTAAGAAAAAATAATCGCAAGTCGAGTTTAGTATTAATTATGGGTACATTTGACCAAAATAGAGAATATGACAATACATTAGACTTCTTCGTCTAAAAATAACGATTTTATAACGAAAATCTGCAAATATTTTCTTTCATAAAGCATAGATATTTCAACCCCTACAATAGCATTTAATTGTTTATAAAATTTATATAAAACAAACTTATGAAAATATGGATTTCGTTATTTTGCATTTTAGGTGACGAAATATAAAGGTATGTAAAGTAAAAAATGCTGCATAAAGCATGAAGGGGTTGTATATGTAGACAAAAGGTCAAGAAAATACATCTAGTCCGTTTTGCTGAAATTATGAATTTTATAAAATTGTTTTGGTTGGATTTGAACTGGGATATTGTCCTGGCTCAAGACCTTTTTGCATCTATATATTATAGAATGCAAAATTTATTTACAAATGGCATGATGACATTTATTACTTGTCTACCACTATCATGATTTCTGGCCTGTGAAAAAAGCCTTTTGGTTGGTTTTATAACAAAAAATTTGGTTTATTTTGTAGTTTTTCTACTGCTACAGCCTGTTACCTACGAAAAGTTTTTCCACAGCCTTTTTAAATCACTACATAGTGTGTGTCTCCACAACAATTCGGTATCTCTGCCAATCTTAATAGGCATTTACATTGTTGATGTCGCCTCAAGCAACGAGCTTTGCAAGTTACACATTGTGCTGCCACAACGCCATACAGCAGCAAATGAACTGTGGAAACACCCAACTACATTCTCCTTACACGTGTTTCCACCATCGATTTAACATAGCCTGTTTTGGTTTTGTTTTCATTTTAAGTTTTATTGTACGTTTTGTTTCATTTCTACTATTTCTCAGCAGAATGGAAAATTTTTGCGAATATGTCACAGTACCATAAAGAAAATAAGAAATAAAGTACATAAATAAATGCGCGTATGTATGTACGTACATAGAAGAAAGTCTCTACACAACAGCAATTCGTTTATTTACTTAACGGTGACGAAAACTATATACAAAAATGTTGGAAAGGGGCATTTCGAATAGACCGACAGAACATCGCAGACACTACTATTGTGTATTTAAATAGTGCGATAGAGATAAGACAGACAGACAGACGGTTGGTCGGAAAAGTTCAACAAACTATTACGTTTTTTATTTGTTGTTGTTGTTATAAATACAATTGTTAATTGTAAAATAGTCACAATTTGCTATAAATTCTGATTAAAAAGGAATTTTTCCTTACGTAATTAAGCAAAAATCGAATGTTTATTAATTAAAATGCAACAAAGTTTTTTTCTTTTGAAAATAAATCGCCAACGATTTATTTATTATGTAAATTTATTTGTGGGGTAAATTGTAGATCATTAATAAATCACAATCTGCGAATGGGAATGTGTGTTCTATTCCCATCCGTAGATAAACATCTGATGTTATTCAATATTTGCATTGATAACAGCTAGAACATATTAGTGCTAAGCTCAGGATTTAATGAAACTATTATGTAGTTTTTTTTCGGGGAAGCAATCCAGAGACAAAATAACATATTTTCTGTGGGCTTGCTACCCAAAACCTGATCGTGTACATTCAACAATATTTTTCTTTTCTCAAAGTCTACATTTTGCCCATATTTAATCCCAATTAGTTATGTTCAGTAAATTCTTATAAGAAACTTTTTCTGAAAAATTACAAATAAATTTAAAAATTTAATTACCGGCCTATTGGAATTGAAATTAAAAGAATACATATAGAACAGGGGGCATATCACGAGATTCGATATTGATTAATTTTTAATTTCAATGAAAGAATTGGAAATTTCCAACAAAAAAATAGGATGTAGGCATTAAGATTATTGGAAATAATCTCATTGAATTTTGAACAATTTTTGTACAAATTAATGCAAATCGAGAATTTACGATCGAAATCATTTTTTAATTAAAAAAGGGATGTAGGATTGAGATTATTGGAAATCATCTCATTGGAATTTGGATAATTTATGCTCTTTTTACAATAAATAAAAGCTCGATTCGATCGTAACATTCTCACTTTCGAAAGCCGTGATTAAGCCCCAGGTACATTTTGTTCAATAACGGCTTATGGCCAATTAATATAATAAAATAATAAGAAAAAAAAAATAATAAAATAATAAGATAAGCAGATCTACAAAACGGTTGGCAGCACAATTTTTTATATGGAGTTTGCAGTATGCTGACAACTGTTTGGTACGAAATCGAATGGAAAAGAGCGTGTGATTGGAACTTTATCCAGATTTAATACTAATCACCAAATTCTGATCTTCCATTCAAACTGTCCCATTAGGTTCGCTTGAAACTATAGTAGTTGTCAATAAAAACGATAGGGAAATTGGCTACACTGACTGAAATTATTCTTATATAATTGTTAAAAAATATTTGGCCTATATATTTTTAATAAAAACAAAAAATGTTTTATATTTAGCGTGTGGTGTTTTTTTTTACCTCAGACAAGACTGCTATTTATATATTTTATTTTATAAATTTTTTAAATATTCTATTTCAATATTAAAAAAAAGACAAATTTTACAATAAATGAAAAAGTAACGGCCACAATCGAGGAAAAATCGATTTTGGACCAACTTTGCGAGTTAATGCTAGTTAGTATTAGGAATGTTTTCCTTAAATCGGGATAACAAAAAAATTAATTTTTTGCTCAAAAAAATATTTTTTCACATTGTCGCCCGCCCACTACAGTATAAATATTGTATCAAAACAAATTTTCAAAAAAATATATTTTGTTGACGTTTTTGGACTCGATAACCATAAATTTGACATACACTGAATAATTATCCAGGCTAAGTCCAACATTTTTAACATAAAATTATTTTTTTTCATACACACATTGACAATCGAGGAAAACTCGATTTTGGACAAACTTTGCGAATTAGGACAGTTTTTTCTTTAAGTCGAGATAATAAGTTGCGATAACAAAAACGTTAATAAACATTTAATTTTTTGCTCAAAATAAAAAAAAATATTTTTTCACATTGTCGCCAACTACAGTATAATTATTTGTATAAAAACAAATTTTCAAAAAATTATTTTGTGTTGACTTTTGCGGACTTAACCTCGATAACCATAAATTTGTCTTACACTGGTCCAAAATTTTTAGCACAAAATTATTTTTTTTAATTTGTTTTCACACACACAAAATTAACAACCCCCCCTATTCTAAAACATTTATCACAGGTTTATAAGACGAATTTTCAATGCAAAGCTAACCAGCGAAAAAACTTGGAAGTTGTTCAAAATTAATGACATTATCATTACTCCTAAATCGTACATCCAAGCAAATTCATTCTAAATAGTTTCTCAAATGCAAATATATTTGTCATCTAACGAAGTCTTTCAAAAGCACTTTCAAAAAATAGTTTAACACTTATTCTCAGCAATAACATGGAAGTATTTCTGAATGAATGATACTTTCATTGCTCCTTAATCCACAAGATCCAAGATAATTCATTCTAAATAGCTTTTCAAATGCGAATAAATAAATTATAAATTAAAATTTTCTCTTTCAATAGAATTAAGTTAAGTTTTTTATTTCATATCTTCAATATATAGGGTCCGCCATCTAACGTTTTTTTTCAACTATTCAACCGTTGGACTATTATTTGTGGGGTGCCCTCAGCAGCCATTTGAATGAAATTATTTTCTATTATTAACCGGAAGGATTGTACTTTAAAATAAAAAAATAAATTTAAAAATATTCAGTAGTTTTTTTTATAGCATTTTCAAAAAAAGTTATTTGGCGGACCCTATAGAAAATGTAAAATATTCAAATATCGAAAAAATTAGTTAAATGACTAATTGTGGTTAGTGTAGTCGATTTTAATATGGGTCTTATGGATAGGATAGAAACAATTATTTGATCAATTTTGATCTCAAATATTTTTTATTGGATAATGTTGGAGCGTCATATAAAAATACTGTACAAATGGGACCATTTTTCGTAAATGAAGAAGGAACGATTGTTATAAATTGATAACATTTTAAGAATATAAAATGTTGGTGACATTATTTACATTTTTAACAAAAAATTTTAAAATTTGAAATATTATTAATTTTTGAAGTTTCGGCAAAACAGCGAGAAGGATATACTGAAAAGTATTTTAAATTCAGAGAAATGATTCATAAGAACTCTCACAATGTATCCAAAAGTGAATAACTTTCACCTATGAAAAATGTCATGTAAGCATCGAACATGCAGTGCTTCAAAGCACTCATTCGAACAAAATGACTGGAATCTGTAAATGAATTCATTCCTCTCAATGACAACCCTATTTTAAAATCATGTATGATTCGCCCAAAACAGAATTACTTCCATATAATTTTTTCACCAGTTGAACCCATGTTTAACCACTTCTTCGTCATGTTATTTTTTGCTGGGTCGGTATCAAAACAAATTTTCAAAAAATTTATATTATGTTAATTTTTTGGACTTAGCCTCGATAACCAAAGATTTGACTTATAGTCTTATCACACTGCTTGCGAAATCTACCTGAATTGACATTAGGTCGATTTACAAATATCAGATCCCATACAGATTTGACATTTGAAAATCGACCTTATGCCATTTCAAGCTGAAATCGATTGATTTCGCATGCAGTGTGGCAAGGCTATTACACATAATAATAAAGTAGGATAAGTCCAATATTTTTATCATAAAATTATTTTTTTAAAATACGTTTTCATACACGCATTGGTATTAGTGGCAATTTTAATTTTTTTTTTGAGAAAAACAGCCCTAATATCAATAGCTTCTTCTTCAAATTCAAATACATCCCCGGCTTGAAGTTTCTCCAATCTGGCATCCCTGCTTCTCTTTAGGCGACAATTTTTTTGTTCATCCTCTTTATGTTTGGTGAGAACAAAATTTTTTTTTGCAAAAATGTGTACACACATTCATACATATGTCATATATACATGCATAAGTACGTAAAAGTGAACAAAACAAAATAAACAAGATTATTTATAAGGGGGGGGGGGGGGGGAAACGAAATAATGGTAAAATTTATTGCATAATGTTGTGCAAACAATTTTTTTTTGTTTTTTGATTTAGCCGGCAAAATACAATTCAGCAGAAATCAAACCAAAACAAAATAAATAAATCATGCACGCGCAACAAAAACTATTACGAATCCATCGGAAAATAAACAAAAACAATCACCAAACTATTATTAAATAAATCGCATATATTATGCACAATAATTAGCAGACAGCGAGAAGACGGCAAAAAAAATATGCACGAGCCGTCGAGCGAATTCGTTCGTTCGTTGGTTGTTGTTACCTACCTTGTACAACATGTTGCTCCGCAACTTTTGATTTACTATTGACCATAGCATGATGATGGCAATTGTTGTGATGGTGAAGGTGCTGTTGCAGCGATGAGGTCAACTGTTTATCGTGAAGGACACCTTTATGTTTGGTTGTCATGGGCATCGGCGACGATGCCGCAGTAGCTGATGGTGCAAACAGCATTTTGAAGCGTAGCTGTATCTCACCGGACTTCACGGCGGAGGCTCCAAATAGATCTAGCGGAGATGATGATGACGACGTCGACGTCTGCAGTCGCTTGTATAATGTATATATTTTGGTTTTATGCTCGAAATTATGACCTTTTGCAATGTTAAAAGAAAATTTTCTTAAAAGAACCGACGGCAGACGTAGTTGCGCTTGTCCCAGGGGCTCGGTGACCGTTGAACAACTGCTGCTAGAGACAATGATTTGAATGGGTTTGCAAGAACGCAAGTAGTCTAAGAATAGAGCGCTGCTACAAACGCGGTACCGTAATTTATTATTGGCAGATACAACAACAAAATGCTGGCGATGTTTATGTTTTTCTTTTCGAAAGAAATGTTGTTGAGGATTTCTTTTTGTTTTCAACGACGATTCACAGCTGACAGACAGAGCGTCTTCGCTTCGTTCCCCAAACCAAACAATTTTCACTTGTACACAATTTGATTTATCACTTGCAGAATTTTTGCAATTTTTCTCATTAATTTTCTTCAGATTTTTATGATCCTCTAATGGATTTTCATTAACATCAGCACTTCCGACATTAGTATTATTCAAATTTGTATTATTATTAGGTGTGTCATTCACGACTTCCGTATCATCAATTCTTCGTCCCGAAAAATTTCCATCGCCGTCCAACGTTATGAAACTCACTTCAATTTCCAAAACTCCCAAATCTTTTTTGACGCACTCTTCTGGCTGTGGTGGTAGGTTATGAACAAAACCGTTCATTATTTTTTGGCCATTTTCAGACAAATCTTATTCAACCCGATATATTTGTGTAATAAAAAAAATTAAAAGATATCGTTCCGATAAAACTTAAAATTAAAATATTTTCTTTTCACACACACACGCTCTAACCAAAATGAAGAAAAACACTGGATTTATGCCCTTCGAGAATATTCATTAGGAATACACTAAAATGTGGAAATGTGTTATGTATGTGAAGAGCGCAAGAAAGAATATATCGACCGGCGCATAAATATCCGCACACACAAACAACAAAAATTCCGGGTTAGTTTTTGTTGTTGACATTTGACTTTTAATAATGTAAACAATGTTGCCACTTGGTTCGGAGTACGAAAACGTGGATGAAATAAATAGAAAATAAATATGTAATAGGTAAATTAAATGAAATAAAGTTTGCAATTACGTATTAGGTGGTCTCGAACTTTTAAACTGTTATTAAATTAAATAAACAGCTGCCAAATCAGCTGTGGAAATTGCAACGGAATGTCCAATTGGATTTTGAGGTGCTGCCACCCACCACAACTACGCATGGTGCCAGTGATGTTACCAGACTAATGAGTTAGTATTAAAACAAATGTGATGCGTTTACATTTGTACTTTTAAGAGACCGATGTGTTTTCCGCTTAAGGCAAGTATTATAATAGGGCTGTTTTTCTTTAAGCCGGCATAACAAGCTGCGATAACAAAAACGTTAATAAAAATTTATTTTTTGCTCAAAATAAAAAAATTATTTTTTCACATTGTTGCCAACTATAATGTAAATATTAGTATCAAAAGAAATTTTCAAAAAAAAATTATGTCGATTTTATTGGACTTGGCCTTGATATCCATAATTTTGACTTACACTGGATAATTATCCAGGCTAAGTCAAAAATTTTTAACACAAAATTATTTTTTCAAAATTTGTTTTCACACACACATTGATAGTGCTTTTGGCGACAATTCTAAAAAAGATTTTTTTATTTTTAGTTAAATTTTAATATTTTATTTAGATTTTTTGTTATCGCAGCTTAGTTATCCAGTCTTAAAGAAAATAATAGGGCTGTTTTTCTTTAAGCGGGATAACAAAACGTTATTAAAAATTTAAAAAATTCTTTAAGACTGGATAACTAAACTATGATAAGAAAAACCTAAATAAAAAGTTAAAATTTCACTTTTATTTTATTTTTTAAAGTTATCGCCAACTGGATAACTGAACATGATAAGAAAAACCTAAATAAAAAGTTAAAATTTCACTTTTATTTTATTTTTTAAAATTATCGCCAACAGCAATATAAATGTGTGTATGAAAACAAATTTTGAAAAAAAAAAAAATATTTTATATTACAAATATTGGATTTAGCCTGAATAATTATCCAGTACAAGTCAAATTTATGGCTTAGTCCAAAAAAGTCAACACAAAATAATTTTTTTGAAAATTTGTTTTGATACAAATATTTATATTGTATTTTTTATTTTGAGCAAAAAATTAAATTTTTATTAACGTTATTGTTATCGCAGCTTGTTATACTGGCTTAAAGAAAAACAGCCATACCGTTTCTTTACAATTCTAGGGCTTTTAAAGACGATAAAAAAAACAAACAAACTAAAAATTTAATTATTATCCCGGTATGAAGATAACGCTACTAGCTGTTTGGTCAAATTGGTTTTATTGCTAATTTGGAAAGTGGGTCAAGAAATGTTTGGTCAGATTGAAACATATCACTTCTAATTCCATAATCTAACGTTAACTTCACGTTAAAATATCTGCCTAAAAGAGGTGTTTTCACACGAATATTTATTGTACAACTTGGAGTTCAAGTATAGCTCTACTTTTATACAAAAAAATAATCATTTCAGTAATATTTTTTAATTTTCTAAAAAATAGTAATACAATTTTTTTGTTTAAAATAATTTATAAAGAGTGATTTTTTTGAGGTTAGGATTTTCATGCATTAGTATTTGACAGATCACGTGGGATTTCAGACATGGTGTCAAAGAGAAAGATGCTCAGTATGCTTTGACATTTCATCATGAATCGTCTTACAAACGAACAACGCTTGCAAATTATTGAATTTTATTATCAAAATGTGTGCTCTGTTAAGAAAGTTCATTGCGCGCTTCCATTTTATGGTCAGTTTAATCGACCCACTGAAGCGGCTATTCGGGCTATTGTGACTAAATTTCGCACCAAATTTACATTGTTGGACATTAAACCACCAACACGCTTACGTAGAGTGCGAAGTGAAGAAAATATCGCAGCTGTATCGGCCAGTGTTAATGATGACCACCAATTTTCGATTCGTCGCCGTTCGCACCAATTGGGTCTCTGTTACTCAAAAACGTGGAAATGCCAAAATTGGACTAAGCGGATGGACCACCTAAGACGCAGCCGCGGTCAACATTTAAATGAAATTATCTTCAAAAAGTAAATGTCATGGACCAATCTAACGTTTCAAATAAAGAACCGATGAGATTTTGCAAATTTTATGCGTTTTTTTTAAAAAAAAAGTTATCAAGCTCTTAAAAAATCACCCTTTATTTAATAGTACGAATATGCAGTCAAAAGTCACTTTTTCGTGATTTACGATGTTTATATGAATTTTGACGGTTTTTTTCACATCTACATAACATTGACGCCTGTTAACAGACACATATCCAATCTAACAATATTCTCAAAATCCGGTCTTGTCCGAAAACCAAAAAAATCCCATTGGGTTTTCTTGCAACATCCGTTAAATTATAACATTTCCAAACGAACGATTACCGTATTGTTCTCAACTCATCGTGACATTTCGCAGCAACATCTGGCAACTCTTGAAACTTATTGTTATTTCTTTCCTCTCGCACTTAAAAAAGTGTGAAATACTGTTATTATCAACAATCAACATTGATAGAAGAAAACAAACGGAATTTAAATGTAATCGTTTTTATCAATTTTCAATTTATAACCATGGCAGAATTATTAACCCACTGTCGCATATGCTTAGAGTCGAAGGAGACAAATTTCTCTTTGTATTTGCGTGTACAGCAGAAGTATTTACCTAGTGTAATAGAAAATATCTGTGGGGTGGTGGTAAGTGGGTGAATAACATAATACACTAATACCCCGACTTGCGTCGTTAATTGGGACCGACCAAACGGGACGCAATGCGAAACAACGCAAATCGAATCACTTTTCTCCATATATTTGTATGGATTTTTCGTTAATTCGTTCCAGAAGAAAATTTTTAGAAAATTTGAACATTTTTACTATAAATAAATGTATACATAGACATATTTTTTATAATTTATTGCAACAAAAAGATAACGTAAAGTAAAAAAATAAATTAAAGCCAATTCATACATGTAAAAAATCAACATAAACATATAATTAATTCAATTAATTAAATTATTAAATAATTTGTGTTACTCCAAGGCAATGGTCACATCAGGGCTTTGATTCGATAGCTGCCCATCTTTTTGAAAAAATCCGGTTATTTTCCGTTGAACTTTAACTGATTTTTTTTGTAAATAAATTTCTCTATAACAATCAATAGCATCTGTCACAGCGTTTAAAACTTTGCTGCTTCGATTTTCGTCTGGATCGTTGTCTGTAAAAATATCCATAGCTTTTGATATAAGTTGCATAGCTTCTGATATCTGAGTGATCTTCAGATGTTTTTCTTCTGCTATATTATCTGGCGTAAGTATTTCGTCTTCTAATGCGTGTTCCACATCAACAGAAAATAAATCTTCGTTGTTTAGGAATTCTTCGTGTGACATTAATAGCTCATTAATGTCGTCTTCTTCCATACCATCAACTTCTGCTGTGCTAGCACGTTCAGCAATTTCTTGACAAATGCTATTTACATCGTTTATTTCTGGACTATTATTTGGAACACAGTCAGGCCATATTTGCCGCCAAACTCCATTCATACACGATTTTTTTACTTCCATCCAGGATTGATTTATATTTTCAATGGCCATCAAAATATTATAATTTCTCCAAAACTCTTTCATGGAAGGCTTATTGTGTCCATCCGATGCATGAAGTAGCTGACTAAAAGTTCTTCGTAGATAGTAACACTTGAAGTTCGATATAACACCTTGGTCCATAGGTTGCAAAATTGATGTGGTATTTGGCGGCATAAATACAACTTTTATATTTTCTGAAATGTCATCTGAAAATATTGGATGCCCTGGAGCATTGTCTATCAATAAAAGCATTTTGAATTCTATATTTTCAGAAGAACTGTAAGCCTTTAATTCTGGAACTGCGCAATTTTCTACCCAGTCTTTAAACAGGGTTGCTGTCATCCAAGCTTTTTTATTTGCACGCCAGTGGACCGGTAGATCACTTTTTTTAACATTTTTAAAAGGTCTTGGGTTTTCAGAATGATAAACAAGAAGAGGTTTAAACTTGAAATCACCTTCAGCATTTCCTACTAAGAGAAGCGTGAGTCCATCTTTACTGACTTTATACCCTGGGCAAGATTTTTCAGATTTAGAAATGAATGTCCTCTTTGGAAGTCGTTTCCAAAACAGTCCAGTTTCATCGACGTTAAAGATTTGCTTTGGAGAGTATCCGCCTTCTTCTATAATGGATTTCAGTTCTTCTTTAAAGTTGTTTGATGCTGAAATGTCTGCACTAGCTGCTTCTCCTTTCAATGCAACATTATGCAGATTTGCTCTGGTTTTAAAACGACTGAACCAGCCTCGGCTAGCTTCAAATTCTTCAAATATTTCACCACTTGTTGAAGCAGAATTATTTTTTAGATCGTTAAATATCGATAGAGCCTTGTTTTGAATTAGCATTTGGCTCAGTGGCATTCTTCTCTGGTTCTGATCTTCTATCCACATGCATAGAAGGGACTCCATTTTTACCATAAGTGAACTTCTAACTTTAGAAACTTGCGTTGACTGCAAATGTGTGGCAGTTTTACCATATTCTTTAATTTTATCAGCATCACGACTACAAATTGTTCTTATTGTAGTTGGAGCAAAACCCATGGTTCTTGCAATGTCAGCAGGTTTATCACCTGATTTAAAACGTTTTAAAATGTCTATTTTTTGTTTTAATGTAATTCTTTTTCGCTTTTGACTCATTTTATTTATTTTTTACGGAGCAGAAATTGCTCTTACACTTTTTCGCACTAATATTTCTTGTAAACTGACACCAAAAATTTTAAAACGACCAAAAGCAAATAAAAAGGGAAATACCCTTTCTATGCACAAAATGTAATAGAAAACGACGCAAAACGAAACATTAACGACGCAATTCGAAGCCACAATTATTTTTTTTTGCGACGCAAAACGAAACATCAACGACGCAGTTCGAAGCCACGCAATGTTTATTTTGATGACGCAAATCGAATCAACGCAAATCGGAGCGACGCAAATCGGGGTATTAGTTGGATAATGGTGGGAGAAAATCAATGCACTATTTATAATTTCTCTACCTTTTTTAACCAATACAGATATCGTCTTATGACGAACCGGAGGCGTTAATATGCAATGGATGTACCGATGCCATTATAAAGGCCGATGATATAATAAAAAAATGTCAGGAATCGCATAAGCTACTCCAAAACCAAAGAAGGGAGATCTTAAAGGCTCAAGAACACCAGAGGCAAAATCGACTACACGTGCAACATACCAAGCGAGAAGAAGCCGATGAATGGCTGCCCTCTCAGTGCAAAACAGAACAAGAAGAGGTGCTCCCTGAACCCGAAGAGGAGGAAACACACCATTACACTCAAAACATATTTGTAGAACCGGAAATGTTGGTAGAGTCCATATTAGAAAACTCCCTTCACGATAATTCAGAGTTGCGTCACAGCTCTGGATCTGAATGCCAAGAGAAGAAAATACGCAAACGTCGATCTCGTAAGAAAATCAAGGGTAATCCCGAGGAAGACCATTTGAAATGTGATCAGAATCCTGCCGCTTTATTGTACCAAAGTCATTTTAAAACTTCGAAACCGAAGAAATCATTTATACGAAATAGAGAACAATATTTGAAGCGAAAAATTCGCAACTATCCTGTCAAGGAGCCACTCACACTTATAGGTGGAGCGGGTGTTGTACGGAAACGTAAACCAAAATCGTATCATAGAGCCATACCAAATTTCTATTTCCGTTGCGAGCTCTGTCATGAATTCGAATCGAATGTGGCCTCATATGCCGTCACTCATTTAACAACGGTACATGGTATTGAAAGACCCGCCATATTTCGCTGTTCTCAATGTGACG
The DNA here is from genome assembly GCA_947397865.1 of Polietes domitor. Taxonomy (NCBI): domain Eukaryota; kingdom Metazoa; phylum Arthropoda; class Insecta; order Diptera; family Muscidae; genus Polietes; species Polietes domitor. Next base: position 164,985,318 of record OX377621.1, read on the forward strand.
CAAAACCTTTCATAAAAAATCAATCACTTCAAGAACACATCGCCACCATCCACGAACAACAACCCAAGAAACGTGATTTCGCGTGTCAGGAATGTGGGAAAACATTCATTAAAAATTGTCACCTACAAAAACATCTGCTGTCCGTGCACAAATTGGGTGAAATGCCTTATAAATGCAGTATTCCAGAATGTGGTGGTAAAGGTTATGTCGACGCGTACGCCTTGAGAATGCACATGAAACAGACGCATCGTCTGGATAGTGATGAACAAATTGAATCACTGAGCACGCTGTATCAATGTGATACCTGTGATAAATCCTTTTTAGATATGCAAACACTGAGCGCACACATTAAGGCGGCACACGCCCTTCAAGGATACAACTGTCTGCAGTGTGGTTATAATTTTCGTCAGAAATCACGATACGAAGCTCACGTAAGACGGGCTAAATGTAAGCCTCCATGCTTTGTGTGTCGGTATTGTGAGAGGACATTTGTCAAATTGGTACAGCTGGAGGAACATCAAAGAGAAATGCACTGAAATGATTGAGAGGAGCTAAAATGGCACACAGTTGGTAATGGGAAACAACACAAGAGAAAATGTGGCCATATTAGGACTCTATACAGCGCACAAGGAATTTTGTTTGCAATTTTAAATCTATATCAATTACTATACAAATTGCTATAGATTGGAAATATGTAATGTCTAGTATAATCCTGGCGAAACATTTTGAAGATCTAGCCTTCGTTAGCCCATTTCCTAACCTTCATAGCTGTGTGCTTGGCTACTTGATCAATATATAATTTTAAATCTTTGTTTTGTAGAATATTTGTTTTGTTTGTTGTTTTTTTACATTTTTTTTTTAAATAAATTTTTTATTTTTATATATTTTTAAAGTGCAATATTGTATTAATCTACATGTAGAGTAATTATTAGAAACCAAATAAATGTTTTAGCCAGAAAAAATTAACAACTCCTTAATGGGAGGCACCAACTCGCAACTACTACCTATATACTCTTACCCCGCAATAAAGCATCTTATTAGAAGATTCTTTTCTCATTGGCTGGGTGAGATGAGGGTTCGTCCACTTTTCGTTTTACTTCGACTGAATTAATACGAATCATGGTATGCGGTGATCTTTGGAAATTAATGCGCAGATATTGCTTCCTTCGCTTCTTCTTGAAATGGGTCTTGGTGTGCGATAACGTCTTTTCAATAACTGTGGCTTTAATGTCCACCAAACCAGGTTCGAGTAAGGGTGCACCGATCAAAGTGAAATCTTTTGCTCCCGCAAGCAGTACTTTCTCGAAACGAATTCCATCGCCTATGGTCGGTGGCCAATAACCCTCAACGAGTATAATGTCGCCGGCCGTAATTTTGAATTGTTTGCCGCACAGATGGACCACAGCAAACATGCGACCTTCTTCATTTTTGCTTAATTGTTGGTTAACTTTTTCGAAGATTTTCTGGCATTCTTTTTGTTCATCTTTGGTGATTATACCAGCATTATCCTGGGTGGCCAATTTGTGCTGTTGACAAAATCGTGGCGTAACACTCAAAGATCTCATCGAATCTATAAAAACCGCACACATGTAAAGTTGGAAATTTTGGATATTAACAAAAACTACGTGAACTTACTTGTCAGACCATTGATGAGGCAGGGCTGGCGCGCTATTGTTAATAAATTACGCGCCAGAAAAGACATGTTTTATGTGATATTTTTATAAAATTTTCGGTAATTTTTGGATAATTGCGTTTGAGATTGGAGAATGCTTGAATGTTGAAAGAATTGACAGTAGCAGTTAACAGCTGTTTCGAGAGCGCAAAACTTCACCTAATTGAAACGACGTGACGGTAACAAAACGTCAAGCGGCGATTTTCACATCGATGTTTTCTGAAATAACGCCAAAGCAAAACAGAAATTTAAGAAGATTTTTTTAATTTAATAAAATCTAATCTTATTTTACTAAAATATTTGTTACTTTCTTTCTCGTTTTTTGTCAAACGACATTTCCTTCGCTCCGACGCATGACGTATTTCTTGCTATTGCACATAATCAGTGTTGCATTTTGGTTGGAAAGGCAAAGAAAATATACAGGGTTGCATATACAGTGTAACGGTAATAAATTTTAAATTCGAACAAATGACATAAAAACAGATTGAGCTTGAGCTTACTAGCTTACAATCAAAAAACTTAATAAAGACCATGTACATTAACTAATAACCTTTTCACTCTGCATACGAAATCAATCGATTTCAGTTTGAAATGACATACGATTTTCAAATGTCAAATTTGTATGGGAGCTGACATTTGTAGATGGATCATGTCATTTCAGCTAGCTTTCACATGCAGTCTAAAAGGCTATAAGCTAGTATCAAACATATTCTTTAGAAGCGAGTAAATTACATACAAATATTAAGCTTGAAGGTCAAATGGAGCATGTCTAGTATGCTCTTAAAATTTTAATTAAACTGTACCACACTGGGCAAATATTTGACTAAAAAAATATATATTTCCTATATGTTCAAAAGTAACACAGAGTGGATTTTGCGTTAAGGGTGGAGTTGCACCATGTAATAATAATTTAATAGCTATTTTGTTTGTCAAGAAATCTACCTATGTGTGATTGGATTGTTTAAAGATGATCTGCAAAATATTTCGTCACTGGGTCAAGCCATCTGAGAGCTAATCGCTCCTGAAAACACCTCTAAAGTCATGTTTTTCCCGTGTAATTTTTTATGTTGCATTTTTATCTCATTTTTTCGTATGAATTTATAGACCCTTGGAAGCACTTTAAATATTAATTTTTTATATTTGTCTTAGAATAACTCATTTGTCGTACTATTTATGTTTGTAAAATTTTCAAACTCTTTTTACAAAAATGAGCTCTGCGGCGTCAATTTCCTTCCGATGTTCATCATTTAGTCATCATTCGAAAGGTATTGATTGCCGCTAGTTATTTTTTATAAAATGCTAACACCAAATACGAAAACGTTATCAGTTGTCACTTTGAAAATCCACAAAAAATTACTATAAACGTCCTATAATTCGACCTATAAGTTACTCTAAGAAAATCATCAAAATTTATATTTAAAGTGCTTTCAAGGGTCTATTATTTCAGAAAAAATGCAACAGCAAAATTACACCGGAAAAACATGATTTTTAGGGATATTTTCAGGAGCGTATAGCTCACAGATGGCTTGATCTAGGGAACGAAATATTTTGCAAATCATCATTAAACAATCCAATCTTCATTTGTGGGGGTGACCGCTGCAATTAATTTTCGTGACCCTTCCTAATGTACATGAAATCTCAAGCATTTTGAATCTGTTCCAGATTTCTTGTTCGGGCTATTTGGGCCAAGGAACTTTGTATCTAACGAACAACAAATTTAAGTATTATCTCATTTGTATATGCCTGTACACGAGTATGTAAATTTTCATAAATGATCACATTATCTAGATCTGATATCAAACTTTCAACACAATTTTGCTTCAATATTTGAGGAAGAATTAAAAAACATTGTATATCATAAACAGAACATGATGATAGATAAGGTTGTTCACTTGTCTTAACAGACAAGATTAATTTGAGAAGATAATAAATAACATCTTTGTGAAATACACTTACATTATTTCCAGAACAACAGATATCTAATAGAAGATGACATACTTTTAGAAAATAAGGCCTTCAAAACTATAAGTTTGCGACAAGGATAAAATATATGCATATTGTCTATTCAATTATGTTATAGTGAAAGAAATGACATAAGGACGCTTTTCAAATGTCTGACATTTTTAAATCCACCTTATGTCATTTCTGCTAGATTTCGCATGCAGTGTGACCAGGCTATTATTTGACTTATGAAAGCGATATGTAAATCATCGGTATCGGTATGAAACACATTTGTTTCCGGTCCAGATTTCAGAAAAATTAATATATTTTTTCACTATCTCAACTAAATAATTATATATACAATTGGCGTTTTTATTTTATTATTTATATGATGTTCTACATATGAAACAATTGACCAAAAATACGGACAAAAAGAATAAACTAGAGAAAACATTAACAACAGCCAACAGCAACAGGTAACTCTTTAGAAGAGTTTGTTGACATAAATGTGATGAATGTATGTAAACAAAACAAACCGTTGTGGTCAGAGAAAATAAAAACAACAAAGTGAGATAGTAGTAAGTAAAATACGATCAACAGGCCAGCCACCCACAGTGAGATCAATAATGATCAACCCACATGTACTTACATATATTAACAGAGAACAAATAAATAAAGAGCATACACACAAAGAAACACATGTGACAATAGGTATTGACAGGTAATTAGAAGAGAGTGAGCGAGTGAGAGTGATTTTTGTATTTGCCGTTTTTATCAGTGACAATCACATTGTTACAAATGAAAAGAATACGGTATAAATTAAGTGGATATTCTGTTTGATTATCTCCTGATCTGTGGTGTTGTCGATGCATGTATGTATGTAGATGTGAATGGCCAGATTCTTGTTTCTTTGTTGTAGTTGTTAATTCACATACATCTATACTCGTACACATTTATCTACAACAAGTAGCAGTTTTATTCGCCCGTAACCGCCGGCCGTATTGTGTTGTTGTTGTTGTTTGATTTGTCAATTTGTGTTTTGCCGGCTGCTAATTCGTATTGTAAAAACACACACACACACGCGCGCTTCTTGATCAAACAGTGTCTGACCTTTGAATTACGATCGATAATAGTCTTTTCTCACTACATGAAATAACATATGGTCGATTTACAAATGTCCATACAAATTTGGCGTATGTCATTTCAGCTAGATTTCGCCTGCAGTGTGAAAAGGTTATTAGTTTGATCAAATTGAAAGTAAAATCCACTTTTTCCGGATTTCACCTGTCAAACTAAATACGAAAAAATCAAAAATCCAAAAAGTGGTGTATATCATAGTTCATTCGTTCATAGTGTTTAAAAAAGCATGTACATAAGGCTGGGTCGCTGTCCATACAAATGGAAAAACAGCTGTCAGCTAAACGCTCCTGAAAATACCTCTACAAATTATGTTTTCCCGTGCAATTTTTTGTGTTACATTTTTGTCAACAATTTTTTTCTCAAATAATATACCTTTGGGAGCACTTTAAATATAAATTTTGATTCTTGTAACTTATTGGTCGAATTATTGGACGTACATATATAGTATTTTTTTTATTTTTTTCATTTTTAAAAGTTAAATAGCTGCAGCCAATACCTTTCGGATGATGTCTAAATCATGAACATCAGAAAAAACTGAGGCTGCACCGCTCATTTTTGTAAAAAGAGTTTGAAAATTTTCGATCTGAAAATTATTGGTCGAATTGTTAGACGTATGTATATAGTATTTTTTGTTTTAATTTTTAAAAATTAAATAGCTGCTGCCAATACCTTTCTGATGATGTCTAAATCATGAAAATCAGAAAAAATTGATGCTGCACCGCTCATTTTTGTAAAAAGAGTTTGAAAATTTTCGCTCTGAAACCCCAAAAAAAATCCTGTTTTAAATTATTTTACAAACATCAGAGTCAGTGATGGCATTTTTCGTCCGATATTCATCATTTAGGCATCATTCGAAAGGTATTGATTCGTTCTTTTTTCATCTTTTATACATCTTTTCGTTCTATTTATTTTACATCTTTTATAAATGTTTCCAAGAAATATGAGTTTTTAGCTGTCACTTGAAAAACCACAAAAAATCAATTTAAAAGTCCAATAATAAGACCAAAGTGCTTACAATGGTCTAATAATTCATTTCTTTTTTTGGCAAAAATGCAACATAAAAAAATTCACGGGAAAAACTTGATTTTTAGGGGTGTTTTCAAGAGCGTTTAGCTCACATGGCTTGACCCGGCGACGAAATATTTTGCAGATCATCATTAAACAATCCAATCTTCATTTCTGGGCGGTGACCGCAGCAATGTGGACGTGACCTGTCCTAATGTACATGTACGCAGTGATTTTTTTTAAATAAATATAAAAAATTATAGAATATTTTTGGTTATTTTTTTTAAAAAATTATTTTCCATTTTACATAAAAATATATTTTTTTTTTTGAAAAAGTGTTTAAAGGAGTCAAATTTATAAATTATGGAAAAATTTATTGCTTATTTTATGTGAATTTAAGATTTTGTAGCCGCTCGTAATTCAATGCCCAGTCACTGTGTACTGTATCTGATGATGAGTTTTGTGTGTATAATTTCACTATTTGTTATTATTATGGCATTCGTTGTTGTTGATTTTAAGCTATTTTAGAGTAGCTCAAAAAACACACAAACACACTCAAAATAACAATGTGTGGAAAGCAGCAAACAACAACAACAACAGCAACAAAAAAAACGGCGAAACCAACAACAATGACAGTTAAGTAGATTTCTCATGGAGTCGTGTGCGATTTTTTGGTTTACTGGACATCATTCGTGTTTCAGACGCTTCTAAAGCGGTTCCTCCCTGTAAAAATAGGGTAATTTTATTAAAAAATAAAAATAAAATAGACCTTATTTTTCGAAAAAGAAGTAAAGGCAAATAAATTAACAAGTGCGGTGCTGCTCATTTGTGATAAAACGAAATGTTAGTACAATTTATTTTCATTTTTAATTGAAGTAAATTAAACTGAAAATATCGAAAAAAAATTATCCAAACCAACACAAGAAAGTGAAATAAAAAACGACGTAGTCAAATTATTTATTTAAATACAAAATTTTAAAGAATAATTTGAACAAATCTTATTAAGTGCTAACCCGCTAATAAGCAATTATAAATGGAATTTTTTGAGTTGCAATACAAAGGAAAAATGTAATAAAAAAAAACGGAAAATTAGCGAACAAAAATAACATTTATTAAAGCTTCATTTAAAGATTATTTAGTGAAGCAATAATCGAATTCAAATCCATCCATCTTTTAAGGTAAATATACAATAGAAACAAACATTATACATACATACAATAAAGTGAGAAATATTTTTATTAATTGAATCTCGAGCAAATCATTTTCTCACACTCTGTTCGTTTTGGTTTGCGGGCTGCTGCTGTATGTGTAGTTGCACCGGAAATGCAGTGTGGCCAATTGAGTGATTTTTTTTCGTCAGTGTAAAATAGACAATGTGCATAAGTGCCTATGTGTGTGCCCTGATAATTTCATATGATATGAGGGCATTTGTAATGATTTCATAAAATTAATGAAACTAATCAAATTGTCCATTCACATGTTGTTATCTTTTTCCAATTAAAAAGCCACAACATTTTACCACAATTTGTTGGTGTAGCTGGCATGCTAGTAGACGTATTAAGAACGTTGCATTTTTCACTCGGCTGCAGACTTATGCCCAATTTTTTAGGTTGGTTATTTAAATACAAAATGTTTAGCCTTGTCACACTGCATGCGAAATCTAGTTTAAATGACATAAGGTCGATTTTCAAATCTTAGATGTCATACAAATTTGACATTTGTTAATCGACCTTATGTCATTGTAGCTAGATTTCACAGGCAGTGTGGCAAGGCTATTAGCTAAATCACATAAAGCACTTGCTAACATCTAACTTAAAGATAATTTCTGGCTGACAAAAGTGCTGATCACAAAACTGACATACTGAATAATTTAGTCATTGATTGAGGGCCATTCACACTAATCCATCCGATTTGGCGATCTTCCAAAAAGCTTGTGTGTGTGAATTAAAAACTACACAGTCTGAACACAAAAAGCATGAGTAATAGCCTTTCCAGACCACATGCGAAATCAATACATTTCAGCCTTTTCACACTGCATTCGAAATCTAGCAGAAATGACAAGGTCGATTTACAAATGTCAGATCCCATACAAATTGGACATTTGTAAATCGTCCTTATGTCGTTTCAGCTAGATTTCGCATGCAGTATGACAAGGTTATAAGGTAGATTTACAAATGTCAAATTTGTTTGGGATCTGATATTTGTAAATCGACCTTATGTCATTTCAGCCAAATTTTGCATGCAGTCTGGAAAGTCTATAAAAGAGGAAACAAATGAAAATGTCGACTTACTTTTGTGTGTGGAAATTTTGGAGAAAAAAAATGAGTTGCATCATTTCTATATTAAGCAAACGATATTCGTCATTTTAGTTGATTTTTACAAATATTATTTTTCTGCATACAAATATGAATATAAATGCGCGTCTCTAATTATTGATTTTAATGTTTGTTATCGTGTTTTAATTGTTCAACGTCATCAATAAATCTTTATTTTTTATCGTTGTAATAAACCTTGTTGTTGACGATTTATTTATGTGTCATGCCTCGATTTAGCATTTAGCATTCTTCTATACGAAAGGACTTTGCTCAAGGGGATTCCATTCGATTTCTCTCGTAAAAAGACGTTTGACCCGATAGAATAGTCTAAATGCACCTTTAGATTACAGGTATTAACGCTTGAGCGGTTCTCCTCTGTTCTATCTTTCAAAATAATGGTGATGTTGTTTGTTTGTTTTTGGACTTTTCATAATTTATTTTTCTTTAAAGTTGACAGATACCATTTTTTCTCGTCATTACTTTATTAATTGCTATCTATGAGATGAAAAATAATCAGACTGCATGCGACATCTAGCTGAATTGACATAAGGTCGATTTACAAATGTCAGACTCCATAGAAAATTGACATTAGAAAATCGACCTTATGTCATTTCCGCTTGATTTCGCATGCAGTGTGACAAGGTTATTATTGTTAATCCTAATATAAAAACACATACACAGCCTATTTTACTAAGGAGATTATGCAGATCATTCTTATTAAATTTTCTTTTTAGAAGATTTGGGGGGAGCTGGCCAGGAAGCTGCGTCAAATAACTAAAGACTAAAAACACTTGTTTTCAATTTAACTCAATTTGCATAAAACAATAAAAATTAAAATTAAAGACAATTTTGAAAGAAAAAAACTAAGTGAATCATCGTGGACTTTGTGGTTTTGAAAATAATCAAAATTCGAAGTTGATGTTCGAAAATAAATAAACTGAATGTCTTCAACACCTTCTATTTGACAGGAGACATTCGAATGAACGGCATTCGGCGCATTCACATTGTACAGAGAATACTAAACACACATATACGTGTGCCTTTACTAGGTGGTTGGCGGTTTCACACGAATTGAAAACGAAAGTTGAATGTCCTTTTCGTGTTCTGAACCCATAAAGATCAGACATTTACACACACAATATGAAATGCTATAATTTATTCTGTGTAATTTTCGAATATTCGGCGGTAATGTAAAATTGCTAATATTTATTATTTTGTTTCGTCTTTTTTTTACTTTTTATACAAATCGGTAGTATGATGAAACCAATAAAGTCTGTGCGTGTGTGTGCTTTTGATTTTTTGCATTTGGCCAGTTAAGAATTTGTGCTGTGCATATTAAATTCGGTTTGTTGATTTTGAAAATCGTTTTCAATTCATTGTTGTGCGTTCGCTTTTTTCGAATTCGTATATTGCATCGCATTTTGTGTTTATTTATTTTTTTTCTAAGGTCCCTGGCCCGTTTTATTTTCGATCGTGCTGAAAACCCCAGACATTTATTTTTGGTGTGAGGGTTTTTCAAAATGTTTTAAATTTTGTCGGCGGCGGCGGTGCTGGGAATTTTTAAAGTTTACATCGTTTTTGTTTGTTTCGGTGATTACATTAATGGTCAGTTATTTGAGTTCAATACATTTTTGCCCGAAATGTCCAAGGTCACCTGAGGGTTGTTCGTTTTGTTTATACCCACATATGTATGTAGGTATGTTGTATATACGTGGTTTGCCCGCGCCACCCCCACGCCCCACGCCGCATGCCGAATGGCGATCGTTGTTTGAATAGTTAATTAGTGTAATCAGTAAAATTTAAAATTTACATACTACATATTTTGTAGTACATGTGTTGGCGACAAGATCACCGTCGTGTCGTCTCTTTGTTTTAGTCGTGATTTTTGCTTTATATTGAAATGTTCAAATTGTCAATTATTTTGAAATACGACCCTGAAATAATTGTGGTTCAAATAATGTTTATAACGACGGCTGTAGTTGGCATAGAATATTTCTTAGGACATGTGGTTGGCCTCATTTTATAATTTCAGGGATACAAAAAGAGATTTTTCGAAATTTGTTCTTTTAATGGAGGAAAGATGCAAAAAAGGGATAAAAATGGTACCAATTTAAGAAATGCAGCTATATTCGTGAAATCGGTATTTACATTTCTCTGACAACGTCGACTTGCAACATAAATGGATTTTTTTGAAATTTTAACTTTTAAGGGGCGAGCGGCACAAAAAGGGATAAAAATGGTACCAATTTAAGAATTGCAGCGCTATCGTCGTAAAGTTTGTTGTGTAAATTCCTCTGACAACGTAGAAGCGGGAATCTAAACGGATTTTTCGAAATTTGTACTAATAAGGGGTGAGAGGGAAAAAAGGGTTAAAAATGGTACCAATTTAAGAATTGCAATAGTCGTGAAATTTGGCATGTAGTTGGCATAGAATATTTCTTAGGACATGTGCCAACCACATTTTATAATTTCAGGAATACAAAAAGAGATTTTTCAAAATTTGTTCTTTTAATGGAGGAAAGATGCAAAAAAGGGATAAAAATGGTACCAATTTAAGAAATGCAGCTATATTCGTGAAATCGGTATTTACATTTCTCTGACAACGTCGACTTGCAACATAAATGGATTTTTTGAAATTCTAACTTTTATGGGGCGAGCGGCATAAAGAGGGATAAAAATGGTACCAATTTAAGAATTGCAGCTATAGTCGTGAAGTTTGTTGTGTAAATTCCTCTGACAACGTAGAAGCGAAAATCTAAATGGAATTTTCGAAATTTGTACTAATATAGGGGTGTGAGTGACAAAAAGGGTTAAAAATGGTACCAATTTAAGAATTCCAGTTATAGTCGTGATATTTGGTGTGTAAATACCTCGACCACATAGAACTGCAGAAAAAGTGGATTTTTCGAAATTTGTACTTTTAAGGGGTAAGCGGGACAAAAAGGGTTAAAAATGGTACCAACTAAAGTATTGTAGCCAGAATCCTGAAATTCGGCGTGCACATTCCTCTGACATCGTAGAAGCACAATTCTAAATAGATTTATTCGAAATTTGTACTTATAGGGGGTGAGCGGGACAAAAAGAGTTAAAAATGGTACCAACTAAAATATTGTAGCCAGAATAGTGAAATTCCGCGAGCACATTCCTCCGATTACGTAGACGGGCAACATAAATTGATTTTTTGAATGTGTACTTTTAAGGTGTGAGGAAAACAAAAGGGATAAAAATGGCACAGATTTAAGTACAGCAGCTATAGTCGTGTAAATTCCTCTGACAACGTAGTAGTGCAGTAAAATTAGATTTTTCAAAATTTGTACATGTAAGGGTTGCGAGGGACAAAAAGGGTTAAAAATGGTACCAACTAAAGTATTGTATTTATTTTTATTTTTATTTTTATTTTTATTTTTATTTTTATTTTTATTTTTATTTTTATTTTTATTTTTATTTTTATTTTTATTTTTATTTTTATTTTTATTTTTATTTTTATTTTTATTTTTATTTTTATTTTTATTTTTATTTTTATTTTTATTTTTATTTTTATTTTTATTTTTATTTTTATTTTTATTTTTATTTTTATTTTTATTTTTATTTTTATTTTTATTTTTATTTTTATTTTTATTTTTATTTTTATTTTTATTTTTATTTTTATTTTTATTTTTATTTTTATTTTTATTTTTATTTTTATTTTTATTTTTATTTTTATTTTTATTTTTATTTTTATTTTTATTTTTATTTTTATTTTTATTTTTATTTTTATTTTTATTTTTATTTTTATTTTTATTTTTATTTTTATTTTTATTTTTATTTTTATTTTTATTTTTATTTTTGTAGCCAGAATAGTGAAAATTTGATATGTAAATACATATCATATCGATACATGAGATCGAGGACATAAAAGTCTCTGCGGTTGTAATTTTTTGTTCGAAACTGGGTAGAAAATGTTAAAAATAATACATACGAATGGAGTTCAGCTAAAATATTGCAATTCGACAAACACATTCCTTTGACTGTGTATAAGAGCTATCTAATAGGAGGCTTCCAATTACTATTATAAATTTATCTATATTCACCAAAAGTAAATTCAATAAATACTATCCAAAAACAGAGATGAATAAAAGATATAACAAATAACTGACTTTTCGGCGTGTGAAGTAGCGGGCAGTGCTAGTCATTCATATGACTACAACGACTGGCTCGGCAGTACCTCATCCGATCAACCCATTTTTTCAGTACAGCCCAAAATCCACACCAAACAGTGACCCGTTGCGGATGCATTGGCTTCTCTATAGTCACGTGTGGGTTCTTCGAATTTTTTTAGGAAGATTTTGAAATATTTATAAGCTATGCGACCCCATTTAATGTGCACATGTTTCAGAACGATAAGAAGATACCCAACCCACTGCCATTAGCTTATAATTTGTTTAGTGTTTGTAGTTTATTTGAGGTTTTCTACTTGCGATTAAATAGAAAAACCAAACCAAAAATACTATCTTATTCGAACAAGTAGTAGATATATGTGTAAGTAATTTTAATATATAAACACAATTAAAGGTTAATTACTAAACTAATTACTTTGTGAAATAACTTAAACTTTAATTGGATATTTACATGTAAGCAAACTCAATGTATAAATAAATATAATAGTACAATACATGCCCTCCGCGCCTAGTGTTTAAATTACATAATTATCATATATCTTACAAAGTTTTCTATATGAGTTTTGAGTTTTTGTTTTCAATATATTTTACAAATTCATTGTAAATTATATTCAATTTGGTGAACGACACGTTAACCTATTAACGAAACACAACACAACTATTCCGATTAAGGCAAAGGCTTGAATGAGTGAATGCATGCATCTCCACCCACCTTCCCCTAGGCAGGGGGGGCAACGATGATAAATTTTGCGACCACTCGCTTTGTTTCTCGTTTCCCTTACATTTATTCAAATTTATGTAAAGTTTTCGATGTGATGATCTTTTGTTGAAATGACAAAGATTTCACCCAAAAACCAATATTGAAATTGTTGTCATTTTTAATGTGTGTGATTCAACGCCTACGTTCCACTTAAATTGGTTTATGGCCAATAAATGCGACACCGGGTTACACATAGCAGTGAGGCTTTGATATAGGGTGGGCCATTTAAACAACCGATTACTTTGCCCTTGAAAGGTAGAATAATATTCATTTTAATTTCTGGTTTAAGTTTGACATTTGCAAAATGGGACGCTATACGCTCGAGTAAAATTGGGAAATATTAAAAACTTACTTCAAAGTAGTGATTCTTTAACGCAAACTGTAAGAAATGTACTTGGAATTTTTTCGAGAAAAGATCGGCCTTCAGTGTCAATAAGCAAAATTGCCTCATATGGAGTTCAGTGAACCCACACGTGACTATTGAGAAGCCAATGCATCCACAACGAGTCACTGTTTGGTGTGGATTTTGGGCTGTACTGAAAAATTGGGTTGATCGGACGAGGTACTGCCGAGCCAGTCATATGAATGATATTGTGTTCCATTATTAAAAGACAAAATTCAATCTTTCCAATAAAACCCGAAATTTTAAAAAATAATCAGTACTTTTTTATAGCCGATTCAAATTTGATGTTTAAATGTCGATCGACAAGTGAACATTTAACATTTACTTCCTAACATTTACTGCCAAAGGGAAATCAATTATCTTCGAAGAAGTGACTTAAAATCCTTGACCTTCTGTTTTAAGGGATAACTTACAATTAGGTGTGATGATAAACCCACACTGAGAAATTTTGGTGCTTATAATTTTGAAAGGAATTTGACATTTTCGTTTAACGCCAATTTAGTAATGTCCTAGGAATCTTATTTTTTTCTCACAGCGTTGCCAGAAAAATATTTAATAAAGCATTTTACACGCCGAGACGTGCTTCTTGGCAAAAACGCGTGGAGTTAATGAATTTTATAGAATTTCTTGACGCTTCGGTGAGAAGGCAGACAGAAGCACACGTGTATAAAAATTTTGACACCAGCGTCAAGCGTAAAAGATGTCTTCGTGTGCCCAAGACGTCATTTTTCACAACGCTATGCAAAAAAAAATTTTTTAAGTTCCAATATAGACAATACCGTGCCTTACTAGCTGTGGATACGATAATTTACCATATTTTCTATTTCGTTTAATTTTACTAATTTTTATTCAATTTCCAGTTTGATGTGAGTGTAATATTCTTAATAGTCTTTTCAGACCTCATGTGACATCGAGCTTAAATGACATAAGGTCGATTTACAAATGTCCGATCCCATACAAATTGTGCATGTGTAAATCGACCTTGAGCTGAAATCGCTTGATTTCGTATGCAGTTTGAAAAGGGTATAAGGGGTTCGCTCACATGAATTAGCAGTCGATTTACAAATGTCCGATCCCATACAAATTGTGCATGTGTAAATCGACCTTGAGCTGAAATCGCTTGATTTCGTATGCAGTTTGAAAAGGGTATAAGGGGTTCGCTCACACGAATTAGCGACCTTGTGTTTTTTCTTGTGCTTTGCCGAGGCAGAGTTGCAAATAAAAACCATTAGTGTGCGCAAGCTTTTTCTGTATGTCAAATTAAGCAGCCTTTACATTACGCGATTGTTTAAATCGATTTTTGGTGAGAGAAATCTTGAAAAAAATCGCATCGAAAGTCCTTTACACTTATCACACAATAATAATGGAAAATTAAAAACACGCGGTTTCAATTTATTGTTCACACTATTTCGCATTTCCTTTTAGTGAGTGTAATATTCCTAATAGTCTTTTCAGACCGCATGTGACATCGAGCTGAAATGACATAAGGTCGATTTACAAATGTCCGATCCCATACAAATTGTGCATGTGTAAATCGACCTTGAGCTGAAATCGCTTGATTTCGTATGCAGTTTGAAAAGGGTATAAGGGGTTCGCTCTCGCGAATTAGCGACTTTGTGTTTTTGCTTTGCCGAGGCAGAGTTGCAAATAAAAACCATTAGTGTGCGCAAGCCTTTTCTGTATGTCAAATTAAGCAGCCTTTACATTACGCGATTGATTAAAACGATTTTTGGTGAGAGAAATCTTGAAAAAATCGCCTCGAAAGTCCTTTACACTTATCACACAATAATAATGGAAAATTAAAAACACGCGGTTTCAATTTTTTGTTCACACTATTTCGCATTTCCTTTGCTTGCATCGTGAAATATAACCCTGTTCGCACAAAGTGTGGAGTGGTTGTGATTACACTATGCGACTTTTACGCGACTTGTAATTTTTTGACAGATCGCCCGACTGGATCGCATAATGATAGTTTTTGCCGTTCAATGAAGACGCTGCGTCGGTAATAGAAAGCTATAGTGTAGAAGAGTGTTTAATGCGAAGGGGTTTGAGGATAAACATGCACCATTTGTATTTAATTACTTGCATTGAAAACGAATTTTGGAAAATTTCCAAACTCCAAAAGCATCTAAATAACAATTGTCAAGTTTTCACAGCACGGCTATCACTAGAACTGTATTAGAAACATACGTACGTACGTCCATGTGGTCGCGATGACTTTTGCATAGATAATATTCTAGCAATACTGCCGTTGCATGCACATTATCCTATTAATGTGCGTGAGTACATGACCAAAATTATTAATCAATTTCATGGAAATTCGATAATAAAGTTGTATGACATGCTCGTACGTACTTCCTTCCCTCCAAACAAACCTCCGAAAGATATTCAATTTAATTTTAGCTAATGACGTCCGCGCTGTTCCTCGGATTCAATGCAGCTAGACAACCGATAAAATTGCGAGGTAGCTCTCCTCGTTTTAATGTAATTAAATGTGCTACTTTGTTTTTTTTTTTGCCACAGTTTGTAGAATGCGATGTAATCCTAGACATGTGATAGTAATTGTATATATTTAGGGTAGCAGCACATCTCTTTGCATATTAATCGGAAAAGGAAAATCATCATACAATGATAGATATATCACATGCAATTTGATCTAATGAGTGCACATGTGTAGCATTGTAAAGAGTAACAAAGACATGTGGGAACGGCGGAGTCGGCTATATGAAACCCTACACAAATTTCGGATACAATAAATGGATACATATACATTTTTTGTGGATGGAAAACTTCATAACTGAGAGACTTGTTGAGGTGGCACAAAAGAAAAATCTGGCAGCACCACTAAAAGAGCAGGAAACTACTTTCTTGTTAAGCTCGAAAATTCCCTACAAAAATTATGCTAATAAACCCAATTGAAAATGCCTAATTTAAATTCCATTGTGATGGTTCAGATTGATAAGAAATAATGCAGCTTTTTATAACCTCCACCTCCAGGATGGGGGTATACTAACTTTGTCATTCCGTTTGTAACACCTTGAAATATCGACCTGAGACCCTATAAAGTATATATATTCTTGATCGTCACAAAATTCTAAGACGATCTAGCCATGTCCGTCCGTCTGTTGAAAGCACGCTAGCATCTAAACGAAAGGAGCTAGAACGTTCAAATTTTCCATAAATGCGTCTTATAGTCGTAGTTCGGTTGGGATTGAAATGGGGCGAAATCGGCCCAAAGGGAAAAATTATTCCTTCACAAGGACTAAAAATACCCATAATAATCCCTAATATTTTAGCGTATTTAAGCATGTTTTTTGAATATGTCTGTTTATATTTGCTTGATATTTGGTATGCGCATTCCCCCTACAGCAAAAACGTGCACCATAAAGTGATTCTTATTTGTTGGAGGTGAAATGGGGCAAAAAAGGGATAAAAATGGTACATATTAAACGACAACAGCTAGAAACACGAAATTCGGTGTGTACATTTCTCTAGTTGAGTAGATACATAATATAAAAGTATTTTTTCCAAATTCCTACTTTTAAGGGGTAAAATGGGAATGGAGGGATAAAAATGGTACCAACCAAACGGCTGTACCTAGAATAATGAAATTCGGTGTATACATTCCTCTGATTGCATAGACAAGTAAAATACACGGATTTTTTAAATTCGTACTTTTTGGGGTTAAACTGAAAAAAGGGGATAAAAATAGTACCAATCAAATGGCCGTAGCTAGAGTCATGAAATTCGGAGTATACATTTCTCTGACTGTGTAGACACGGAAAATAAACTGATTTTTCGAAATTCGTCCTTTTTGGGGTCAAAGTAGAAAAAGGGGATAAAAATAGTACCAACCAAATGACCGCAGCTAGAGTCATGAAATTCGGGGTATACATTCCTTTGACTACGTAGACATGAAAAATAAAAGGTTTTTTTCCAAATTCGTACTTTCAAGGGATACAATGGGTACGGAGGGATAAAAATGGTACCAACCAAACGGCTACACCTGGAATAATGAAATTCGGTGTATACATTCCTCTGATTGCGTAGACACTTAAAATAAACAGATTTTTCGAAATTCGTACTTTTTGGGGTTAAAATTGAAAAAAGGGGATAAGAATAGTACCAATCAAATGACCGCAGCTAGAGTCATGCAATTCGGAGTATACATTCCTCAGACTGCGTAGACACGAAAAATAAACGGATTTTTCGAAATTCGTACTTTCAAGGGATACAATTGTACAGGGGGATAAAAAAGTACCAACTAGACGACTACAGCTAGAATGATGAAATTCTAATTGCGTAGAAATGTCAAGGGGGTAAAAATGGTGCCAACCAAATGGGCGCAGCTGGAATCATGGAATTCGTACTTTTTCTTTTACGGCAAAAATTGGTTGAATCATGAAGTTATGTTATTTTGCACTTTGCTTTTGGAATTAAAATAGAATGGAGGTACAACCAACTGTAGCACCCACTATCTAAATAAAATGTTAAAATTTCACTTAAATTAAAAAAAATATTTTTTTTTTTTAATTTCCGTCAACAACAATATCAATGCAAACAAATTTTGAAAAATTAATTTTATGTTAAAAAATTTGGACTTAGTCTGGATATTTATCTAGTGTAAGTCATATGATGGTTATCGAGGCTAAGTCCAAAAAAGTGAACACAAAATATTTTTTGAAAATTACTTTTGATGTTACAAACATCAGCATTCACTTATAATACCCTGTACCACAGTCTGCTGCTGTAAGTTGGCAAGAAATATTACTTCGATCGGATGCAAAGAAGCGTGGAATGTGTCCAGAAAACAAATGTTTAAGTAGAAAATGATGTAATTGTTATATGTGTGTAATTAATTAAACAAAGTCTGAGGCTACATTTGAGGAATAAATAAGATTGTCACGTGCATATGAATTAAATTAAAGAAACTATGTACATATTTACGAGCATAGAAAGCTAATTAATAAATAGTTTGCTGGCGAAGCAAGCTGCAAATTAGTACAAGGTATTTTAACTATTTTTATAACCTCCACTTGATGGAAAAATTGTTCCCTCACAGGGACCCATAATAACTTATATTTCGAATATTTAAGCATGTTTTTTTTCAGAACAGACGGATAAAAATGGTACCAGCTAAACGGCTACAGCTAAAATGATATAATTCATTGTGTACATCTCTCCAATTGCGTAGACAAGTAAATTAAACAGATTTTCGAAAGTCGTATTTTTAAGGGGGTAAGAGGGGATAAAAATGGTACCAAACAAATGGCCGCAGCTAGAATCATGAAATTCGGAGAATACATTCCTCTGACTGAGTAGACACGAAAAATAAAAAGGGGTTTTCCAAATTCGTACCTTATTTATAGCTTTTATGACAAAAATGAGTAGGATTATGAAGTTAAGATATCTTGCACTGTGTACGTGAGAGATAATGGATTTTAAAAAATACACATTTGTAATTAAAATAGGATAGAAATACAACCAACCAAACGGCTGTAGCTGAAAATTAACCTACTATCGCCCAATATTTAGAGGTTTTAAGCATTTTCGAAAATTGCTGCCTCATATTTACTTTTTAAATTGACTTGAAATTGTATTTCAATGTATATAGTATGAACATAAAATAATTACAATTTTATTTGATTTATAAAATTATTTTTTCAATATTTGGGTATAGAAAAACAATTCCTGTAATGTTATTGCACTTTATAAAAATCGAATGTTATATGATATTTTAGTGGAGGATTGACAATAAAAATCTTTTTGCAATGAATGCACACATGAAAATGTGAGATATTTTTTAAAGGTGGGTTGAAAAATAAACAGACAATGTTCGCAGTTTTCCGTTTTTTTTTCATTTTCATTTTAAATGCAAAAAAAATATTTTTATATTAATGAAAACATCGATGCACTTTTTGATATCACACCGCATAGTATCTAATGATTCTAATGAAATAATTAACAATAAAATGTCCGTATCTTTTAACATGGCATGCACACATGAAAATGTGAAATATATTTTAAAAGATGAGTTGAAAATTAAACAGACTACGTTAGCAGTTTTTCTGGATCAATTCTTTTACTCATTTAAAATTGAAATTAATAGTAAATTAAAATATTAATTCATCATCATAATATTTTATGTATTTTGAAAGAAGAAATAATAATAAAATGCTCATAACTTCTAGCATTACGTGCACACGGAATATATTCTGAAAGGGGAAGGGAAAAGTAAGAAGTCAATGGTTAACAGTTTTTCTAGATCAATTCGGCAGCTCATTTTAAAAGTTATCTAATATTTGGAATTAATAAAATACACTAAAATAGTAGTGTTATTATAACACCACCCATCATAAATCAACATCACAAAATCCAAAGTATTTTGAAAATAGTATTAATAATAAACTGCTGATAACTCCTAGCATTACATGCACACATAAATAAATGGCAAATATTCTGAAAGAAGGATTGAAAAGAAAGAAGCCAGTGTGTCCAGTTTTTCTAGATCAATTCGTTTACTCTTTATAAGTGGAAATTAATATTTTTATATTAGTGAAAACCTTTGGTTACACACTACACACCATATATTTTATTCTAATGTAAGGATTAACAAAAAATGCTTGTATCTTTTAGCAATGAATGCACACATATTTCGAAAGAAAGATTGAAAAATAAGCAAACAGCATACGCGGTTTTTCTAGATCTATTCGTTTACATTAAAATTAATATTTTTATATTAGTGAAAACCTAGAGGCAACCTTTCGTGGCACACTGTGGAATGCAATCCATGGTGGAGGGTATAAAAAGTTTGGCCCGGCTGAACTTAACGCCCTTTTTTACTTGTTACTATTCAATTGAAAAGTTACGCATACGCTGCGTTTTTCTTGAACAGCTGATCCGTTGTTTGCGCTTTGGTGCTGTTTACACACGATTTATGGTACAACTTGAAAATATATTATGACGAAAACTTATCAAATTTAGCATTTTTCGACGGAAAATACTTTTTAACTCTAACATAAGGCTTAGATCTACTAAATTTACATTTTTATATGGCCGGCCGAACTTAAAGCCGTTTTTACTTGTTACTATTCAATTGAAAAGTTACGCATACGCTGCGCTTTTCTTGAACAGCTGATATGTTGTTTACGCTTTGGCGCTGTTTACACATGATTTAGTGTACAACTTTAAAATAGATTATGACGAAAACTTAGCAAATTTAGCATTTTTCGACGGAAAATACTTTTTAACTCTAACATAAGGCTTAGATCTACTAAATTTACATTTTTATATGGCCGGCCGAACTTAAAGCCGTTTTTACTTGTTACTATTCAATTGAAAAGTTACGCATACGCTGCGCTTTTCTTGAACAGCTGATATGTTGTTTACGATTTGGCGCTGTTTACACATGATTTAGTGTACAACTTTAAAATAGATTATGACGAAAACTTAGCAAATTTAGCATTTTTCGACGGAAAATAATTTTTATCTCTAACTTAAGGCTAGGCTTTACATTTTTATATCAAAAGTCATCAAAGAACTAAAATCGGATTACACATTGTACAATAAATCGTTAAGTGTGAACAGCGCTTAAAAATAGCACTCTCACAACAATCCGGAAATTAAAGAAAACGTAGAGTCGAAAATACGAACTTGTAAAGTGCGCGTTACAAAATTATACTGCGGCTTATTTTTAAATTTAATGGAAATTCAATGAGAAAAAAGTATTGGAGCAGCAAATATTAACCGAAATAAATGACCCTTTATTATAGTCCGTCATTTATCAGAACACTCAAATCAAATAACAAAACAACATTTTAAATTAATCGATTGGAGGTCATTGTCATCGTTTAACCAACATTCACCTTTGCTATATATGTACATATGTACATTCAAACGTAACCGGCTGTAATTGCTTTTTGGACAATTTGAACTTGACACAATTCCCCTTAAAAGGCAGGAGAACCATTTCTTTGGCCCACAATATCCAAGCGCGCGCGTACGCTCAACCAAACACCCAAACACGTTTGAAATATTAAATATTCCCAGACATCATGCATATATGGAAAACCACCCGAAACTCCAAAACATACCTACAGTCTTTTGGCTTAATGCTGTTAATTCATATCCATATTTAAATTTAAATTTTTGTCTATGCTAAAAATAAAAAATATAAAAAAATACTCCACAAAAAAGTGTGACAAAAATCACCTTTGTTATCATTTGGGTAGAGGAGAGACTTGTAAATTGATCAGCAAATTTGTTTGCGATTGGCGTTGTGTGTTTTTATTTTGCAAATACAAATAAACACGAGATTGTATTAATACAATTTGATTTTGCATAAAATATTACGTTTTTTGCCGGCCGCGGAGAAACTTCCAGTGGACGGACGGCCAAAAAAAGTATCTGGTTAATTCACGAGATCCGTTAGATGAAACTAGACACAATATTTCATTGGATTTGATTATAACAATTAAAATACTTACATACGTGCACGACGCACAGTGGGGGAATTCGAGAATAAAGTAGATGTCGTTATACTGAAAGTTGAGAATATGTTCACAAAGAAAATTATTTCTATAGGTAACATGTTAACAAAAACAAGTACAACGACGTTAACTTCGGCCGGCCGAACTTTATATACCACCCTCCACAATGGATTGCATTCCACAGAGCCTGTCGATTTCCGTAGAAGGAAAATGTTAAATTTTTTTAATATAGCCAAAATAAAATAATTTTATAAATTAAATTAAAAAATATATATAAAATAATTTTATAAATTAATATACAATATTTTTATTATTTCAAACCATGCTTATAAGGCAAGACGTTTATACTATATTTATGGAAATAATACTCAGTCAATTCAAAATGTAAATATAAGACAGAAATCTTCAAAAAAGCTTAAATACCATAAATATTGGTAGATAGTGGGTGCTACAGTTGGTTGTATTTCCATTCTATTTCAATTCCAAAAGTACAAATTTTTAATATCCATTATCTCTCACATACACAGTGCAAGATAACTTCATGATTCAACCAATTTTCGCCGTAAAATTTAAAAAGAAAATTTGTAATATACATCGAATTCCATAATTCTAGTTGGTACCATTTTTATCCTTTTTTCCATTTTACCCCTTTAGAGTACGACTTTCTAAAATCTCTTTATTTTACCGTAGTACGACTTTCTAAAATTTCTTTATTTTACGTGTCTACGCAATTAGAGGGATGTACACACCGAATTTTATCATTCTAGGTGTAGCCATTTAGTTTGTACTATTTTTATCCCTCTGTACCCATTGTATCCCATGAAAGTACGAATTTCGAAAATCCGTTTTTATTTTTCGTGTCTACGCAGAGAGGAATATGTACTCCGAAATTCATGATTTTAGCTGCAGCCATTTGGTTGGTACTATTTTTATCCCCTTTTTCCATTTTAATCCCAAAAAGTACGAATTTCGAAAAATCCGTTTATTTAACGTGTCTAAAAGTAAAAAAATTACGAATGTGGGCCGAATTTAATTATTCTAGCTGTAGCCGTTTAATTGGTACCATTTTTATCCCTCCCTTATATCGCTGGAAAGTACGAATTTGGAAAAACCGTTTTTATTTTTCGTGTCTACGCAGAGAGGAATGTGTACTCCAAATTTCATGATTTTAGCTTCAGCCATTTGGTTGGTACCATTTTTATCCCCTTTTACCCCATTAAAAGTACGACTTTCTAAAATCTCTTTATTTTACGTGTCTACGCAATTATATGAATGTACACACCGAATTTTATCATTCTAGATGTAGTCGTTTAGTTGGTACTATTTTTATCCCTCTGTACCCATTGTATCCCATGAAAGTACGAATTTGTAAAAAAAATCCATTTATTTTTCGTGTCCACGCAGTCAGAGAAATGTATACTCCAAATTTTTCTAGCTGCGGTCATTTGGTGGGTACTATTTTTATCCGCTTTTTCCATTTTAACCCCAAAAAGTACGAATTTCGAAAAATCCGTTTATTTTACGCGTCTAAAAGTAAAAAAAAATGTACGAATGTGGGCTAAATTTAATCATTCTAGCTGTAGCCGTTTAGTTGGTACCATTTTTATCCCTCCCTTATATCCCTTGAAAGTACGAATTTGGAAAACCCGTTTTTATTTTTCGTGTCTACGCAGAGAGGAATCTGTACTCCGAATTTCATGATTTTAGCTGCAGTCATTTGCTTGGTACCATTTTTATCCCCATTTACCCCATTTAAAGTACGACTTTCTAAAATCTCTTTATTTTACGTGTCTACGCAATTAGATGGATGTACACACCGTATTTTATCATACTAGGTGTAGTCGTTTAGTTGGTACTATTTTTATCCCCCTGTACCCATTGTATCGCATGAAAGTACGAATTTGTAAAAAAACTTTTATTATTCGTGTCAACGCAGTCAGAGAAATGTATACTCCAAATTTCATGGTACTAGCTGCGGTCATTTGGTTGGTACTATTTTTATCCCCTTTTTCCATTTTACCCCCTAAAAGTACGAATTTCGAAAAATCCGTTTATTTTACGTGTCTAAAAGTAAAAAAATGTACGAATGTGTGCCGAATTTAATCATTCTAGCTGTAGCCGTTTAATTGGTACCATTTTTATCCCTCCCTTATATCCCTTGAAAGTACGAATTTGGAAAATCCGTTTTTATTTTTCGTGTCTACGCAGAGAGGAATGTGTACTACGAATTTCATGATTTTAGCTGCAGCCATTTGGTTGGTACCATTTTTATCCCCTTTTACCCCATTAAAAGTACGACTTTCTAAAATCTCTTTTACGTGTCTACGCAATTAGAGGGATGTACACACCGAATTTTATCATTCTAGGTGTAGTCGTTTAGTTGGTACTATTTTTATCCCTCTGTACCCATTGTATCCCATGAAAGTACGAATTTTGAAAATCCGTTTTTATTTTTCGTATCCACGCAGTCAAAGAAATGTATACTCCAAATTTCATGATTCTAGCTGCGGTCATTTGGTGGGTACTACTTTTATCCCCTTTTCCATTTAATCCCAAAAAGTACGAAAACTTTTATTTTTCGTATCCACGCAGTCAGAGAAATGTATACTCCAAATTTCATGATTTTAGCTGCAGTCATTTGGTTGGTACTATTTTTATCCCATTTTTCCATTTTACCCCCTAAAAGTACGAATTTCGAAAAATCCGTTTATTTTACGTGTATACGCAATCAGAGGAATGTATACACCGAATTTCATTATTCTAGATGCAGCCGTTTGGTTGGTACCATTTTTATCCCTATATTCCCATTTCAGCCCTTAAAAGTACGAATGTGGAACAAATTTATAAATTTATTTATCTTTATATTATGTATCCACTCAATTAGAGGAATGTACACACCGATTTTCGTGTTTCTAGCTGCTGTCGTTCGTTGATAGGTTCCATTTTTATCCCTTTTCGGCCCATTTCATCCCCTACGAATAAGAATCACTTTATGGTGCACGTTTTTGTTATCAAGTAAATATAAGCAGACATATTCAATACAAAACAATTTTCAGTTCTTAGAAAAATTTTTTCTCCCTGGACCGATTTCGCTCACTTTCAATCCCAACCGATGTACAACTATAGCATATATTCTGGGAAATTTTGGACGTCCTGGCTCCTTTCGTTTAGATGCTAGCGCGCTTTCAACAGACGGACATGGTCTTAGAATTTTATGACGATCAAGATACTTCATAGGGTCTCTGGTCGATATTTCAAGGTGTTGGAAACGGAATGACAAAGTTAGTATAGCCCCATCCTGGAGGTGGAGGTTATACAAAAAAAAAATGTGGTGTTGACTTTTTTGGACATAGCCTCGATAACCATAAATTTGACTTACACAGGCTAAGTCCAATATTTGTAAACATAAAATTATTTTTTTCAAAATTTGTCCAATATTTTTAACATAAAATTATTTTTTTCAAAATTTGTTTTCACACACACAATTATATTTTTATTTTGAGTGAAATTTCAATTTTTTTTATTTAGGTTTTTGTTATTCGGACTTAATGAAAAACAGCCCTATTAAATGTTATATCTACATTGCATTCTTGAGCGGGTGTTACAGATAAATGTACGAATGTATTAAATACGCAACACTCTAATAATTCCATTATAAAACTAAAGCTTTTAAAAATTGCAATTTCAAAATGACCGTTTAATAACACGCCGTTGCAATTAGCAACGTTTTATTTTATAATTTTAAAATGCTAATTTTCCCAACGAACTAATTTTCGAATAAGCAATTTATTTAATAAAAGTACTCAATTTATTTTGTTTATCTTTTCAGTTTTTGCACACTCGGACTCGCACACACACACACCACACACGATTCTCCGCATTTTCCGTATTTTTTCTATTATACGGAGGGGGAAGCAGGAAGCATTAGAAACGACAACAACGGCCGCGGGGCAGCAAGCTTGGAAATATGCCTATAAAAAATATACTAAATCGCTTTCAGCCGGCGCCGCTGTACATCGTTTTGATTCTGTCAATATGCTATTTCTGTGTCCAGTTGATTTTGAGCCATTTGACGCACGCACTCACACTGCTGATGGCCTCGTATCATATGTTATGTAACATATTCGCATTGGCCGGCAGCATAGTTACCATAAAGGTAAGTACCGTCAGTCCGATAGTCAGTCAGTTCGTTAGTCCAATGACTTTGGTCGCCACATTAACTAACTAACTACTGGTTGAATGTTGTAAGACCATCGGCTAAATAATTCAAATTAGGTGTTAGAAATAGTGCCAGTGTAAATGCTACCGTACACTATAATACGAGTAAATAAATATATTTGTATATGGTAATACGAGTATCAAGTGTAAACATGTTAATGTTGGACAAGAAGTGCAATTTAAAAGCCTATTATTACAACCTCCTCCAAGTAATGGGGGTGGTAGATAAGGTTTACCATAAGGTTTGTAACAAGAAAACGAAATGTATATTCCTTGTCATAAACTTGGGCACGTATATTGTATTCATGATGGAGTTCATGATGGAGTTCAAGTTCAAGGTCAATTCAGATAGACGCGACGCGACAGCCGCAAATCGCTTTGACAGTTGTGCCGTCTCACATATTGCAATGAGAACGTGCGAGTCTTGTCGCGTCTGTCTGAATGGACCTTTAAAATTAAATCATGTGTAAATATTAAAAATGTTGCATTTACGAAAATAATATTATTTATAGGGAAACAATTATCACTTTTGAGAGATTGTATGAATAAAAAATAAGTATTTCAATAATAAATTACAATAGTTATAAAAAAATATTAATAACAATTTTGAAAAAATCGCATTAATAAATTTCAAAAATGCGTAGAAACGACATTTTTAGAAAGATTGAAATGTCTACTTTCATTTGGCATTTAACTAACGTTAATCGGTTAATATTTGTCCGATTTATGAATATATATGTAAATAAATCACTTAAATAATAATAAAGAGTGATTTTTTTGAGGTTAGGATTTTCATGCATTAGTATTTGACAGATCACGTGGGATTTCAGACATGGTGTCAAAGAGAAAGATGCTCAGTATGCTTTGACATTTCATCATGAATCGTCTTACAAACGAACAACGCTTGCAAATTATTGAATTTTATTATCAAAATGCGTGCTCTGTTAAGAAAGTTCATTGCGCGCTTCCATTTTATGGTCAGTTTAATCGACCCACTGAAGCGGCTATTCGGGCTATTGTGACTAAATTTCGCACCAAATTTACATTGTTGGACATTAAACCACCAACACGCTTACGTAGAGTGCGAACTGAAGAAAATATCGCAGCTGTATCGGCCAGTGTTAATGATGACCACCAATTTTCGATTCGTCGCCGTTCGCACCAATTGGGTCTCTGTTACTCAAAAACGTGGAAATGCCAAAATTGGACTAAGCGGATGGACCACCTAAGACGCAGCCGCGGTCAACATTTAAATGAAATTATCTTCAAAAAGTAAATGTCATGGACCAATCTAACGTTTCAAATAAAGAACCGATGAGATTTTGCAAATTTTATGCGTTTTTTTTTTAAAAAAAGTTATCAAGCTCTTAAAAAATCACCCTTTACTTATACGTCTAGGTGGCACAATATTAAAAATGTTGCATTTGTGACCAAGTTAAAGGGTTTTGTTCGAAAATAATAAATAAATAAAATGAAAAGCGAAAAAGTCGCACGAGAAAAATTACATTTCAATAAAAAATCACTAAAATGGTTAATATTTGTCCGATTTATGAGTATATATGTAAATAAACCACTTAAATAATAATACTTATACGTCTAGGTGGCACAATATTAAAAATGTCGCATTTGTGACCAAGTTAAAGGGTTTTGTTCGAAAATAGTAAATAAATAAAATGAAAAGCGAAAAAGTCGCACGAGAAAAACTATATTTCAATAAAAAATCACTAAAATACAATAGTTACATAGTTAAATAAAATTAGTTAGATAAAATAGTTAAATAAAAATCGTAGAAATGATATTTCTAGAAAGCTTGAAATGTCTAGTTTTATATGGCAGTCAAATATCGTTTATGCGTTAATATTTGTCCGATTTGTGGGCATATATGTCAACAAACTACTTAATTAATAATACTTATACGTCTCGGTGGCACAAGATTAAAAATGTGGCATTTGAGGCCAAATTAAAGGCGGTTTTTCGAAAATAATAAATAAATAAAATGAAAAGCGAAACAGTCGCACGAGACAAATTATATTTCAATAAAAAATCACTAAAATGGTTAATATTTGTCCGATTTATGAGTATATATGTAAATAAACCACTTAAATAATAATACTTATACGTCTAGGTGGCACAATATTAAAAATGTTGCATTTGTGACCAAGTTAAAGGGTTTTGTTCGAAAATAATAAATAAATAAAATGAAAAGCGAAAAAGTCGCACGAGAAAAATTATATTTCAATAAAAAATCACTAAAATACAATAGCTACTACATAGTTAAATAAAAATAGTTAGATAAAATAGTTAAATAAAAATCGTAGAAATGATATTTTTAGAACGCTTGAAATGTCTAGTTTTATTTGGCAGTCAAATATCGTTTATGCGTTAATATTTGTTCGATTTGTGGGCATATATGTTAACAAACTGCTTAATTAATAATACTTATACGTCGCGGTGGCACCATATTAAAAATGTGGCATTTGTGGCCAAATTAAAAGCGGTCTTTCGAAAATAATATTATATGAATATAAAGAGGAAGCATTTACCACATTTGAAAGATTGCATAAATAAAAAAGCAATATTTCAATAATAAATCATTAAATTATAATATTATTAACACAAATTTTTTGAAAAATCACAATAATAAATTTCAAAAAATTCGTATAAATGATATTTTTGGTAAGCTTGAAATGTCTAGTTTCATTTGGCAAATTTTCAGCTAATATGCAATGACAGGTTGCAATGCCTACTATAGTAGCGTTTACACATAACGATTTATCGTATAACCTGGCGTTTAATTCTAGTTCTTTGAAAAATTTTAATGGAAAAAATTGCATCATTTTGTAGATCTAAGTGTTAAGAAACTGATAAAACTTAGCTTACGTCGAAAAATGCTGAACATTTTTAGGTTTCCCCCACAACATTCATTCAAGTTGTACGAGAAATCTGCAAGTGTAAACTCCCCTTATGTTTCCCCCATAATATTCATTCAAGTTGTACGAGAAATCTGCAAGTGTAAACTCCCCTTATGTCTGCTATCGCGCGCCCTTTTAGTCGGCTGTTGGTTTTCTTTATTGAAACTTTTTTCTTTTTGACAATATTAGGGCTGTTTTTTCTTTAAGCTGTGATAACAAAAATGTTAATAAGAATATAATTTTTTACTCAAAATAAAAAAAATATGTTTTCACTACAATATAAATTTTTGTATCAAAACAAATTTTCAAAAAATTTATTATGTGTTGAATTTTTTGGACTTAGCCTCGATAACCGCAATTTTGACTTACACTGGATAATTATTGCAAAATTTCTTTTCATACACACATTGTCATTGCTGTAGATTTCTTATTTTGAGAGAAATTTTAACTTTTTATTTAGGTTTTAGTTAAGCAGTCTTAAAGAAAAAACTGACATATTGTCAATTAAGTATTTTCAATTTCGACTGCAATCACGTTTTTAATTGTTGTAGAGTAAGTAACAGGAACAGGATGGTTTTACTGACACTATTACACCGTGCGACAATTTTACATTTAATTTATTGGACCTGATCAAGACAATATACATGTGAAACTAGAGATCGTATGTAGAAAAACTGTGTACTCAAATTTTTCATTTGGTGATCTTTTCTGCTTTTTTATTTTTTATAATAATTTTTTTATAATAAATTATTTTCATACTTTAACGTGCTATACAAAGGCGTTATTGGTATCATATGAAAGAGAAGAACATATGTTAACAATATTTTAAATATAATGCTTCTATCTGTATTAGTTTAGTATTAACAATAGTTTAAAGTTTATTTATTATTATTTAGTTCATTCATCTTTCACAATTTTTAAAGGGGGGAAACTTGAAAAGGTTATTAACACTAAACTAATACAGATAGAGGCATGGCATTTTTAATATTTTTAACATACCTTCCACTCTTTCATTTGATAACAATTTTTTAAATTTTTCATTTGGCGATACTTTCTCCTTTTTACAGGACATTTAATTTCCAAAGCATTTTATTATTTATTGTCATTTTATAATTTATTGTTATACTTTAACGAGTCATACAAAGGCGTTATGGGTATCAAATGAAAGAGATGAATACCTGTAAAAAATATTTTAAATGTAATGCTTTTATCTGTATTCGTTTAGTATTAAAAATAATTTAAAGTTTCACCTTTTATTTATTTAGTTCATCCATCATTCACTATTTAAGGGGGGAATTTGGAAATGGTTGTTAATGCTAAACTAATACAGATAGAGGCATGGAATTTTTAGTATGTTTAACATACCTTCTACTCTATCATTTGATAACAAATTTTTACAAATTTTCATTTGGCGATACTTTCTCCTTTTTACAGGACATTTAATTTCCGAAGGATGTACATGCTTTAATAATTTATTTGCATTCTTCAACAAGTCATACAAAGGCGATATGGGTATCAAATGAAAGAGAAGAATATCAGTTAAAAATATTTTAAATATAATGCTTCTACCTGTATTAGTACTAACAATAATTTAAAGTTTCCCCCTTATTTATTTAGTTTATTCATCTTTCACTATTTAAAGGGGGAAAGCTTGAAATGGTTGTTAATGCTAAACTAATACATAGATAGATAGAGGCATGGAATTTTTAGTATTTTTAACATACCTTTCATTTAATGCCCTTTTTATGTCTCGTTAAAATATGAAAATAAATTATTTAAACATATATATCCTCTGGAAATTAAAAGTCCTTTAAAAAGGAGAAAGAATCACCAACTGACCAAACTGAGTATACAATTTTTCCACATATTATCTCTAGTTTCATGTGTATATAGTCTTGTTCAGGTCCCAAAAGAACTGTCGCACGGTGTTATCGGTTATTAAAAAAAATATTTTCAAAAATCAAAGAATTTATTTTTAGATTATTAATAAATTACAAGGAAATAAGAACAAAATTTAGAAACATTTATTTTGTTTTATGATTTTATAATTTTGTATTAATCTGGAAGCAATTGGCTTGAAATTTGTCAACAAAAATATAATTCTCGGTCCTACCAGAAAAGAGTTACGAATTTTTTAAAATTACCTTAATGTAAAATTCCTGATTTTCGATCCCCGCCATAATGTCTACCATTTAAAAAAATTTAGAAATGCAGTTCTACTTCCCAGAAGTACAAGTTTTAAAAACAAATATTTTGTTTTATGATTTTATAATTTTGTATTAATCTAGAAGCAATTTGCTGCAAATTTGTCAACAAAAATATAATTCTCTGACCTACCAGAAAAGAGTTAAGAATTTTTTAAAATTACCTTATGATAAAATTCCTGTTTTTTGATGGCCACCCTAGTGTCTACAATTTCATATTCTTTGAAAATCGAGAAATGCAGTTCTATTTCCATTATTTTTGGTCAACAGTACAAGTTTGCAAACATTTATTAAAATCGGATAACTTAAGGGAATTAATACGTTATATTTGCCTTGCTCTTTTTACGCCCAAACTATGATATGCCCCTCCTGGTGGCGTATGAGTATTTTTATTATTCAATTAAATATTACGCATACGCCAATAGCTTCACTGTCAGCTTTCTCAAAGCTGTTAATTCGCAAATAAAATATTTAATGGATTCCACGTGTAAATATTGAATGCTAATTTAAACCCTTCTACATTGGATTATCGTTATGCTGATGATATGTATAGTAAATTAGTTTTCCTCATTAATATCCCACTTCTGAAGTTACCACAATCATGTTTCACGTTTGACTCTACTTGGGGGACCATATTTACTCTATGTGATCCCTATAGATGTGATACACGCCCTAATATAGCTCCCATACAATTTTTCAGGTATTTTCAATATACTGTTGTATGTATATACACCAATAGGCTATAATATGGTATACTTTATCACTTTCAAAAACAAAACAAAATTTCAATAGACACATTGGTGCATTCATTAATCACTTGCCATTAAATGACACATTTCTCCGATAGACTCTGGTCATTGACCCATATTTAAAACAAATAAAACTGGCCGTTTGGAAGTGGCGTCGTTTATCGTAAATAAACTCTTGTTTTCAAGGTCAAACAAGTCAATACGTCCAAACACGCAACAACCACAAAAGAAAAAAAAAAGAAATGAATGAATGACGGTCTGAAATCTATATGTTGATACTCGTATATATGGTCATTCATATGCGATTTAGATAATGCCAACATTTGCATACAAATCACATACATTTTGAAAAAAAAATATAAACAACAATTATTAAATATGGTATCTAAATAGTTTATACCGGACAAACACCCATAGTAAACTATTTGTTGTTGTGATTTAAAAGGCTTGGAAATATATGTAAATATAATGAGTAATGAATGAACGAAAAAGTGCATTATTGTTGAATACCCAGGACCAGTTGTTGCACTCAGAAAAAAAAAAACTTAGTAAAAATTAACAAAAACTTAGTAAAATTGAAAGCTAAAACTTTCGCACCTCAAATCAAGTGTTTGCTGGCATTGAATATCAAATTTAAGTTTCAAAGTTTTTTTTTTTTTTTTGAATTTGTTGGTCATTCCATTTGTAACCCCTAGAAATATCGATCTTCTACCCTCTATATATTCTTGGCCATTTTACAAATTTTAACGCGATTTTTCCTAAGAGCCGAACTTTTTAAATATATGTCTAATAAATATGAAATCTGTAGACACTAGGGTGGACCGAAAATGAAGAATTTTTCATACGGTATTTTTATTTATTAACTAAAAAAATAATGAAGAAAAAAATTATTTTCAAAAATATAAATATGAAATTGTAGAAAATGGGAAGGAACGAAAATGAAGAATTTTGTAAAAGGGTTTTTTTATTTTGTTAACTTTATACAAAACTATTTTTTTCGAATTTCAAGCAATTTGCTTCTAGTTTAATATAAAATCATTATTATAAATGCCATCTTAAAAATATATCTATTTTTAATTTTCTTCTTATTTCGTGGTAATTTTTAATTAATAAAAAATTCCGATTTTCAAAAATAAAAATATGAAATTGTGGAACAAAAATAAAGAATTTTGTCATAGGGTTTTTTATTTTTTTAACTTTACGGTGTATAAAATTATTATTATAAATGATATCTTGCAAAAATATTTTTTTTTATTTCTTTGTAACTTTTAATAAAAAAATTTCGATTTTCAAAAATAAAAATATGACACTAAGATAAGACACTAGGGCGGAACAAAAATAAAGTATTTATAAGGTATTTTATTTTGTTTTTTTTAAGTTTTTTGAGGTAAAATGCACAAATATAATTTTTGGGTCCAGCGATTGAGCCGGGGTGACTAAGACCATTGTAGCTAGTTATTGCAGCCACAGACCAGAGCCTCTGGTGGGAATCGAACCCAAAAATAAAAAATTAAAAATAATAAATTTGTATTTTTTAAACAAAAATTTTTATATTGTTAAAATTATAAAAAAATATTAAATAAAATAATTTTCAAAAATAAAAATAGGAAATTTTAGACACTAGGGTGGAACTAAAATAATTTTTTTAACTTTTTACAAATGTATATTTTTTGCAAATTTCAAGCGAAATGCTTCTAGTTTAATATAAAGTTTTTAATTTTATATTTTTTTATTTTGTTATTTCCTTGGAATTTTTTAATAAATAAAAAAATCCAGGAACGAATATGAAGAATTTTTTAATTTTTTCAGTAAAAATTGCCTCCTAAAGTGAAATCATTGGGGTTTTTACATGTTCATTGATACAAAAAGAATTTGCATTATGTCAGGATAATCTATCTGGTTGCTACTAAGGCTCTCTAACCATCTCAGCTATACTCTGTAGAGAGTGCTGAATAACTAAAGCAAACCATTTTGTTCGTTAGAAATGAAAAAGTGAAATATTTGAAGTACATTAATAAAACAATAAATTTGTATTTTTTAAACAAAATTTTTATAATTTTAATTTTATACAAAATTAAATATTTTTTATTTATAAAAGTAATAAAAAAAAACAAAAACAAAAAAAGTTTTTTTCCTGAGCCACGACTCGAACCCGAGACCTTGTGGGTACAAAGCGGACACCTTACCTCTGTTACCCCATATCACATACTTGTGAAAATGCTATTCGTAAAATGGTACATATTATCGACTTTTTGGAAGAACTTCCTCAAAAGCAAGAAAAAAGGACATTTGGATTTTCAGATGCGATTAAAATGTGCTTCCTACGGAAGTACTTCCAATTTTTTTTGCCGGGTAAAGCTAGCCAACAGTTACATATTAAAAAACGATTCAACCAACAAGAATGATGACATTTTGAATGCTTGATTGTTCTATCATACTTATGATACGACCAGTTGACCACTGAAGTCTAGCTATTAAAACATAACGATCGAACACGATTGGTCAATATTCTGGGTTATTGATCAAATTTTGAATATATTTAACATAGAAAGCTTCACAATGAAAGTAGATCATCGATCCTCGTGATCCTCGTTCAATAACCTCAAACCGACATCTTTTGTTGAGAGTAAAAAATACAAGAAACATTAAATAATAATGATGATGATGACGATGACGATGAATGAAATGTTGGCTCGTGCTTTTTAAATATCACGTTTCCTATGCATTTTGCTAACGTTTGTCTGCATGTTGTATTTTTATAAACCAGAAATTTAGCCGTTCACATTTAATTAGGTGTTACACGGTTTAACGCATTGTGTCGTTCAATCAAAGCCTACGTACAATGTTATTTACATATATACATACAATGTATGTAAGCATATAACAATTGTGAACTCTACTTGAAATTCAAATATTACATGAATGGTGCGTCTGTGGTGTTTTTCTATTTTTTTTTTGTTCACAAAACCTCAATAAAAAATATTTAACCGCTGGCCTGCTGCGGGAGGGGTGATATTTAGTGAAGCGTTTACATTTTCATTTGTTTGTAGCAATTACAGTGGGCCCTAATTGCGATATACGTTTTATAGAATTGCATTTGTCCGCAAAAAAAATATTGAAAACCTAATTTTATAAAAAAATATAAAATTTTAATATTTTTATACTTTTATATATTATATTTGTTGCTAATATAATAATTATTTTATATATTATATTTTTATATAAGCCAAAGCTACCAATATTTTTATACTTTTTGTTATATATATAAATCGAAGTAATACTTCAAGTCAATTCAAAAAGTAAATATAGGGTGTTTTTTATTGAGGTATAGAACTTCGAATTGAAATAAAACACACGAAAATCGTTTTAATGTCCATCAATTTGGCTTTATTGGAAGGATAATTTTATGCCATTAATGTTTAAATATGATTTCGGGCATGTGGCTCGAATATAGTCAATTCTACAGGTCCAATTTTCAACCACTTTTTCGAGCATATGGGGCCGTATGTTGGCAATAACGCCACGAATGTTGGCTTCCAAGACCCCTAACGTTTCTGGTTTGTTGGCGTAGACGAGCGACTTCACATATCCCCAAAGAAAACAATCCAATGGTGTCAAATCACACGATCTTGGTGGCCAATTGACAGGTCCATTCCGCGAAATTATGCGCTCATCGAATGTTTCCTTCAATAATTCGATTGTGACGAACTGAACCATTACTTTCGAAATAAATTTGCACGATTTGCAAGCGTTGTTCTTTTGTCAACCTGTTCATGATGAAATGGCAAACCAAACTAAATATTAATCACTTGACAGCTGACAAAATGGCCGCCAGTTAAAAAAGTGATGCCAACTTAAAGTTCTATACCCCAATAAAAAACACCCTTTATAAGACAGTTGAACAAAGTTTAAATATCCTAAATATTGGGGGATAGTGGGTGCATTTTAATTCCAAAAGTACACATTTTGAAAATCCATTATCTCTCACGTACACTAGGATGGGTCACGAAAATAAATTGCAGCGGTCACCCTCCAGAAATGAAGATTGGATTGTTTAATGATGAGCTCCTGAAAACACCTCTAAAAATCATAAATTTTTTTATGTTGCATTTTTGTCCAAAAATTCTCTCTGAATTAATAGATACTTGGAAGCACTTTAAAAAAAATTTATTCTTGTCTTAGATTAACTCATTGGTTGTTGTTGTTGTTGTAACAGCTATATATGTATGTTTGTGTTGTCCGTTTTTAATCTCCTTCACTATCAGGATCTGCGTCGTTCGTCTCCAGGTTCAGGAAGATGGCCACCTGCTTTGGGTGCGTCCATAGTGACCTGGGGACCAGCTGAGTAGGTTTTGCAGGGCAGTTGAATAGATGTAGCGTGTCGTGTGGCCCCTGGCTACAAGCGGGGCAGATATTCTGCACGTTGCCGTCAATTCGTGCCCAGTACGAATTGAGGCGGCTACACCAACCAGATCTCAGCTGTGCCAAAACCGATATAGTTTGTCGCGGCAGTTGTTTCTCTTCATTTCATTTCTGGCGGATGGTCTCCGAGGACGATATTCATGGCGTTGTTGTTGATTGCTGCTGCGACTGCGTCTCTGTGAATATCGTTTAAACCAGCCTTGTATGTTCGCTGATCTAGATGCTCTCTCTTATACCTTTGGACCTCTCTCTCTAGATCCTGGAGGTCTTTCCTTACCTGCCTAGGCGGAAGGGGCAGAGCTATAAGATGGTGCTTTGGATGGTCTCTGCGATAACACCCAAGCAAGTACTGCGTAGACAACATAAAGTTGTGCCTACATACGGAAATGACCTTAGACTCCTCATGTAGGTGATCTTGATGGGACATTAGGAGACAGCCTGTTGCTGCTCTCAGGGCGGCATTTTGGCAAGTTTGAATATTTCTCCACTGCGTATCACTCACATTTGCAAACCACACTGGCGCCGCATAGTTAGCCACGGACCGGCCTATTGCCTTGTAAGAGGTCAACAAGGTTTCTTTGTCGGTTCCCCAAGTGCAGCCGGCAAGCGACTTGAGGACCTTGTTCCTACTTCTCATTTTATCGCAAATAGCTGTGGCGTGTGCAGAGGATTTATATAGACTGTCGAATGTGACCCCAAGGATTTTGGGGTAGTTTACTGTCGGTATTGGTGTGTCGTCGACTTTCACATTCAATGTCCTTCTGACCTCTGCAGACCATGTGGTAAATAGTTTGGCTGACGATTTGGAGGCGGATATTTTCATATTCCTCGCTGCGAAGAAATTGGCAAGATCAACGAGATAGGTGTTCAGCCTTTCGCATATATCATCAGATTTGGGGCCCGACGCTAATATCGTGCAATCATCGGCGTATGTCACGATTTCCACGCCGTCAGGTGGTTGTGGAATACCAGAAAGGTATTTTTAAGGGGTGTAATAAAAAATAAATAAGAGGAATCAATACCTTTCGAATGATGTCTAAATGATGAATAACGGATGAACAATGACGTCACCGACTCCATTTTTGTGAAATAATTTAATGCAGGCGATGGTTTTCACAGCCAAAATGTTCAAACCCTTTTTGTAAAAATGAGCGCTGCGGCGTCAATTTCATTCCGAGGTTCATCATTTAGACATCATTCGACAGGTATTGACTGCAGCTATATATTTTATAAAATACTACCACCAAATACGAAAAAGTTTTCGGTAGTCACTGTGAAAATGCACAAAAAATTACTATAAACGTCAAATAATTCGACCAATAAGTTACTCTAAGACAAGAATCAATATTTATATTTAAAGTGCTTTCAAGGGTCTATTATTTAAGAAAAAATTGTGAGAAAAAATGTAGGAGAAAAAAATTACACCGGAAAAACATGATTTTTAGGGTTATTTTCATAGATGGCTTGATCTGGAGAACGAAATATTTTGCAAATCATCATTAAACAATCCAAACTTTATTTTCGTGTGGTGACTGGATTTTGTTTTTCCATTTGTATGGACGGCGACCCAGCCTAACGTACACATTGCAAGATAACCTAACTTTATGATTCGACCCATTTTTGGCGTAAAAAAAAGTAAAAATATTTTTATTTTGCGAATCTATACAGTCAGAGGAATGTATACACCGAATTCTATGATTCTAACTGAGGCCATTTGGTTGGTACCATTTTTATCCCCTTAAAAGTATGACTTTCGAAAGTCTCTTTATTTTACGAGTCTACGCAATTAGAGGGATGTACAAACCGAGTTTCATGATTCTAGCTGAGGCCATTTAGTTGGTACCATTTTTATCCCCTTTTCCCATTTTTATCCCCTTAAAGTACGAATTTCGAAAAATATCTTTAGTTTACGTGTCTACGCAATCAGGTGAAGGTATACAACGAATTTCATTATTCTAGGTGCAGCAGTTTGATTGGTACCATTTTTATCCCCTCTTTCCATTTTACCCCCTAAAAGTACGAATTTCGACAAATCCCTTTATTTTACGTGCCTACCCAATCAGAGGAAGGTGTACAACGAATTTCGTGACTCTAGCTGCGGTCATTTGGTTGGTACCATTTTTATCCCCTCTTTCCATTTTACCCCCTAAAAGTACGAATTTCGAAAAATTCCTTTATTTTACGAGTCTACGCTATTAGAGGGATGTACAAACCGAATTCCATGATTCTAGCTGAGGCCATTTAGTTGGTACCATTTATATCCCCTCTTTCCATTTTACCCTCTAAAAGTACGAATTTCGAAAAATCCCTTTATTTTACGTGTCTACGCAATCAGAGGAAGGTATACAACGAATTTCATGACTCTAGCTGCGGCCATTTGGTTGGTACCATTTTTATTCCCTCTTTCCATTTTACCCCCTAAAAGTACGAATTTCGACAAATCCCTTTATTTTACGTGCCTACCCAATCAGAGGAAGGTATACAACGAATTTCATTATTCTAGTCGTTTGATTGGTACCATTTGCATCCCCTCTTTCCATTTTAATCCCTAAAAGTACGAATTTCGAAAAATCCCTTTATTTTACCTGTCTACGCAATCAGGTGAAGGTATACAATGAATTTCATTATTCTAGGTGCAGCCGTTTGATTGGTACCATTTTTATCCTTCTATTCCCACTTTACCCCTAAATAGTACGAATTTTGTGAACATACTTTTATATTATGTATCCACTTAATTAGAGGAATGTACACATCGAATATCGTGCTTCTAGCTGTTGTCGTTCGATAATGGTACCTTTTTTATCCCTTTTTGCCCCATTTCAACCTGTACAAATAAAAATCACGTTATTGTGCACGTTTTTGCTATAAGTGTAATGCGCATACCAAATATAAGCAGAAATATTCAAAAGCATGATGAAATACACTAAATATTATGGGAATTTTCAGTCCTTGTGAGGGAAAAAATTTCCCCTGTGGGCCGATTTCGCCCATTTGCAATTCCAACCGATCTACAACTATAAGACGTGTTCATACAAAATTTGAACGCCCTAGCTCCTTTCATTTAGATGATAGCGTGCTTTGAACAAACGGACGTAGGGACATGGCTAGATCGTCTTAGAATTTGATGACGATCAAGAATTTTATGACGATCGATATTTCAAGGTGTTACAAACGGAATGACAAAGTTAGTATACCTCCATCCTGGAGGTGGAGAGTATAAAAAGGGAGCGGCTAAACTTCACATAGGAAAAGGCTGCTTCAGACTATCCTGTTAAGTAACACAGTGAGAACAGCTGAGTTCGATGAGGTCTCACTGTCATTGTATCAACTGAATTTAATACAAATCGTCGTCATTACAACCGATTATTTTTTTTTTTTTTTTTCAAATCGTCAATTAAAAACACACTCAACACAAATGTGTAACGAAAGCAAAAGCAGCAATAAAATAGAAAATCAAAACCAATGGGGGGAACAAAACGAAAACGCAAAGAAATCAAGTTGTCTCCTCGTTTGGAAAATTAAAAGCCATTGCTATTAATTTATGCTTTACCCACATTTTTTTCAAGTGGAAAATTGCCAAGTTTATGGGTTAGCAGCGTAAACACTAAATTGTGAAGTATGTGAAAAATAGTCTACCATTTTCTCCACGTTAGCTTAGCTTTACATAATATTACAACAAACACACTGACACACATTAAATAATTATTTCAAATACAAACTTGAATTTTCAATTTCAATTTCAATTTTCTCTTTGCAGCACAATGAATTACACAATGACAATGAAAAACTCTATGCCGAGGCGGATAGGAAGGCGGCATTGGCGCCATCTATAGCGGCAAATGTAAACAAACAGCTAGTGGCGGTGGGGGAGAAAAGTGAAAATGCCACCACCATTATTACCACGGTCGTTCAAGTGCCGCCGGAAGAGGAAGCCCGCTTGACAGAGCGAAAAAATCGCGAACTTAAAACCCGCAACACCTTCGGCTGGGCTCGCATCGAAATCCTGACCATGTTGATTGTATGCATCACCCTGGCCTCGCTCTCCTTTTCACTGCTCGTCGAGGCTTTGCAGACATTGGTGCACATAGACCATCAAGATTCGATGCATTTGCCGGTGCATGTGATGATCTTGGGTTTTGTGGGTTTACTTTTGAATGGTTTCACCTATTTGCTGATCGGTGGCTATACCCTGCATCAGGGCAATTTCTTGCACATAAATCCCATGGGCAATGTGGTGGTCGAACCTTCGAACGTATCCCGGGAGAGTAATGGCTTGGCTAAGGGCCTCGCGCACAATGACCATCAGTTGAAGGAGGATTTGAAGGCCGAGTTGGGCAAAGTTCATTATCATACGCGCCGAGAGGGCCCGGCAGAGCTGTTGCGTGATGTCTCCAGTACGATCTTTGTGATCGTGTGCGCCGTCATCGTTTACTATGCCAAGGACAAGGAGCATACGGCGAAATTCATCGATCCCGTGCTGTCGATATTTTCGTGTGTCCTCGTAGTGGGCCTGAGTTATCCCTACAGTAAGTATAGAAATCTTTATTTAAATTTTATTATAGTATTTTCAGAATGCATGCGAGATGTAGCTGAAATGTCATAAGGTCGATTTAAAAATGTCAGATTCCATACAAATTTGACATTTGAAAATCGACCTTAGGTCATTTCAAGCTGAAATCGATTGATTTTGCATGCAGTCTGAAAAGGCTATTAGTTCACGCTTGTTTTTTTTAATTTCACGGAGTATTTTCAAATGACGGAAATAGATTTTAAAAATTGTTGCACTTCCTCCAATATATTGAAATTTGTTGCCGAAAGGCAAGAGCATTCTGAATAATTTATTTCTTTCCGAGAAACTGGTGAAAGCTTTTAAGCAACTCTTCCTAGAAAATAAAATGTGTTATCGCTTCTCCCCTAAAATAATGTACTTTATTTGGTACCATGTTTATCTCTTTCCGTCCCACATCCTACTTATAAATACAAATTTAGAAAAATCCAATTTTACTGCACTTCAACGTGGTCATAGGAATTTAGAAATCAAATTTCAATAATTTAGTTGGTACCATTTTTATCCCTTTTTGTGCCGCTCACTACTTAAAAGTACAATTTCCAACAAATCAATGTATGTTGCAAGTCTACGTTTTCAGAGAAATGTAAATACCGATTTTCACGAATATAGCAGCATTACTTAAATTGGTACTATTTGTATCCCTTTTGTACCGCGCATCCTTTTAAAGTACAAATTTCGAAAATCCAATTTTACTGCACTTCTACGTGATCGGAGGAATTTACATTCCAATTTTCTTGATTCTAGCTGCAATACTTTAGTTGGTACCATTTTTATCCCGCTCTCTCCTTAAAAGTGCAAAAATACACTTATATTGCGCTTCTATGCGATGAGAGGAATTTATATACCAAATTTCACGATTCTAGCTTTAATACTTCAGTTGGTACCATTTTTATCCCTTTCTGTCCCGCGCACCCCTTATAAGTACAAATTTCAAAAAATCAATTTTTGTTGCTCGTCTACGTGGCCGGAGGAATGTACATGCCGAATTTCTCGATTCTAGCTGCAATACTTTAGTTGGTACCATTTTTATCCCTTTTTGTCCCGCTCACCCCTTATAAGTACAAATTTCGAAAAATCCAATTTTACTGTACTTTCACGTGGTCAGAGGAATTTACATGCCAAATTTCACGATTCTAGCTTTAATACTTCAGTTGGTACCATTTTTATCCCTTTTTGCCCCGATCGTTCCTTAAAAGTACAAATATCAATAAAATCAGTTTTTGTTGCTCGTCTACGTGGCCGGAGGAATGTACACGACACATTTCAGGATTATAGCTACAATACTTTAGTGGGTACCATTTTTATCCCTCTTAGTCCCACGCAGCCCTTAAAAGTATAAATTTCGAAAAATCCATTTATGGTACATGTCTGTGTTGTCAGAGAAATGTTAATATAGATTTCACGAATATAGCACCATTTCTTAAATTGGTACCATTTTTATCCCTTTTTGTCCCGCTCACCCCTTATAGTACAAATTTCAAAAAATCAATTTTTGTTGCTCGTCTACGTGGCCGGAGGAATGTACACGCCGAATTTCTCGATTCTAGCTGCAATACTTTAGTTGGTACCATTTTTATCCCTTTTTGTCCCGCTCACCACTTATAAGTATAAATTTCGAAAAATCCAATTTTTCACGTGGTCAGAGGAATTTACATGCCAAATTTCACGATTCTAGCTGTAATACTTCTGTTGGTACCATTTTTATCCCTTTTTGACCCGCTAGTTCCTTAAAAGTACAAATTTGAAAAAATCAGTTTTTGTTGCTCGTCTATGTGGCCGGAGGAATGTACACGACAAATTTCAGGATTATATCTACAATACTTTAGTGGGTACCATTTTTATCCCTCTTAGTCCCACGCAGCCCTTAAAAGTACAAATTTCGAAAAATTCATTTATGTTGCAAGTCTACGTTGTCAGAGAAATGTAAATATCGATTTTCACGAATATAGCGGCATTTCTTAAATTGGTACCATTTTTATCCCCTTTTGTCTCTTTCCTCTCTTAAAAGTACAATTTTCGAAAATCCCTTTTTGTAGCTCGTCTGAATGATAAGTGCAAGGCACACACCGAATTTCATGTTTCCAACTACTGCCGTTTAACCAGGACGAAGGTCCGATGTTTATCCCTTTTTTGTTCCATTTCACCCCCTAAAAGTACTCTTTTTATATATATAGATTAATCCAAGTTTTTAAGTTGATCCATTAAAATTTATTTTCTTTTTTTCTCTTCCAGTGAAAGAGGCCTGCATGATACTCTTACAAACCGTACCCGGCAGCATTGACATGGAGAACTTCGAACGTAATCTAGTCACAAAATTCCCCCAAATCGTCAGTTATCATGATCTCCATATTTGGCAGCTGTCCTCCCACAGTTATATTGCCACCATACATATAATCTTCAAGAGTCCCAAAATGTATGCGAAAACTATCGAAGATGTGCGTTCACATTTCCAGGATCACAGTATAGCCCATGTTACCATACAGCCGGAATTTCAACCAGAAAATGCGGCAATTGAGGCGGGAACAACAACAGCATCCACAGAATGTTTGATGCAATGCCACCATCCCGATTGTGCGGATAAAGTTTGCTGCAAAGATTCCTTAACCGATTTAAGGGAAATTAGTGTTTGTCCGGGAGGCGAAGCGAATGGCAAAAAATCGAAGAAGCAGCATCATCATCACCATGGACATGGGCACGGGCATTCTCATGGTGATCATGGTCACGGTCATAGTCATAAACATGATGAGAGTGGTAAAAAACAACAGGCTCACAAACATGTCAAAGGGGAAAAATGTAAAAAAGAAGAGAAAGATGTTCCTCATAAAGAAGAAGTGGTGGAAAAACAGGACGCAGAAATGCTAGAAACCAAAGAACAAAAAACGCCCCAAAAGCCAACCAACGAAGTTCAAGTTTCAGTTCCTTTGGA
Organism: Polietes domitor; assembly: GCA_947397865.1. Lineage (NCBI taxonomy): Eukaryota > Metazoa > Arthropoda > Insecta > Diptera > Muscidae > Polietes > Polietes domitor. Next base: position 165,029,201 of record OX377621.1, read on the forward strand.
CAATCAAGAGGAACCGAAAACGGATACAGAAATGATTAAGACGACAACGGAATCCGAAGAGCAGTTACATACTGACGGCACAACCACACCTCTCGCAAAGACTGAAGCGGAAACACAGGCCAGTAAAACAAGCACAACGTCGCCTACATCCAGAGATGAAAACGACGACGAAGAAACTAGCAGTAATACCACTAAATGTTAAGACATTCCAAACACACAAATTTACAGTGGAACCACCACAATAACAAAATCTACTGACAACAACTTCTATTTAAGCCGGTACAAACTCAGCGCCAGATGCATTAAATTAAACAATAACCAAACACATCACACATTTCCCAGTGGGTTTTTTGGTGGTGGTTCCACTGTAACTGTAACCGCATAACAGGGATTTCATCTTAGTTCTTCCGTAATATCTTAGTATTATGCATTTATACATATACATACATACATATATTTACATATCATTTTAATGCAACTTATTGTCATTCTAAAGAAATTTATTGTCATTTTAATGATATTTATTATCAGATTAATGAAATTGATTGTCATTTTATTGAAATATTTTTCATTTACATCCCATCCAGCTTTTATTTTGTCTATAAGCCAATTTTTGTTTTATCTTTAAGACAAGTGTTTGTTTACACACATGGATGTTGCTTACTCGATGGCATCCATTAATTAGCCTTAGTCCATAAGTATGAAAAGCCAAATTGTTACAAAAAGCAAAAAAGTTGTGATTAGTTTTTGTAAGTTTCATATGTGTGCTATTGTCATTTTATTTTTTTTGTATCATGTAAGTAGAATATACTTTAGATTGTTATTTTTGTAATAAAAATATAAAATCAAAAAATGAAAATTCCTCAAATGAACTAATGTTCATTAATTTATTTTTTGTTTTACTGATAAATTAGTTTGAGGGGAGATTTTCTGGGAAAAAACATCATTAATTTAAAACATGGCTTGCATTCCACAGAGACTGTCGATTTTCGTAGAATAGCAGTGACATTACAGGAAAAATTAATTTTTTAATATATCCAAAACAAATAAAAATATTGAAAAAATATATTTATAAATAAATATAAAATTTTTAATATTTCAAACCACGCTTATAAGGCAAGGCTACCAATACTTTTATAATACTATATATATCGAAATAATACTTCAAGTCAATTCAAAAAATTAATATAAGACAGCGATCTTAAAAAAGTCTTAAATACCATAAATATTGGTAGATGGTGGGTGCTACAGTTGGTTGTATTTATTTCCATTCTAATGGGTGTTTTTTATTGGGGTATAGAACTTTAAGTTGGCATCACTTTTTTAACTGGCGGCCATTTTGTCAGCTGTCAAGTGATTAATATTTAGTTTGGTTTGCCATTTCATCATGAACAGGTTGACAAAAGAACAACTCTTGCAAATCGAACAAATTTATTTCGAAAGTAATGGTTCAGTTCGCGAAGTTCACCATTTTATGGTCGACATAATCGTCCATCAGAGCAATTAATTCGGTTAACCATGGATCGTTATCGCACTACGTTTACTCTATGTGATAATACGCATCCGCAGAGACGTCGAACAGTGCGCACCGAAGAAACAATTGCCGCTGTAGAGCAAAGTGTTGAAGAGGACCCGAATGAATCGATTCGCCACCGTGCACAGCAATTGGATCTGCACAGCAATTGGAGAAAGTGGTTGAAAATTGGACCTGTAGAATTGGCTATATTCGAGCCAGTCGCGGCGGCCACATGCCCGAAATCATATTTAAACATTAATGGCATAAAATTATCCTTCCAATAAAGCCAAATTGATGGACATTAAAACGATTTTCTTGTGTTTTATTTCAATTCGAAGTTCTATACCTCAATAAAAAACACCCTATATTTTAATTCCAAAAGTACAAATTTTGAAAATCCATTGTCTGACGAACACAGTGTAAAATAACCTAAGTTAATGATTCAACCAATTTTTGCCTTAAATGTAAAAAGGTGCGAATTTGGAAAATTTTTTGTATTTTGAGATTTCAAGATTCTAGCTACGCCCATTTGGTTGATACAATTTTTATCCCTTTTTCCCATTTTACCCCTTAAGAGTACGACTAACTAAAATCTCTTTATTTTACGTGTCTACGTAAATGGAGGGATGTACACAAAGAATTTCATCATTCTAGCTGTGGCCGTTTAGTTGGTACCATTTTTATCCCTCTTTGTCCATTGTATCCCTTGAAAGTACGAATTTGAAAAAACCATTTATTTTTCGTGTCTACGCAGTCAGAGGAATGTATACTCCGAATTTCATGACTTTAGTTGCGGTCATTTGGTTGGTACAGTTTTTATCCCCTTTTTCCATGTTAACCCCAAAAAGTACGAATTTCGAAAAATTTCCTTAATTTACGCGTCTATGCAATCAGAGTATGTATTCACCGAATTTCATTATTTTAGGTGCAGCCTTTTGATTGGTACCATTTTTATCCCTATATTCCCATTTTACCTCTTTAAAGTACGAATTAGGGAAATGTGCTTTTATATTATGTATCTACTCGATTAGAGGAATGTACACACAGAAGTTTGTGTTTCTAGCTTTTTTCGCTTGATATATACCATTTTTATCCCTTTTTGATCGATTTCACCCCCTACGAATAAGAATAACTTTTTTTTATTTTTTATTATAAAATTTAATTAATATGGGGGTCGTTTTTTGCTAAAGAGGGAAATCGCATACCCAATATCAAGGAAGTACAAGCAGACATATTAAAAAAAAAACATGCTTAAATACTCTAAAATATTAGGGGTTATTATTGGTATTTTAAGTCCTTGTAAGGGAAAAAATTTTCCCAGTTTCAATCCGAACGTAGATCGATGCATTTATGGAAAATTTGGACGTCTTAGCTACTTTCGTTTAGATGCTACCGTGCTTTGAGCAGACGGACGGACATAGCTAGATCGCCTTAGAATTTTATTTTATGAATATATATACATTATAGGGTTTCAGGTTGATAGTTCAAGGTGTTACAAACGGAATGACATGCTGGAGGTGGAAGGTATAATAAGCATCCATAATTTAAAAGCCTCTCAGATAGTTGCGAAAACGAGTTTAGCCCGAATTTCGTTTTATTTTAAGGGAACAATTTATTCCCAGGGAATTGGGGTGAATATCTTTCAGTGATTATAAGTTACCTAATAATATTGTTTTATTCTGAAGTGTTGTTAATATGGATATTCAATGGCCATAATGTTCCGTATATATGCTTAAAGTTTCATGATAGCTAGCGTTTTTTCCATGTTGCTAAAAACAGCAAACAGTTGTTAGCTTTTTCAGCAGACTTTCTGCTTTACTTTACTAACAAATTCCTTTGAGTGCATTATCAAATGTTGAGGTTAATTATTAAGTCTTATTATTTATTTATAAAAGTTATAGGAGCTGGTTGCTCTCGATTAAAAGATACAAAGAGTTTTTTCTGAGATTTCGACATAAATAAAAATGTGCACTAGTAATCACAGGTATTAACTTATTAAATAAAAAATACATGACGTATTTTCCTTTTATGCTTATCACAATGGACCTCTTCTGGTCTAAGTTAGTCAGTTGTTAGCGTTCTTACTACCATCATATGAGGGTAGGTGTGGACGTTTAAATAACAAATTTTTTGATCTATTTAGGCAATATAAGGGATGTGTGCACTATTCCCGCCCAGCACTATATACCTTCGTTACCTTGAGGAGCATTGTTTTTTGATTTGCAGGAATTTTTTAAGATAAGATTCAGCCGAATTTAACTCTCATACTTGTTTAAATCTAATTTCCTAAATTTTGACCATATAAGAAAAGTCCATCCTGTGGTGGAGGGTATACAAATATATTGATTTCTTTGATAAGGTTCATCCGAATTTAATTATCCTTATACTTGTTTACATCGAATTTCCTAAATTTTGGCTATATAAGAAAAGTACATCCTATATATATTCTCGTCGTTACATTGAGGAGCATGGGCCATTGTTTTTTTCATTCGCAGGAAAATTTTATTCGGAATTAAAAAATATATAAAAGTAAGTACAAATCACGGCGTATTTATAGAAGGAGATAACAGCTGAGCAAAAAAAATCGTCAACAACAAAATACAGGTAACTTTTTATGAATGCTGAGTCACACTGTCAAAGCAACATATATGGGATTTGAGAGTTTTGGATTATAATCGGGTGACAAATACTTCAGTCAGTTGGGCCCCTGATTTCACCTGATATAAATACACCTTGATAACAATTAATATTATTTTTTTAATACATATTCACCAAATTCTCAGTATTAATTTTTACATTTGTTATTGTGTTTTGTCATCAACAATTATTCATTTTGTGTGCTTTTTCTAAATGATTTATTTGTATTGTCGTTACGTTCTGTGTGATGGCTGTAAAAGATTTTGCATTTTGATTTTTGAGAGTGGGAGAGAACTCCATGCGATTTCATTCATCAAAATCGTTTGACTTGATATTGAATATTGTGGAATGCACCTTTTCACGGGTATATTAGAGGTCATGGACAAACAAGCGGATTTCCCGCTTGGCATTATTTCTGTTCGATAAATTGACAGAATTTCAGAATTTTCCAAAAATGTTTTTGATTAGAAACTTATGTATAATTTTTACAATTTCATATATAAGAAAAAAATTGTATTCAAAATAAAACCTTAAGCGGTTAGTGTTTTAGAGTCATAATTTTTGTTCTAAAAATGTTAAGCTATCAAAAAATAATGAATCACGCACGAAGATTTTTCCGTTCCCCACGTTCACGCACGCTCACGTGAGTAAAAAAAATTACTCACAAAGAACATATATACGGAAGTTATAAAGAATACAATTTTACGTAGGGCAGGATAATTTGTGTGGAAGGTACTAGAAGGTTCGTGTCCCAGTTCCACATTTATAAAACAATTGTTAAAACATGATCAAATATCAAGCCATAGTCGATTCCATGCACCAGTGTAGAAGTTATGAAGTATTTAAGTTTACCTATGGTAGATATAATTGTGTGGGTGGTACATGAATGGACGTGGCTAATGCGTAAATATTTTTTAGGTTTAAAGTGTTTATAGAAACATTTTTTAAATATTAAATTGCAAATGATTTTGACTACCCGTATAGATATTATGTCGGTTTTATTGTAACCAAAGTTTATGGCCACTTTGTGTGGGAGGTACCAGAAGGGGTGTGACAATATCGCCCTTATACCATGCAAATGTAAACACTATAAAAGTGTTGCTAAATAGCAAATTTCACAGTATTCCGAAGTTATAACTGCTTTAATTTTACGTAGTTTTGCGTGATTTGTGTGGAAGGTACTGGAAGGGGCGTCGCAAAACCCGTCATATTTAGTACGCTTAAAGTGTTTATAAAAACATTATCAAATATACCAAAAATATAGCTGATTCCGAATATCCGTGTGGAAGTTATATGGGGTTTAATTTAACATTGGAATATGAGCTATTTGTGTAGGAGGTACCACAAGGGGCGTGACAATTTCGTCCATCTTCGAACTTAAACTAAGTTTGGGAAAAATATTGCCATGTGCAAAGTTTGAATCGATTCCTTAACTTCTCTTAACGTCTTAAGTCACTCCTTCAATGCATTACTCTTTTTTCTGTCCCAAATGATATATACCCTCCTACTCTGTAGAGTGAGAGTATAAACAGTATTTTTTTATAGTAAATTATAATTTTAAATGGTACAGTCTGAGTACAAAAATGTAGAACTTTTTTGTTATTGCATACAACCGTGTCCACTATCAAATACCCATATAGTTTTGTACCAATAGTGGCTTAGTCCATTACTATATATTTATTTATGTATGTATATTCTAATGCTGATATAAATATATTAAAATACTAGAAATTTCTTTGAAGTATGTACTCCAAAAAGAATCACATAGTGGCGTTTTTGATAAGATTAAATATTCAGGCATGCCACAGACATTTTAAGAAAACGATTTAATTCACGTTTTCAAAATCGTAACGTTTTGTATTTGGTTTTTTCTTTCATAAAACGAACTTTTTTACGTTTTTCGATTTGTAGAGAAGCTAAAATCGTTTTCGTACAATTTATTTGTTTACATGCCTGACAGACAATTTTAATTCTTTATTCTCGTGTAAATCCAAGTTGCTAATTTTTGACCATATACAAACTCCCTTTCGTGGCGGAGGGTAGAAAAATATATGGATTTTTTGATAAGATAAAAATTCAATTTAGCCGAATATTACCCTCCTTATACTTGTTTACATCCAATTAGCTAAATTTTTACCATATAATGGATGGAGTTTTCATCCTATGGTGCCGGGTGTACAAATATATGGATTTCTTTGATAAGATAAGATTACCTTCAGCCGAATTAAACACATCAAAACTTTATAAACTTTAACAGATAAATAAAACGCATTTGGCATTTTGTAATTTGTTTTAAATTGGCCCGATGGCTTTGAATTACACGTTGAAATAAATAAATCAAATCAAAACGTTTTTTTATTCAAATACATAAAAATTTATTTTCAAAAATTTTGTTTTGTTTATACCTATAAATAATGTAAATTAATTGCACAATCATATATATATATTTCTCAAATTAATAGTTAATTTATAGCTAAAGAACTAAGTAGCAAGGAAAGAAAGATTTCTTAGATATTAATACAACAAGGTCGTCGTTATAGGTTCACTTAAAATAATAACACATTGATTGAGCCAACTATTATCATCCAGGCAAAAATCTGAGCTGCTTTCAATAGATACATACACAAGAATATATATGTAGAGGGGCATATAAAAATATATAAAACTTAAGGTTTTGGTTTAGATATGTTACGAGCAACCAATTTACTTCAAAAAGCGAAGTTTGAACAGACTTAGTGTGGTTAGAATCGTAAAAATTGGCATACGGAAAGAAATTGAGCAAGTCTAACAACATAACATTCTAAGGCCTTCATTGGAATGGCAATAATTTAGTTTCTAACAAAGATATGAATAAAGATCCATAGCTAGAGACTAACTTCTGCCCTTCAATTAAGGTTAAGGTTAAGGCGGCAAATACTATTAGAATATTAAATACAAAAGGACAAGTTAAAAAGGTTAGGTTAGAGAGACATAAAATGATATAAAAACAATTCCAACAACACTTAAAAGGCAAAAAGTAATTGAGGAACTGTGTACTAAACAATCAACACAAATGTTACACTACCAGTTTTTAATATCATAATCATTCATAACAAGGAACTAAAAAGCTTTCCATTGAGTTAGCCTACATTAGCTTCTCTACAAGTCTTTAACAATTATTACATTTGTAGAGCTATTACATTTAATATCTTCTACTGTGAACCCTACTTGTTGTTGTTATATATGACATACATATCTTATTGTACTTGTGCAAAGCTCCAACTTCTCGCTTATTGTCGTCCTTTATAATATCAATAACTATTTATTTACAATACCCATCAGGTATTCCATAGTGAACAAACGTATTATTCTCGCTAAATTTTCGGTTGTGCTGTAATCAATCACCGTCTCATTATCTTCCGGCTGATGCCACACGTCTGGGAATGGCATGGGTATGATGTGTAGCACAGGAACATTACGTCGCAGGAAAGGAATATGATCATCTTCGATGAATGACGATCGTAAGGCATTAGGTTGGAAATAACGCTGCATGTCATTAGGGCGAGAAACACCACTGCTGGTATAACGTTCCATGACACCCTTATCGGATAAGCGATCTTCGATGTTTAACAGACGGCTGTACCACGATTCGGTGTTGCTGAAGAAACTGTAAAATTTCGGGTCGGGAGTTCCTAAGAGATCCAACAGCATTAGCATATCAATCTTGGGCAGGAATCCTTCCTTCTCCCACTTTTTCGCCAAGTGACGGGCCCCATAGATAGAATCTTTGGCACTCCAGTCCTTAAAAGCCTCTTCGCCATCGAAGAATATGAACATTAGACTTAATTCCGAACTACGGAAAGGTTTTAGGTGTTTCTCCAGCACCTGAGCTAAATTCAACAGCATAGCACAGGGCACCGCCGAGTCCGTGGCTCCCAAAAATTCCACATCGCCCATGTATTTACTGTCATAGTGGCAGGCCAACACCAAATAGCGTTCCGCTTGGGGATTCAGAGTGGCCACGATGTTGTGAAAATGAAGTCTTCCCAGTATGGGCACCGTATCATGGAAACTGTGTAGATTCACCGACCATTGCAGATTTTCCAGCGATTTAACAATATGCTTACGCACCTTTTCATGACCAGGCGTTCCCACGACACGAGGTATGAGTATATCTTTTACGGACTGTTTTAAATGTTGTACATTGGAAAGATGGGCCAACTCATGGAAATGCTGATTTGTTAATTCTTCGGTGTCGTATGGCAGCTGTAAATAAAGGGTGGAAAGCCAAATGGTTACACATACAAACGAAAGAAATGTGATTCATTAAAAATCCCACCTGTTTCTGGCCTACCAGAAAATCTTCCCCACTATCGGCCGAGACACACAACAAATACAAGGCTATAATCCACAAATCGAGTGAAGCCATTGTTTGCTAGGAACTTCCACGTTATCTGTTTTAACTTAGTCAGACAGTATGTCCTACGAAACTTAACAAGTAACAAGTGTGCTGTTTGGGGTCTAGTCACCAAAAACACGAAGTACGTACGTAGTCATTCAACAAGTGTCAACTGTGTGTTTTAACCCCATATATCAGTTAATTGTTGTCTACAGCGAAGTATTTGTTTACTTATTTATTTTCTTTAAATTGAGCAGCAACACAAATCACAAATACAACTACTAAAATAAAAATAAAATAAAAGACCGATAACATATGTTTTGTATGCCCTTCTTACCTTTTACCAAAGGATGCAGAGTTGCATTTTACATAGTAGTTAAGAGCACAGTGGGAAATATGAAATTGTGTCTGTTTACTTTCTAAATCGAACGTCACTACCAATTTTCATAATATATGTACATATGTCGATTCGAAAGATAAAACTACTAAATAGCTTAATAGTAGGGCTGCTTTTCTTTAAGCCGGGATAACAAGCTGCGATAACAAAAACGTTAATAAAAATTTAATTTTTTGTTCAAAATAATTTTTTTTATTTTTTCACATTGTCGCCAACATATTTTGTGTCGACTTTATTGGACTTAGCCTCGATATCCATCATTTTGACTTACACTGGATAATTATTATCCATGCTAAGTCAAAAATTTTTAACACAAAATTATTTTTTCAAAATTTGTTTTCACACACACATTGATTGATATTGCTTTTGGCGACAATTTTAAAAAAGATTTTTTTATTTTGAGTGAAATTTTAACATTTTATTTAGATTTTTGTTATAGTTTGTTAAAAATTAAAATTGGTTTCATTCCGGAATAAAAATCCGTTTTACATTTTCGCTCCTGTTGCACAAAAGAGCAACTGAAAATTTAAAAATTTTCCTTTTTTGTCACAGTGGTCCTATCTACCTTCTGTAAAAATCGTTCACTTTTGCCTCCTCCTTCATAAAAACTATTATTTATTTGTTAGTAAGTCCAATTGAACAGACCTAATATTTTTATCTGAAAGGCTCCACAGAACTAGAAGTAGCATCATAGCATATATCTTTTTTACAAAATAAATATTCTTTTCGGTAAAGAACATAATATAATCCTTTCGTAACATTTTGGCAAAATATCATTTAACATTAATTACTGCAATATTGCAATCCCTTTGGCCCACTGTAATGATTCATGTCAAATCTAAACTGTTAGCGTTATGTTATCGCCACAACAACAAAAACACGTTTCGACCACAATGAAATCATCCCCCACCCCCACCAATAATGTACTTGAAAAAAAAACGAACATCAACACTTACCAATTCTTCAACTTCAAAACAAGCACCCAAATTATAAAGATATTTCTTTTTCGGCAATAAATTTTGTATGAATCTGGGACCACTCTCCCTCACCTGATCCAATAGATGTCCATAGACTTTTGAATATTGTCGTAAATTGTGCATTAAACGCATTTTCACCGAACAACTAAATAAAGTTCTATCAAATACACCCCACCGAATGACAAATACAATACTGATGGTGGTTGAAATAGAAATGTCGTAGAAAATAAAAATTATGCAAGTTTTCAAATGTTGTAAACATTAGAGGATGTCAACATGTTTCCCTTTACATCAAAATTGTATCTAAACATCGTGCCGCCAATTGTATATTTTTGCTAAACATTTACATTTATTCGTGTGACTACGGAACGATAACAAAACTTATCTCGAAAGGAATCATATTGGGGAAATGCTTTTTTCTTCTTTGTTTTCTTTAACATATCAAAAAAATACTTAAATTAATCATTCTTTTATTACTTTGAGCTTAATCCGATTTCTGATCTTTGTCTGACGTGTTGCCGAAGTAGGCTCGATAAATGTAGAGACCCAGAGCCAAATGTAGTGCCACAACCGCTCCTAGTGCAGAGTATATATTGCTTTTCATGTCGGTTAAATTGAAGAATCTATCCAAAACAGCACCCTTTAGGCAGAAGAAGGTAACTACGGGCAGGAATACAATCAATGAACAGTAGAAGAGCACAACTTTGAAAGAACTATAGTCTTTCGCGTCCTGTAATCAAAGAAAATTAAAATCAACTCCGTCACTTGTATTGCGTTTTATACAATTTTCTTCTCAATACTCACATCTGATTTTTGTTTCCTCAGCTTTTGTTTTGTCGTACTTTCGGCAGAGGCATTTAATTTATTTTTGTTTGCCATTATTTTTAAGATTTTATGTGAAAAACAAAAAAGAAAGCTCAGTATATTTTCCAATTTCCACTATAAATTGCACTTAGTGTGTTGTTGTTGTCAAAACTGACAATCCCATTCCGGTAAATATGTATGTCACATGACATTATTGTCTGTCACGCAGGGTTGTATTTTACCAGAACTATCAAAACAAGAAGCGTGCCGTGATACCTAATCAAAAGCAAAACGTGTCTACACACAGCTGTCTTAAGTGCTGTTTACACTTTCAGATTTATGATTTATTGTTCAATTTGTAATTAGACTATATTATATATTATGGCGAATACTAAAAAATTTGGATTTTTCGATGGAAAAGAAGGTTTATCTGATACTTAGGCTTAGATCTACTAAATGCTACAATATTTTATCGGAAAAGCACACACTCTCCCTCTGTGAATACGAATTTGTAAATAAACAATTGTTTCATTGGTAGAAGAATAGCAAAATTTAAATAAATATAATGATCACGGCCACTTTTAATTGGAATTTACACTTTAGGATTCATCGTAGAACTTCAATGCAATTTATTACGAAATTTAAAATTGCTAGCTTTATAATTTTTAAAATTTAAATTATCGATTACTTTGAAAGGTAGAATAACATACTTTTCATAAACAGTTGTAGTTGTAGTTTTCTTTAACTTCAAGCACTTTCAAGAAACACTACCAAAGTAACACAACAAAACAAAGTGAAGTTGTCAATGTCAAAAAACATAAATGAATAAAAAGGTCCGTCCGTGTCATTTCAAAAGTTGAGCGAGTCACGTTAGATTAAAATGTTGTGAATAATAAAATTTAAGAGAGTGCTGTCGTCGGTTTTGACAGGAATCATTCAAAATAACATGAAAATTTCAAAATTAAGAACGCCGGGAACAAAGAAGAATAGGATAATTTTTGCCTTATTTTCAATAAAATTGTTTGCAATTAGTTAAATAAAAAATAATAAGTAGAATGTTTACAAAATTCGAGTAAAATACGACACGGGTTTTCGCAATTTTAACGTTTTTTGCGTTTCTTTGTGCTGTTTTCCATTGATAATTCACAATTAAACGAAAATCAGGAAAAATGTTCAATTTGAAACACCCATTCTTCACCTAAGAGTGGGAAAAAGAGTGTTGCTCTTACATTTACATTTTAATCGCACGTAACTGTCAGAATTCATTCAAAAGTAACCGAAACTGTCAAATCCCATATATTTTGCTTTGACAGTATGGCTCTCCATTCAAAAAATTACTTGTATTTTGTTGTTGCCGAATTTGTTGTTGTTCTAGTGCTATCACCTGTATAAATACGCCTTGATACTTTCCCTCCGCCACTCTCTTGCAGCTTGCGATGGAGTGTTATTTGGAGACCTTGTGGAGACTTCAGTATTTTGTTTGGAGATTTCTGGTGAAATCAGCTGAGATTTCACGAACTCAACACTATTGCGCTGTCCTCCATTCTCTCTCATTGCTGACCTCCATTTTCTCTCATTCTTAAATTGCAGATTCTTCCATTCTATACTTCTTCTTCAATCAACACTACTACTCGTTCTTTTTTCCTCAACTTTTAGTGATTTTTTATCATTGAACAAGGTTGGTCGCGGACGCTCCGTGTAGCAAATTTTCAAAGTTTTTCCAAGTTTGGAAAATATTTTTGTCACTTGTGAAAAGACAATCACAAAAGACGCAACCTTAATAAGTTACAAAAGCCGTGTAAAAAAAATTCAATAGTTTCCATTTTATGTGGCTCGCCCGAGAGGAACGTTAAATGTTAAATTAAATAAAGTTATAACGGAAAACTAGCAACTAAAGTTTGAATTTTTTCATTCTCTCTCTCCCATTGAACAACATCAAGAGTAAAGTGTGTTTGCCAAACAAAAGAAAAAATATATAATTACCATACAAAACAAAGTGTTTTGAAACAAACAACTGACTGCTTCATAAAAAAAAACAATTAAAATAAACGTGATTTGGTAAAGATAAACGTTTAGGGCCAACACAACACCACTTAATGTCGCATTAACAAAAACGTTTTCTTTGTTTGTGGTATAATGTTCTTCGAAAATCCACACTTTTGCGGAAGGGCAACAGCAACAACGATTGTCTTAAACAATTAGACCTTTTCTTTTTTTTCTTACAAATTCTGTCTATTTATAAGTTTTCCTTTCTAATTACGCGAAAAAAAACAACGGCTGTGACCAGATACAAATATAGATTTTATATGTATTGCATATCTATGTGCATATTGTTGTAATTAAAGCACGGAACCAACAGCAACAACAACTAAATATATATTGCAATTCATAACAAAAACAATAATAAATCAAAATCCACTCCAAACTATGTATACATATATATGCATGCAGGCAGCAACAACAAAAAAAAAACACAAAACAAACCACAGTTTCTTCACAGACAGGTCGAGAGAGCGGGAGCGCATTCGCGTCAAATTTGAGAGGGAAAAAAGTTGTGTTGTTATAAACGTCGTAATTTGCAGAAATCAGCTGTCTATCCAAAGGCATATGATAAACACCACAAACACTAAACAAAAAAAAAAAAGAAATACAACAGCATTGCTTGCCGTTATCCAGAGATTGTTGCAAACTGCGGGGAAACGTTTTGGGGGAAAATTAAGGGCATTTTGAAAGGGCAAACAGACACGCGATTGATAAACCAAAATAAATAAATCAATCGAGTTCAGATATTAAAAATTGTTTAATTTGTAGTTGTTCCGTGTATAAAGCCGTTTCAGACTACATGCGAAATCAATCAATCAATTCAGATAGATTTCCCATGCTGTCTGAAAAGGCTTGTACGTTTAACAAAAAAATAATAATTCTTAATTTTCAGCGTTGGCAAAAAAGTATCTGTATGGCAGCTTTAAGCATTGTTCACACCAATGCGTCTTTTACACATGACGAAAACGTCAAAATATTGTGTACGCGTGTATGAAATTCATGAATTCTACACGTATACGTCAAGACGCACCGGGCCGCGGTGTACCCAATATTTTAAAAGTTTTACTGTCGACTAAGTGTTTTCTTCATTTTATTCTTAAGGATTTTTGAGTCGCCTGTTAAAAAAACGCAATGTCTTGAGCGGATTTCCCACATATTGGTGGCGTATGAGTTATATTTATTAAAGATAATAGGGCTGTTTTTCTTATATACATATATATTATAAATTTTGCACTTAGCCTGGATAATTGTCCAGTAAGTAAAATTTATGGTTATCGAGGCTAGGTCCAAAAAAGTCAACACAAAATATTTTTTTTTGAAAACTTGTTTTGATACAAATAAAGTTTTTCAAAAAAAACACATAAAATTCAGAAAAATGCATGAAATATTTATTTGAATCGATAGTACGGTCCATATATGTAATTTAATGTTTGAAGATTATTTCATGCAAATGTTGACCTTGACTGCGTCAAATGGTCCATCCGCATAGTCCAATTTTGGCATTTCCACGTTTTTGAGTAACAGAGGCCCAATTGCTGCCATCAATTCATCATCATCATTGACACTGGCCGATACAGCTGCGATATTTTCTTTAGTTCGCACTCTACGTAAGCGTGTTGGTGGTTTAATGTCCAACAATGTAAATTTGGTGCAAAAATTTAGTCACAATAGCCCGAATAGCCGCTTCAGTGGGTCGATTAAACTAGCCATAAAATGGAAGCGCACGATGAACTTTCTTAACAGAGCACGCATTTTGATAATAAAATTCAATAATTTGCAAGAGTTGTTCGTTTGTAAGACGATTCATGGTTAAATTATAGACCAAACTGAAGATGTTTGACAGTGAAACAAAACACGAAACGTGCGTCAGCTGTTTAAACCAGTGTTGTCAAAAAGATAATAGCTAAAAAATCACCCTTTAGTTGGCGACAATGTGAATACATATTTTTTTATTTTGAGCAAAAAAATTAAATTGTTATTAAAGTTTTTGTTATCGCAGCTTGTTATCCTGGCTTAAAGAAAAACAGACCTAATATTACCCATTCTCTTAGTGCGTCTAAATCCCGTTCTCTCATCACCATATAGGTGGCGTATGAGTTCTGTGTATTAAAGATAATATTACTCATTCGCTTAGTTATTGCACCGGGATCGGAAAGAGGAGTCATTCCAAAATCAAATTAATCGATCCATTTTCCTATCAAATAGTTTATATTTAATAAATATTCGCTAAAAATATATTTTTTCAATCGATATTCTTCGATTTTTATTCAATAATTTGTCAGAAATGAGGGAAATTGAGTTATCTGCAGTTCTAGGAGTCGTAATTTTACATTGTCAAATTAAATTTTAAATTAGAATCGGCTACATAAAAAGTACTGATTATTTTTTCAAATTACAATTTCAACCCAATTTTTCATTAAAGCCCAAAATCCACACCAAACAGTGACTCGTTGTGGCTGCATTGGCTTCCCGATAGTCATGTGTGTTCTCTGAACCCCATACCCTATCAAATAGTTTATATTTAATAAATATATTTTTTCAATAGATTTTCTTCGGTTTTTATTCAATAATTAGTCAGAAATGAGGGAAATTGAGTTATCTGCAGTTCTAGGAGTCGTAATTTTACATTGTCAAATTAAAATTTTAAATTAGAATCGGCTACATAAAAAAGTCATGATTTTTTTTTTCAAATTTCTAATTTTATTGGAAAGGTTGAACAACTTATGCACCAGGACTGGCTCGGCAGTATCTCATCCCAATTTTTCCATTAAAGCCCAAAATCCACACCAAACAGTGACTCATTGGCTTCGCAATAGTCACGTGTGGGTTCTCTGAACGCCATATGCGGCAATTTTGCTTATTGCTTATTGCCACTGAGATGAAAATGAGCTTCATGAAGGCTGAACTTCTCGAAAATTTCTTACAGTTTGTATTAAAGACTCACTACTTTTTGGAAGTATTTTTTGTTGTATTTCCCAATATTGTTCGAGGGCATAGCGTCAAATTTGGCAAATGTCAAACATAAACCTGAAAATAAAAATTTATGTTTTTCTAACTTTCCAATACCAATTCCATAGTACTACCAATTTTGGATGCTGTCCAGCTGATAATGACCCTTCTGCGTGCTGGCTTTGTTAGTGTTGATTTGGCGCGGAGTTACGACTATCATTCATTTGTTCAAAACAATATTATTTTGAAAATTCTACAAGAGAAAAGCCCCTCAAATATCAATTATGACATTTTTCTACACCGGAAACTCGAAAGTCATGCGTTTTGAGTCAAGTAAAAAAGCCACCGTATAAATTGGGT
Organism: Polietes domitor; assembly: GCA_947397865.1. Classification (NCBI taxonomy): domain Eukaryota; kingdom Metazoa; phylum Arthropoda; class Insecta; order Diptera; family Muscidae; genus Polietes; species Polietes domitor. The sequence continues at coordinate 165,045,262 of OX377621.1, forward strand.
CTTAGATAGGCATCGGCTCAAAACAAGGCTGGGGATTATTGTGGTTAAGTCCCTCGCGGTCTAGTAAATTTATTCACAACTTTGGAGTGTACATTTTCGAACAATGCCACCGAATATATATTATTTAAAATATGCTACCGCGCTTTTTTCTCTTCCTGTTTTAATTTAATTTAATTATTATCGTTACTTTAGCAGCTAGCCGCAAAAAAAAGCAACTGGAGTGCTCAACCGTCCCAAAACAAAAAAAAAATATTTCAAATAAACTAAACGTTTTATTTCTGCAAAATCATATCAACAACAAAACACTGCTAAATTATTATTTAAAGAAAAATAATAAGTGATAAAACAACAACAACAAAAAAAAAAACAACACACTCCAATTTCACAACTTTACATAAGAGGCATTTTTTGAGTGTGTGTGGAGAAATAAAGCCAAAACAAACGAGTCTACAAACGAAAAGAAACGAGAAACACAACCGGGCCAGTAATCATGCCGTTCATTTCAAAAGATTGGCGTTCTCCCGGCGAAGCATGGGTCAAAACCGACGAGGGTTGGGAGCGACTCAAGGTGCTCGAATGCGGTAAACGTAAACGGTAAGTTTATTGACTGATATCTCATACAAATGTTTGCTTGGCTTACTTTTTCCCCATTTCTTTTGGCCTTACAAGCAAAGAACACGAACACTAGCACTAACAATTTCGTTTAATTGTTTCTCGCAAAAAACACACATTCAATATAAATATTGAAATTATAAACATAAGATATTATTTCAAGGGTTGTATGTGAAATAAGTGTATTTACTTTAGTTTTTTTAAAATTAGTCACAAGCAAATGGGGTAGGTCTACGATATTGCCGTCTATAAATACAGAAAATCTTTGATCAGTAATGTATGTATGTAGATGTCGTTGGGGAACTATAAAAGCTTATATCTTCATAAAGAAAGTCGCTCACAGACCAATTTGATGACACGATGTTCCTCCTTTTAATAACTAAGTGCTCGCGAAATGGAGTTCGCCTATCGGAAAGTATCAGATTTTTTAACAAAACTGAAGCAAGGGATTTTTTTTCATTTTCCCATTTTCATTGAAATTGAGGTCCCAAAAATCCAGATGACTTTAAATATATATATATATATATATATATATATATAATATTCAAATTGGAACAACAAAGCGTTTGCGCTGGTCTCATTACAACTCCACTGGAAGCGGGCAATAAATTGCTTAATTATTTTGTCATTATGGTGGCGTATGAGTTATATTCATTATGGATATTGTTATTCATACGCCCACTTATCACACTGCTATCGTTCTCAGGAACTAAACATTTCTCTCACTTCTTTGAGAAGTTGTTAGCAGCAAGCTGCGACATAACTTTAGTATAAATGACATTGTCCTTGAAAGATACTGTAGTATGCTAGGATGTAAATTACCACTGTTAGATTTAAGATATTTTATATTGTGTAAGGCTGAAATGAATTTAATAAAACCCAAATCGTTTGCAAAAAAAATCTTTGAGAAGAATTTTGCACAGAGACCTCGGTATGAAGGCTTACAAAGTTCAATTCATGTCATTGGTCATTCGCACACTTATCACACTGCACAGTGGTAACTTACGGACAAAACCCTATAAATTGTATTTTACCATCACAAAAAATGGCGAAATATGGCATTTTGATAAGTGACATTATTTCTGATTTTAAAAAGTGGTCCCGGACCATTTTTTAAATTATAACTATAACTTATTTTATTTACCATCAAAAAATGTTGAAATTTGGCATTTTGTTATGTGACATTATTTAGTAATGAGGAAATTTCCGTTTGTAATAATTAAAAGTACTCACGATGACTACAACTATTGCGATTTACACTTTCAAATAAAGACAGTGGTTTAGGAAACGTCTTCAAAAATTTGTCAAAAAATTCTTTTTTTTTGAAAAAAAAAAGTCTCTTTTTGTTGGCACGAAAAAAACATAAAAAATAAAAGAAGTCGGAAAAAAATATTTTGTTTAATTTTTATTTAAATGTACTCATGATGGCTACAAATATAGCGAATTACATTTTCAAACAGAAACAGTGGTTTAGGGACAGACAGTCTTCAAAATACATAAAAAAAATAGGAAAAAAATATTTTTTTATTTTTAAATAGCCTCCGATTCAGAGATTTTTTTTCAAAAATGCATTGTTTTTTTTTTCGTTTAGATGCTATTACAAACAAATATAATTTGTAATGGGGCCATTTAAAGAAAAATTAAAAAAATCATGATTTTTTTAAAAGATCTTTTGCGTCTACAAAGAGTTTCATAACGCCTACATAGATTTTTTATATATAAACATTAGACTACCAGCTATTAAAAAATTAAACAAAATACTTTCTCCGACTTTTTTATATTTTTTTATGATTTTTTCGTGACAACAAAAATATATTTTTTCGAAAAAAAAAAAATTCCCAAATTTTTGGAGCTTGTTCCTAAACTACTGTTTCTATGTGAATGTGTAATTCGTGTAATGAACATTTGTCGACATCATAATTACCTTTAATTGAATATATAAGCTGATACAATCGGACCTATATATCCAAAATGAGAGTTAAACCAATTTAGGACAACAAAATTTAATTTTAGTATTTTTTTAAATATAATCCATAAAAAAATAAAAAAAAATATCCATAAATATAGTAAAAAAATCTATAAAAATTAAAAAAAATATCCTAATAATATTCTTTCATATAATTTGTAATGGGACTTTTCGCGCTTTTTAAACAAAAATTGAAAAAAATAATGATTTTTTTTAATATTTTGCGTCTGCAAAGAGTATCATAACGTTCATATTTATCCATAGATTTTTTACATATAAACATTGAATGGCAACTATTAAAAAATTAAACAAAATACTTTTTTCCTACTTTTTTCTATTGTTTATGATTTTTTTCGTGCCAGCAAAAATAGATTTTTTCAAAAAAAAAAAATCCGAAATTTTTGAAGACCACTGTTTCTATGTGAAAGTGTAATTCACAATATTTGTGTAATGAGCACCAGTAATTTAACATATAACCTGGTGTTATTGGACTTATATTTCCAAAATTAAAGTACATATATATAGGTATCTTCGACGGAATAATATATCCAAAATGAGAGTATTTGTAAAAGTAAGAGTAAAAGTACTTAATTTTAATTTTAGTATATTTTGCAATATTATCCATAAAATTTAAAAAAATATCCATAACATTTTTTTAGAAAAAATATCAATAAAATTTTTTTTTAGAAAAAATTATCCATAAAAATGTATTTTAAAAAAATATATCCTTATTTTTTTTAAGTTATCCATAGAAAATTAAAAAATATCCTCATCAATATCCATAGAAATATCAAATATCCATTATCTATAGAAAAAGTTTTTCTGCTGATTTTATGAATCAGCTATTTAAACAACAATTTAAAAATCATGCTTTTTTGTGTCTACAAAGAGTATCCTAACGTCTACATTTATCCGTGATTTTTATATATAATCATTATTTTGTGGCGTTAGAATTACCTATTAATATAATTAAAAAATTAAACAAATATTTTTGTATGATTTTTTTTTTCGTGACAGCAAAAATAGAATTTTCCAAAAAAAATCAACAATTTTTAGAGCCACGAATAACAGGCTGTTTCTAATTAATTTTAATTGCAAATATAAGCGGATACAATCGGACCAATATATCCAAAATGCGTGTACAAATATTAAAGGACGATTTTTTTAATTCTAGTACAATTTTTTTAAAAAATATAATCCATAAAATTTTAAATTTTTTTTTTTAATTTTCCATAAAAAAATATCCATAAAACATTTAAAAAAGTATCGATAAAAAAATATATCCATATTTTTTAATTATCCGTATTTTTTAATTGTCCATAAATTTTTTTTCTGTTGATTTTATTTAAAGCAAAAATTTTAATTTTAGTATTTTTTTAAATATAATCCATAAAAATTTGCTTAAAAAAATCCATAAAAAATTAAAAAAAAAAATATCCATAAAAAATTGTTTAAAAATATATCGATAAAATACTTTTTTTTAAGAAAACATCCATATAAAATTTAAAAAATGTCCATAAAAATTGTTTTCTGGTGCTCTCTTATTATTCATAAAAAATAAACCTTTCATAAAATTTGGCTTTAACTTTCGGTTTTTAACCGCATCCAGTTGAGCATAGATTATCCGTGATACAATTAACCGGGAACATCAATTATCCGGGATCGATAACGAAAGGAAAATATTTTTATGTCAATTGATTAACCGTGATTACCTCAATTACCCGGGAACAAATGGAACAGAACAAGATATAATTCAAATCTACCGTATCCAAGAGAAGCTTTTGGCAGAAAATATTCAGGTAAAGAAGAAAAAACAAACCACATTAAATGATTTTTTTAAGTAATTACGTAAGTAATAATAAAAAATGTATAACTATTATATTATGTAAGTGTGCATATGGAATAAATGATACAAACATTTATGTAAAAACGAGTAAAAAATTTTACCTCAATTAACCGGTAAAATCGATTATCCGGAACGCTTCCAGTCCCGACCATCCTGGATAATCGATGCTCAACTGTATTTTAAACAATTTACCACTATGCCTCCAAGACAAGCTTATCCCATATTTTATTTAAATTAGCTTGAAAAACGTAATCATTATATCACCTTTTTCCCCCAACAAATAAATATTACAATATTTTATGTCATTACGAGCGCGCGGGAAACAAATTATATTCATTGGTGCAGGAGGCATACATGTCCGTGTCCGCACAATCTAATACCGCAATGTTGCAAAATGTGGCATTACAAGTCTGATGAGTATGAGTGCGGGGAGCCACGTAACAGCTGAATTTTGATTGAATTAAATTGCATTTCAAATGTGGAAGTGCAGTGCAGTATGTCTCTCTGTCTGCATGCGATGTTCAAACGATGTATACGGAAAAGTAAACTCAACCGCATAAATCAAATCCGCACACAAATCACACACTGTATTATGCATTTTTTGATTGCACCCACAAAAAATACATATGTCCAAACAAAACAATCAAAATCAACGTCACCCCATCATCAAGCAGGTTGTAATGCCACAAACTCAGGGAAATGTAAAATTAAAACCTATTTTGCCCAAAAGAAAATTCATAATTGTGCAAGACTTGGAAATGCGCAAAATGTAAGTCATTTGTGACAATATGTGACAGGCAATAGGAAAGGTTAGGATGTCACGGGGGAGAAATGGGGCCATTTTTTAATAATTAAACCTAATGGTTAGGTAATGAAATTGAAAAGACCAAAAAATATACAAAAATACATATTCAATTATATCAATTAAAACAAATTGTATACACTACTAAAATGTTGTTTGACTCAGCACCTATAAAATAAACCATTGGTTGTATTTTTCTATTCGAAAACAATATTAAAATTTTTTTATACAAATTTTTAACCAAAATTCCAATTTTCGCCGTAGGTACCTTTAATATTTGTATTCTCATTTTGGAAATATAAGTCCGATAACACACGGCTATATGCTAAATTAAAAGTAATCACGATGACTACAACTATTGCGAATTAGACTTTCAAATAAAAACAGTCTTCAAAATTTTAACAAAAAATTATTTTTGTTTTTCGAAAAAAATCTATTTTGGCTGGCATGAAAAAAATCATAAAAAAAGATCAGAAAAGATATTTTGTTTTATTTTTAATTTCTAATGTTCTAATGCAAAAATATATGTTTATATGTATGAAATCTATGAATAAATGTAGAAGTTGTGATACTTTTTGTAGACGCAAAACATTTTTTAAAATATCACAATTTGTATTTTTTGTTTAAATAGCGCAAAAAATTCCTTGTAATCTTTATACACCGAATTCCATGATTCTAGCTACAGCTATTTGATTTTACCACATTAAAAGTACGAATTTCGAAAATCTCTTTATTTGCAATTGTCATGTTTCATCATTCCACCTGTATCCCTTTAGTGGGTACCATTATTATCCCTCTGTTCCCATTGTATACTTAAAAAAAAATTGGAAAAACCTTTAAATTTTTCGTGTCTACGTAGTCGGAGGTATGTACACACCAAATTGCATCAGTCCAGCTGTATCCTTTTAGTGGGTACCATTTTTATCCCTCTGTTCCCATTGTATCCCTTGAAAGTACGAATTTGGAAAAACCGTTTTATTTTTCGTGCCTACGTAGTCGGAGGTATGCACACGAAATTTCATCATTCCAGCTGTAACCCTTTGGTTGGTACCATTTTTATCCCTCTATACCCACCTTACCCCTTAATAGTACGAATTTGGAAAAAAATACTTTTATATTATGTATCCACTCAATTAGAGGAATGTACACTTCGAATTCGTTTAGTTTTCATGTTTTTAACTGTTGTCCTTTGATAGGTACCAATTTTATCCCTTTTCGCCCCCATTTCACCCCTACGAATAACAATCACTTTATGGTGCACGCATGCCCAATATCAAGTAAGTACAAGCTGACATTTTGGAAGAACATGCTTAAATAATCAAAAATATTAGGGTTATTATGGGTATTTGCAGTCATTGTGAGGGAATATTTTTCCCTTTGGTCCGTCTTTTGCTCATAACTTCGTCAATAATGGTCCGAATTTGATATATATTTTTTTAATATTTTTCATTTTTTTTGAGTACTTTTCAGAAAAATATTCACAATGTTTTTGTATATAAATTTTGATTTTTTAAATACTTTTTTTTTAATTGTTTGTACTCTTCGATTTTTTTTTTAAATTAAACATCTATTTATTCTGTAAATTTTGAGGCTTGGTTGAAAGTGGGCCTATAATAATTAATAATTTTTGAAAATTTGGAAAACCAAAAAGAAATTTATTTAAACATATATTTACTCAGTAAACTTTGAGGCTTGGTTGAAAGTGTGTCTATAAAGAATTCTGTTTTTTATTTTTTTTTCGTGTTTCTAAATTTTCAAAAAATTAAAAAACAGTAATTTTTATAGGCCCACCAAGCCTCAAAATTTACAGAGTAAATAGATGTTTAATTATTTTTTTTTTCGAGAAAATCGAAGAGTACAAACAATTAAATTTTAAATTTATTTTTGATTTTCCAAATTTTCAAAAAATTAAAAAAACCTTTTGCTAATTTTGGGTTCTGCTGAAGACTTCGGCACAACCTTTGGTCTTAAACCAAAATAAATGACAACACAAATTAAAAAATATTAATTATTATAGGCCCACTTTCAACCAAGCCTCAAAATTTACAGAATAAATATATGTTTAAATTAAAAAAATCAATGTTTAATTATTTTTTTCCGAGAAAATCGTAGAGTACAAACAATTAAAAAATAAAGTTTAAATTTAATTTTGGTTTTCCAAATTTTCAAAAAATTAAAAAAAAATATATTAATTATTATAGGCCCACTTTCAACCAAGCCTCAAAATTTACAGAATAAATAGATGTTTAAATTAAAAAAAATCGAGAAAATCGAAGAGTACAAACAATTAAAAAATAATGTTTTAATTTAAAAAATAAAAATTTATATACAAAAACATTGTGAATATTTTTTCAATACTTCTCTAAAAAGTACTTCAAAAAGCAAAAATATTAAACAAATAATATCCTATTCGGACCATTATTGACGAAGTTATGAGCAAAAGACTGAAAAAAGAACTAACGAATTTTAAAAAAGCTATATCTTTTTAACGATTAATCAGAAAAAACTCAAAGTATACCAGGGGATGGGGGTATAGTATAGTGGGTACTAAAAATGTAAGAAATGGAGGAAATCAAAAGTGTCATAGAATTTATGAAACATTTCTCAGAAACTATGAAATGCAGTTCTTCGATGACCGTTTGTCATACAATTTTTCATAATATGATTTATGAAAATTTTCATAGATTTTATAAAGAAACTTCATTAATTTTATGAAAATTTTTCATAAATATTAATAATTTATACTGAAGTTTCCAATATAAACAAAAAAGCAAACATCTGACTTGTTGACTATCATTGCGGGAGTCTTTGTAATGGATATGTCTTCGACCTAAATCAGGGAACATACTTATGTCAGAGTTAACAGAGAACAAATGAGAATTGCTAGCAGTCAATCGAAAAAAGTCGACACACTAAAAATGTAGTAGAAACATTTCATAAAAACTATGAAATCCTTCATTATATTTATAAAGACATTCCATAAGACAAATATTTTATTGGTTATGACATATTTCATAATCTTTAAGAATTGTTTCTTTAATACAATGAAATCTTTCTTTGGTCTTATGACACAAAGTTTCGCTAATCTAACAATTTTGTTTTATGAAATATGATATGTTTATGAAAAATTGTATGAAATGTTTCATTTCATTTTATTTATGAATTTTTCATACATTTTAAGGACGTCCAAATTTTCCATAAATGCGTCTTATAGTCGTAGATCGGTTGGAATTGAAACTGGGCGAAATAGGCCCAAAGGGAACAATTTTTCCCTCCCAAAGACTAAAAATACCCATAATAACCCCTGATTAACCCCTTTCGAGTATTTAATCATATTTTTTCAAGGCGTACTTGTACTTACTTTATATTCGCATTCCCCCTATAGCAAACATATAATAACAAGTGATAGTTATTCGAAGGGGTGAAATGGGACAAAAAGGGATAAAAATGGTACATATCAAACGACAACAGCTAGAAACACGAAATTTGGTGTTTACATTCCTCTAATTGGGTAGATACATAATATAAAAGTATTTTTTCCAAATTCGTACTTTTAAGGGGTAAAATGGGTACAGATGGATAAAAATGGTACCAACCAAAAGGCTGCACGTGGAAGAATGAAATTTGGTGTATAAATTCCTCTGATGGCGTAGACACGTAAAATAAACGGATTTTTCGAAATTCGTACTTTTTGGGGGTAAAATGGAAAAAGGGGATAAAAATTGTACCAACCAAATGGCAGCAACTAAAGTCATGCATTTCGAAGTATAGATTCCTCTGACTGCGTAGACACAAAAAATAATTTTTTTTTTCCAAATTCGTACTTTCAAGGGATATAATGGGAACAGAGGGATAAAAATGGTACCAAAATAAACGACTACAGCTAGAGTGATGAAATTCGGTGTTTACATCCCTCTAATTGCGTAGCCACGTAAAACAAATAGATTTTAGAAATTCGTACTTTTAAGGGGGTTAAAAATAGGAAAAAGGGGATAAAAATGGTACCAACCAAATGGCCGCAGCTAGAATCATGGAATTCGGTGCATACATTCCTCCGATTGCGTAGACATTTAAAATAAACGGATTTTTCGAAGTTTATACTTTTTGGGGTTAAAATGGAAAAAAGGGATAAAAATAGTACAAACCAAATGACCGCAGCTAGAGTCATGAAATTCGGACTATACATTCCTCTGACTGTGTATACACAAGAAATAAATTTTTTTTCCAAATTCGTACTATAGGGATACAATGGGAAAAGAGGGATAAAAATGGTACCAAACTAAACGACTACAGATAGAGTGATGAAATTCGGTGTGTACATCTCTCTGATTGCGTAGACACGTAAAATAAAGAGCTTTTAGAAATTCGTACTCTTAAGGGGGTTAAAAATAGGAAAAAGGGGATGAAAATGGTACCAACTAAATGGCCGCAGCTAGAATCATGGAATTCGGAGCATAAATTCCTCTGATTGCATAGACACGCAAAATAAAAAGATTTTTCTAATTTTATTAGATTTTTTAAACGCAAATTCGGCAAGTGAGTTGTGCTTCTCGTTCGTTTGTGAGAATCATTTCCTTAAAGAGGCCGGGTTTGATGTTGAGAAGTCTCTGCGAAGCCATTTGAAAAGACTTTTGACATGGTCGAAATAATGATCGTGGTAGTCTGCAGCCAAGTAATAAATGTCACCATGCCATTTGTAAATAAATTTGCATTCTATTAAATATAGATGCAAAATGGTCTTGAGCCAGGACAATATCCCAGTTCATATCAAATATTATATTTATTTATAAAATTATTTTTTCAATATTTGTATTAGTTTTTGGTTTGGCTATATTAAAAAAAATATATATATTTTCCTCTAATATTATTGCACCTCTGTTTAATGCAATCCTTGGCGGAGCGTATATAAAGTTCGGTCCGGCCGAACTTAACGCCATTTTTACTTGTTTTCTCTACGAAAACTATGTTGGGCGCCATTTTTTTGATATTTTCTTTTCTTACACGTGATTAGGGGAAATAGGGAGTACCTCCCTTCACCTAAATCAAATTCGATACTGAGGAAATTATATAACTTTCCTAAGGGCTGAGATAACCCATAACATATAAAAGAGAGAGAAGGATTGATTGCTTAACACGCATCACCTAATAATACCCCTAAGACAATGCCCTTCCAACATTTACCACAAATCCCATCCTAATAATAAAGCGAATTTAATAATAATAAAAAAACTCGAAAAAAACGAAACAATAGAATGACAAAATGTTAACGGAATTAAAAGAAACCATAACAATAGATTACCCAAAACCAAACTCTCTCTATCACTCAACCTGCTGCACTCGTAACTCGTTGAAACAATTCAAATTGAAATGAATTAATTTCACCTTTTGCGCTACTCCGGCAAATATAATAAAAACTGATAAATGTGAATAATGATTAAAAAAACTGTTTTGAAAATGCGCCACTATTTCAGCAGTTCGAACAAAAACACAAACACGCACACGCCAACAAACCGACGGATCGATGAAAAAGAAGAATGGACAAAGCCAAGTGAAGAGTAGGGTACTCCGAAAAAAATAACCCAAGAAATGGCAATTCGAACAGCCAGTCAGTGCATGTGTTGGCGTCTTTTGAATTGCAACTGGTGTCATTACAAATGACGAGTTTCGAACTTCAATTGATATTTTTTGAATATCAAATTAATTTTTTTGAATTTCTAGTGATTTTTTTAATTTCAAACGGAATTTTTGAATTTCAAATGGTGTCTTTTGAATTACAATTAAAAATGGTGAAAATGGTTCCTAGGGGAACGATCTCTGGGATATAAATGACGTCTTTTGAATTTCAATTGAAGTTTTGAATATCAAATGATTTCTTTTGAATTCCAAATGGTGTCTATTGAATTGCAACTGGTGTCTCTTGAATTACAAATGACGAGTTTCGAATTTCAATTGATATTTTTGAATATCAAATTATTTTTTTTTTGAATTTCTAGTGATTTTTTTTTAATTTCAAACGGAATTTTTGAATTTCAAATGGTGTCTTTTGAATTACAATTAAAAATTGTGAAAACGGTTCTTATGGGGAACGATCTCTGGGATATAAATGACGTCTTTTGAATTTCAATTGAAGTTTTGAATATCAAATGATGTCTTTTGAATTTCAAACGGTGTTTTTTGAATTTCAAATGGTGTCCTTTGAATTACAAATGGTGTCTTTTGAATTACAAATGACGAGTTTCGAATTTCAATTGATATTTTTTGAATTTCTAGTGATTTTTTTTAATTTCAAATGGAATTTTGAATTTAAATGGTGTCTTTTGAATTACAATTAAAAATTATGAAAATGGTTCCTAGGGGAACGATCTCTGTGATATAAATGACGTCTTTTGAATTTCAATTGAAGTTTTAAATATCAAATGATGTCTTTTGAATTTCAAATGGTGTCTTTTGATTTGCAACTGGTGTCTCTTGAATTACAAATGACGAGTTTAGAATTTCAATTGATATTTTTGAATCTCAAACGGAATTTTTGAATTTCAATTGGTGTCTTTTGAATTACAATTAAAAATGGTGAAAATGGTTCCTAGGGGAACGATCTCTGGGATATAAATGACGTCTTTTGAATTTCAATTGAAGTTTTGAATATCAAATGATGTCTTTTGAATATCAAATGGTGTCTTTTGATTTGCAACTGGTGTATCTTGAATTACAAATGACGAGTTTCGAATTTCAATTGATATTTTTTGAATCTCAAACGGAATTTTTGAATTTCAAATGGTGTCTTTTGAATTAAAATTAAAATTATAAAATAAAAATTATTATCTCTGGGATATAAAAATATCAGCATAGATTTTCAAAAGGGAAAACGATTTAAGATTTAAAAGTACGTCTAAAGCCTTACTTGTAAGGACATAGATATACAGAAGGAAATTCCATTTAATATTACAATGTCTGATTTCTTCCTTGTAGGAACCTGAATATATTACTTTGTCTCGTATTTATATTCTTCTTCTTCAATCTAAACGGAACATTAATGCAGACACTAAAGACCTCTCTCTTCTTTTGTATAAATATTTCTGCTTTCCTGTACAGGTCTTTGAATGATGATTCTGATTACCCAAGATCCTTTTGTGCTTTCACAGCCATAACTGTCACTTGAAGAATTTACATTTTTTATTTTTTTTCTGTTTGCTTCATTTGACATTGAAAAAGACATCATCTGTTCACTTTTGTATGCATTTGATTGCAATTTGAAAAGCTCATTGCATTGCAAAGAAATGAGGCGGGTTGGTAGGTGGTACATACAACAATACAAACTGTTATACTTGTGTAAGTATAACAGAAGAATTGTTCATCAGCTGGTTTTTATGCAACAATTTGTTATGATACTTGTGGATATATATGCATATATCTATGTATACTTACATACACATTGTTATATGCTGTGATGCCAAAAGGACAATGCATGTACCTAAATACATATATATACATACAGTAGTAGCAAATGCATATACATATGACAAATGAGTAGAGAGAGAGAGAAAGTTGAAACAGAGTAAAGGCAAGAGAACACAGCAAATAAGCGGAATATAGAAATGAGGTGAAGGTTTCTATAGTATGTAGTTGTATATATATATACATTGTAGATATGTACAAATATTCATGTACTATATAGGATACCAATTTATAACTGACAATGCAGTGTTGTGATATGTATTTTTAAATCTAGGAGAGTAAGACACTCCACTCCGTTGCATTGATGTGTTTACGTTAATGCAACGAAAAGTTTCGGTGCTACACTAAATAACATTGTACTGAGTAATCGATAAAAAACGATTTGGTTTTATTTGCAAGTTGCACTTCAAGAATTACTGAACATTTTTTAAAAATTGCCCACAATCACTGATAATGTGAACAAATTCCAGCTTTCCGATAACTAAAAATTATCGATAAATTATAAAATATATATTTTCTCTTCACAAAAAGAAAAATATAAATTTTCAAATAACTTGAGCTTTTTAATATCAAACCCTTCCTCTGTTATTGTTTATTTACTGGCATTTTGTTAAAAATGAAATGTGTGAACAAAAACCGATTTTTGTTATCGAGACATCGTTTTGAACAATAAAACGTAAAGTGTAAACTCAGCTTTACACTTAAAATATTTAATATAAATAATTAATGGACAGTGATAATGTCGAAATTTTTTGGGATAACGCAACCAAAGATTCGTTTAGAGTCGGGAATATCCAGATCCACATTTTGAATCCAATCACGTTTGTAATTGTGTTAGAGTAAGTGCCAGGGACTCCATCGTAAAACTTATAGATCGTCTTATTGACACTATTAGCTATAATACAATTTATTTTACAAAAATTTAAAGTATATTTTTTGTTTATAAAACAAATAAAAAATATAAAAATATTTTTTATGATTTTTTGTAAAACTTAAAGATTTTTTGACAAAAATCGAAGGTATATTTTTTGTTTATAAAACAAATAAAAAAATTAAAAAAATATATTTTATGATTTGACAAATTTTTGTAAAACTAGAAGATTTTTTGACAAAAATCGAAGGTATGTTTTTTTGTTTGTAAAACAAATAGAAAATATTAAGAAAAAAATAAAAACTAGAAATTTTTTTACAAAAATTGAAGAAAACTTACGGAGCCTCCTTCTGACACTATTAGATATTAATAAAATTTATTTTACAAAAAATAAAAAGAAAAAAATTAAAAAATATATTTTTTAAGATTTGACAATTTTCTGTAAAACTAGAAGAATTTTTTTAAAAAAATTATTATATTATATATATATTAAAAAATATTTTTAAGATTTGATAATTAGCATTAAAACTAGAAGATTTAAAAAAAATCGATAAATTTTTGTTTATAAACAAAAAAAAACAAAAATCTGTTTAAAAAACAACTATTCTTTTTAAGATATGAAATTTTTTATAAAACTAGAATTTTTTCACAAAAATCGAAAGTATATTTTTTGTTTAATAGATTATTTGAATTAAAAAATATATTTTTTAAGATTTGATAATTTTCTGTTAGAATAGAAATTTTTTTTACAAAAATTTAAGGTATATTTTTGTTTATAAAACCAATTAAAAATATATTTTTTTTAAGATTTGACAGTTTTCTATAAAACCATTTTTTTAAAAACAGCGAAGGTATATTTTTTGTTTATTAAATTAAAAATATATTTTTTTAAAATTTGACAATTTTCTGTAAAACTAGAAGATTTTTTATACAAAAATCAAAGGTATATTTTTTTGATTATAATATAAATAAAAAATATAGTTTTTAAGATTTGACAATTTTCTGTAAAACTAGAAGATTGTTTTTTACAAAAAATCGAAGGTATATTTTTGTTTATAAAAGAAATCAAAAAATAAATATAAAATATTTTTAAAGTTTGACAGTTGTCTATAAAAGTAGAAGATTTTTTACAAAAATCGAATGTATATTTTTGTTTATTAAATTAAAAAATATATTTTTAACATTTGACATTTCTCTGTAAGACTAGACGGTTTTTTCAGAAAAATCAAAGGTATATTTTTTTGTTTATAAAACAAATAAAAAATTACAAAAAAAAATATATATTTTTTAAGATTTTAAAATTTTCTGTAAAACTAAAAGATTTTTTTCAAAAATCAAAGATATGTTTTTGTTTATAAAACAAATAAAAGAAATAAAACTAGAAGATTTTTTTTACAAAAAATCGAAGATATTTTTTTGTTTATAAAACAAATAAAAAAAATTTTTAAGATTTGACGATTTTCTGTAAAACTAGAAGTTTTTTTTACAAAAAATCGAAAAAGAAATTAAAAATATTCTTTTAAGATATGAACATTTTCTGTAAAATTAGAAGATTTTTTTTTACAAAAATCGAAGGTATATTTTTTGTTTATAAAACGAAATATTTTTTAAGATTTGAAAATTTTCTATAAAAATAGAAGATTTTTTTCACAAAAAGCGAAGTTATATTTTTTGTTTATAAAACAAATAAAAATAAAAAAAATATATTTAAAATATTTTTTAAGATTTAACAAATTCCGTAAACTAAAATTTTAAAGATTTTTTTACAAAAATAGGAGGTATATTTCTTTCAAAAAAAAAAAATAAAAAAAAAACTTTTTAAAGATTTGACAATTTTCTGCAAAAGTTTAGAAGTTTGCTTGAAATAATCCATTAATACACATTTTTTAAAATTACACTATGACAAAAATTATTTATTTTCGATCCACTGTGGTGCCTACAATTTCTAGAAGATTTTTTTACAAAAAATCGAAAAAGAAATATGTTTTTAAAAATTTGACAATTTTCTGTAAATATAAAATATAAACTATAAGAAAACTAGAATAAGGTATTTTTTGTTTATTAAATTAAAATATATATTTTTAAGATTTGAAAATTTTCTATAAAAATAGAAGATTTTTTTTTAGAAAAAAACGAAGTTATATTTTTTGTTTATAAAACAAATAAAAATAAGAAAAAATAAAAATATTTAAAATATTTTTTTGAGATATAACAATATTCCGTAAACTAAAATTTTAAAGATTTTTTTTACAAAAATCGGAGGTATATTTTGCGAAGCCACCTGAATGAAACCTTTAGACAGGGTGGAAATCATGATAGTGGTAGTCTGCAGCCAAGTAATAAATGTCACCATGCCATTTGTAAATAAATTTGCATTCTATTAAATATAGATGCAAAATGGTCTTGAGCCAGGACAATATCCCAGTTCAAAAAAAAAAAAACTTTTAAAAGATTTTACAATTTTCTGCAAAACTTGAATAATCCATTAACACACATTTTTTTAAAATTACACTATGACAAAAATTATTTATTTTCGATCCACTGTTTCTATTTTATTTATTTCTTATTTTATTTATTTTACAAAAATAAAATAAAAATTTAAAAATATTTTTTTTAATCGATAATTTTTGGTAAAACTCTAAGAAATTTGCTTGAAATTACAAAAATATGTTTACATCTCACACAAAATGTTACGTATTTCTTAAAACTATATTATGCAAAAAAATCGATCCGCCCTAGTGTCTAGAATTTCTTACTTTTTGAAAGTCGTGAAATGCATTAATTTATCAGAATCGGACAGGAGAGACAAAATTTGTGTGATCGCTTCACATGAATATATATATACCAAAATACCAATTTTCGTTGAAAAGAGTCCTATAATGTTTGCACTCTTATCTTGAAAATAAAAGTCTAATAACACCCGCTTATAGGCTCAATAAAAGCTAATTATGATGGTAAATTTAACTTTCACTTAGAAACACAAAAAAATTTGGAAGACGCCATAAAATGTATTTTTTTTTTTAAGAAAAAATTTTTTTGCCACGAAAAATATAGAAAAAATATTTTGTTCCATTTTTTAATAGCTAACATTCAAACGCAGCAAGCAATATCTACATATAAAAGATCTGTGGATAAATGTAGAAGTTATGAATGACACTCTTTGTAAACGCAAAAGATTTTTAAAATATCATTTTAAAATTTAGTTTAAATAGCGCGAAAATCCCCTTTTACGTTATTAGACAAGAAAATATTTTATTTTATTTCGTAATAGCTGGAATTTTAGCGAAGAAAACAAGGTCTATTTGAAAAAAAATCTATGGATAAATGTAAAAGTTATGGTCCTTTAATAATAGTGCCCTGAAGGGCTGTTTACACATCAAAACTTTTGTTGTCGAAGCAGCCAACCAACGTTTTTCATGATCAAACAACCGTTGAAGAAAATGTAGCATCGCAATTAAAAAGCTACGGTATGATCGAGCCTTAAATTATTCTCCAACATAATGAATATGATGAACCAGGTTGACTTATAGCCTTTTCACACTGCCTGCGAAATCGAGCTGAAATGACATAAGGTTGATTTACACATGACTGATACCATACTACAGTTGACAGTTGTTAATCGACCTTGAGCTGAAATCGATAGATTTCGCATGCAGTGTGAAAAGGCTATTAATACAGTTCGTTAAATGAAGAGACTACTATATGTAATAGTACTAGATCCTCTTAATCCCCATACTCGCAGCATGTATGCTCGAATGTGGTTACTCCGGTCTGGTAATGTGTCAGTAAAAAACTTCACTTTTCGAATATTTGCAAGTTACACACGTAGTCGTAAAGTACTCATACGTAGTATAGAACAGAATCTGTTGCCCATACTACGACGTAATGGCATTTCACGGAAACTGGGTCATACTCAATTTATGGCCAAAAGTAATAATATAGAAAAAAAAACCAAAATCAGAGCGCACACAGCATTGGAATAGTACATAATAAGTATATAAGTACGTACATACTTAATACGTATAAGGCTATGACATTAGATTAACGGAGTATATATATTTGCGGTACATGTATTTCACGAAGATTTATCTTTAGATAGGTTTATCAGCTGTCAAAGTAATCCGTGAATGTAAATATTTGCATTGCTGCAATATGTCGTCTCTGGCAGTAACTGTGATATGAAGGACGGATTTACACGGGAAGTAAAATTCAAACTCAATTTAATTTGGACGACAACGTACGATGTTCATTTTAAGTAAACGTAAATACGTCTTTACAACAAGATTTTTTGGATGATTTTCTTGAATTTTCTATGCTTCAGTGATGCAGTTAATACAATTGCTCTTTTGATTTATTGCTGACTTATTGTAAAAAAATGAAAGTTTGTATGAAAGTGTATACCGCCTGAGGGAAACGATCGACGTCACCGAAATATGACATCGAACTTTTGGAATCTGCTACATCCTAAAGATATCCATGTAATTTTTTAGCGTCCTAGGACGCCAACTACTATTATGAAAATGATAAGTAGGCAAAACTACTTTTAAAAAATGCTAGCTATACGTTTAATCGACTGGTTTTGGAAATAAACGAAATCCGCTCATATAGAAGACAAATATGTCTTACAACGTCCGAAAGTTCTCCTAATAATGCAGATTTTTAGAATAGATTTTACAAATATTTCTTGTTGATACCTATAAGTACAATTAATGGGTAACAGTGTTGCCACCTTATCAAATCCCTTAATTGTAAGCTAGTAAGCCCAATCAAACAGGCCTATTGTGATAAAAGGTTGATATAGCAATTTCATAATTATCTTGACAGTGGAATTAAAAAATATTTATTTTAATTTTTTATTGTTTGTAGCTCATTTGAATGAAAAATGAATTCAGGTAAACTTTTTCGCTAAATTTCCACACCTTTAGAGTTATCGAAACCAAAAATATCGGAAACATTGACTTTTATAGAAAACTCAAAACGAGGAAGAGCAAAGCGAGTAAATTATTTTGTTCGATAACCGCCGTAGTTATCGAGATATTTTACAATGAATTAAGGAAAATTTTGCGATAACTATCTAAACATTGAAATTGAAAAATAAAAAAATCCTATCTTTATTATTTACACACCATTTAAATGAAAAACAAAGCGAAAAAATTGGGTAACAAATTTCGATATCTAACTTTCCATAACAACTTTACTATAAAAAAATGATTTATTTTTTTCATTTCATTTGAATGAAAAACTGCGAAAAAATCGGGTAAAACATTCAATAACTTTGGAGTTATTGAAACAAAAAATATCGGAAACATTGACTTTTTCGATAACTGCAGTAATTAACGGAGCTATTTTACAATGAATAGACTTTCAGTAAATTTTAAGTTTTTTTTATTACCTGTAGATTTATTATTATTTAAATGAAAAACAAACCGAATAAATCTGGTAAATATTTTCGATAACTATCTTAACATCGATAACTATCTTAGAAAATAATTTATTTTAATTTTTTATTGTAAAATGAAAAATAGGGTAAAAATTTTCGATAACTTTTATCGTTATCGAAACCAAAAATATCGGAAAAAATACTTTTATAGAAAACTCAAAAATAGGCAGAAAATGTGAAGTATTTTTTTTCGATAACTAAATAATAAAAGAACAACATTTACCCGATAACTATCTTAACAATGAAATTAAAAATAAAAAGATTTAATTTCTTATTGTTTTTAGCATTTGAAATCGGATAAAAGTTTTCGATAACTTTCGACCAAAAATTATCTAAATTATAGAAACAAAAAATATCGGAAACTATGACTTTTATAGAAAACTCAAAAATAAGGCAGAAAAAGTAATGTATTTTTTTCGGTGTAGTTATCGAGATATTTGATAATGACTTAAAGGCGATTTTGCGATAACTATTAAAATTGAAAATTAAAAATAAATCATTTTTTATTATTTGTATACTATTTAAATGAAAAGCAAAGCGAAAACATCGGGTAAACATTTTCGGTAACAAACCAAAATATCGGAAATGATTTCTTTATTTTTAATTTGTAGATCATTACTTATATCTCATACTAAAAATTATTTATTTTCGATCCAATCTAATGTCTACAATTTCTTATTTTTTCAATATTAATAATTGATTATATAGGGTCCGCAAAAAAACTTTTTTTTTTGAAAATTTTTTAAAAAACTACTGAATATTTTCTCAAATTTCTTTTTTTTTTATTTGAAAGTATAATCCTTCCGGTTAATAATGGAAAATAATTTAATTCAAATGGCTGCTGAGGGCACAACACAAATAATAGTCCAACTGTTGAATAGTTGAAAAAAAAACGTTAGATGGCGGACCCTATATTAATAAAATTTATTTTACAAAAATCGAAGGCATATTTTTGTTTATAAAATAAATTAAAAAAAAAATAAAAATATATTTTTTAAGAATCTACAATTTTCAAAGAAACAAGAAGAAGAACAAAATTAGATTGAAATTAAAAAATATGTTTATATCTCACACAAAAATTACACATTTTTTTAAAACAACATTATGCCAAATAAAATTATTTTCGATCTTAGTTCTTAGAATTTCTTATTTTTTGAAAATCGTGAAATGCATGAAAATTTTCAACAAAATCGAAGAGGAGAGAAAAAATTTGTGTGCTTTGCTTCCGATAACATCTGATTATAGTTGCAATTAAAGCCAATTACAAACGTTGTAATTTGAACTTTCAGTGGTTTAGGAAAAAAAATATTTTTTTTTTGAAATTTTTTTGCTGGCACGAAAAATATATCATAAAAAAGTAGAAAAAAAGGGAAAAAATATTTTGTTGATTTCTCATTTCTTTTTTATTGTTATTATTTGTGGATAATTTAAATGAAACCCAAAGCGAAAAAAAATCGGATAAAAATTTTCGATAACTTTCGAGTCGCCGAAACCAAAATATAGAAAAAAAACTGATTTCTTTATTTTTTTATTATTTACAGATTATTTAAATGAAAAATA
Organism: Polietes domitor; assembly: GCA_947397865.1. Taxonomy (NCBI): domain Eukaryota; kingdom Metazoa; phylum Arthropoda; class Insecta; order Diptera; family Muscidae; genus Polietes; species Polietes domitor. The sequence continues at coordinate 165,065,814 of OX377621.1, forward strand.
AAATCGGGTAAAAATTATCGATAACTTTCGAGTTATCGAAACCAAAATATCGGAAAAAACTGACTTTTATAGAAAACTCAAAAATATACAGAAAAAGTGAAGCAATTTTTTTCGATAACTGACTTAGTTATCGAGATATTTTACAATCTTCCCTCAACTTATGTGAAAAAATTTTAAATGAGTAGCTAAAAAGCACAATTCAGTATTCAGCAGGTCCATGCATTTGGAGTAAGACATCACCATTGCGGCATTTTATATTGTGGACAACAATTTGTGCAAGGAGTTTGAAAATCCACTTTTAAAAAACTTTTCTATTATTGAATTGTTTAATTATTTGACAATTTTTTTTAAGGAAATAGAGCTTGTACCAAGAAAAAAATTCAAATACTCCACAATGCTGTGGTTTACCGATGAAATGAGAAGATGCTTCAGCAAAAAATACAAATAAAATGAATATGTGTACTACTCGAACACTTCAACTCAAAAAAAGAAGCAAAATGTTTAACTCTTGCACTGATACATTAATGTTTGCTGTTTTAATAATTTTTAAAACTCGAAAAAACACCGCACGTGAAAAATTATTATTTAAAACATTTAATATAAATAATTATTGGACAGTGATAATGCCAAAATATATTGAAAGAACGCATAAAACGAAGCAAAGATTCATTTATATTTAATAGAATGCAAATTTATTTACAAATGGCATGGCGATATTTATTACTTGGCTGCAGACTATCACTATCATGATTTCCACCCTGTCAAAGGTTTCCTCAGGTGGCTTCGCAGCGACATCATACCCGGCCTCTTTAAGTAAATGACTCTTACAAACGAATGAGAAGCATAACTCACTATTTTAATTACTTAAATTAAATATTTCTAATTTCAATCACGTTTATAATTGTTGTAGAGTAAATACCGGGAACGCCATCATGAAACTTATGGAGCATCCTTCTGACACTATTAAATATTAATAAAAATTATTTTACAAAAATCTATGGAATATTTTTGTTTATAAAAAAAATTAAAAAAATATGTTTTTTTTTCTAAGATTTGACAAATTTCTGTAAAACTGGAAGAAATATGTTTGTATCTGATACAATGATGTTTGCTATTTTTCTTTAAATAACTTTTAAAACTTGTTTTCTTTAAATATCAATAATCACTTAGGGATTATCCCAATTACATGATCATTTTGTGTTACCCTGTGTTTTTTCAGGTTTATGTGCGTTAGACTACAAAACCCCAAAATCTTTTCAAAGTTGTATTTCAACAAATAGTTTGTTTAGACATGTGTACGTATGACCTTTAATGTAAATATTTAAAAATGTTACAAAATTCACGTGCGTGTTCTTTAAATTTCAAGACACGCCACAGTACTTTGTTGATAAGGCGCAGCGCACATGTGTTCACTTCGATCCTCATTCACATTCACATTCATTTTCAATACTCGCTATAATAGAGCATCATTGTGTATATGATGTACTTAAAATGAAACCATAACAATCTAAAAGCAAATGATTTTCAAAATGAAAATTCTCATTAGAAATTTCAAAATACACATCATTATGAATACCCCGGCCGTAAATGGAGTAAATGCGTCGTCGTTGTTTCATGATGTTGTGAAATTCGGTTGAAAACTCAACAAAAAAAACCCGGAAATATTTTCACCCAAAAATATGTCATTCGTAATTAATTTTCACGAAGAATAAAAAGAAAAAAAGAACGTGTTGTCGTCTCTTAACCATATACATATGTGTGTCTGTGTGTTTTTAAATTTAGAAAAATGAAGTCATTAGAAAATCATTTCACATCTCTAAGCAACACCAATTCACAAATGAGCAGCGCCTTTTTTGGGGGGTATTTTTAGGCCATAAATAGTCATGATGTTCTTTTAATTTTCATTTCATTACGAGGGCCTCGAAATACGGACACATATTTGTATGGACGCTGGAAGACGTCTTTCTTAACAACTCAACCATAAAAAAAACATTTGGAATGTATTTTTGAGTTGAGTCAATGAACTTTTAATTCCTCCGGGATTAGGTTAATTTTGAATTTGTCTAGTCGGGCGATAAAAATAGAATGATGGCCTGGATGGTGTGCCACACAAAGATTTTGTATATGAAGAAATGTGTTTTTGAAAGGAAAAGTTCCGAAGTCTGGCAAACAACCACCCAAGGCAAAATGAATTTCGATGAATTTAGGCCAATTAGAGCGCTTGGCCTGTTTAAGGTCAATGTGGTTGACTTGGTTTACAATTTCCAATTTTGGATTGGTTCCGATTTGTCATTGTTGTATTTCCTATTCGTTTTTTTTCTGTCCACAACACCAAACCGCCACCAACAAACTTGGTCAAAGTGTCCTTGTACTGCGCTCAAAAAGGTCCTTGGTTGATGCTGCTGCTGCTGCAACTATGTATGTTTATGTATGTAACTATGGCTGTTAGTAGTTTGGGCCTTTTTAATTGAGTTTTTTTTTTCGCTCATCGCTTCCCTTTCGGATTTTAATTACAAATTGTTATCGGTGCTAGTTTAATTTTTGTAAACAATTAAAAGTTAGTTGATTTAATTGTCAGCAACTTGATAATTGCCAATGTAAAAGCATGGCAATTATCAATTGATAATTGCCAAAGTTTGGCAAAGTGGAAAAAAGATAGAAATGCTTCCTCCATTTTTAAAATTTGAAAATGGAGAAAAAATGTAATACGAAAAAAAAATATTTTTTTTCTGCGTATTATGAACAAATATGTAAAAATTATTAAAAAAAATGAAGCAAAAAATAAAAATATAAAAAATACGTAAAAATATTTTAAAAAAGCATAAAAAATAAAAATTTCACTTTTCGTTGTTTGTATGTATAGTTGGTCTGTTATGTTGTATGTGTTGTCATGTATTTTGGTTTAAGACCAAAGGTTGTGCTGAAGTTTCGCGATGAGAGCGATGCGAGCGATGCGAGCACATGCATAACATTGAATTGGCAAAGTGAGATTTTTAGTGTGTCGACTTAGTTCGGTGGAATATTTTGTTTATCAGCGCTTCTCATTTGTCATATGTGACCGCTGGTACTAATATGAACCCTGATTTAAGTCAAAGACATACATTCGTTGCGAAAGTTCTGACGAGATGGGGTAGCGCCCATCGAAACTGCGCAGTCAACTTTTAGCTGCAACAATAAAGGTCTCACTTTGCCTTTTAGCTAATTTTGGGTTCTGCTGAAGACTTCAGCACAACCTTTAGTCTTAAACCAAAATAAATGACAACACAATTTCTTTTTTCTTTAAATTCAATATTCCACATCGGAAAAAGATAAAAATCTGTAATACGAAAATATGTAAAATATAAAATATATAAAAAATAAAAATAAATAAGTAAAAATATGTCATAAAACATAAAAACAAAAAATAAAAATTTAATTTTTCCGATTATACGTTCATTTAAAGCTAAATACAAATGTTGTAATTTGAACTTTCACATAGAAACAGTGGTTTAGAACAGCCTCCGAAAAAAATATTTTTTTTTCGATTTTTTTTGCTGGCACGAAAAATATATCATTAAAAAGTAGAAAAAATCGGGAAAAAATATTTTGTTGATTTCTCATTTCTTTTTTTATTATTATTATTATCCACAAATTTCAATGAAACCCAAAGCGAAAAAATCTGATAAAAATTTTCGATAACTTTCGAGTAAATTTCACTTTTCTTTAAAATCGAAATTATGATTTTCCATTTTCAATACTGAAAAAAATAAAAATCTGTAATACGTAAAATATATAAAAAATAATAATTAAAAATTAAAAAAAAAAACTTAAAAATATGTCATAAAACATAAAAACAAAAAACTAAAAATTTTAATTTTCTTTTAGTTTTTTTCGTTTTCAGTTTTCAATATAACTAGGATATTGTCCTGGCTCAAGACCATTTTGCATCTATATTTAATAGAATGCAAATTTATTTACCAAAGGCATGGTGACATTTATTACTTGGCTGCAGACTACCACGATCATGATTTCGACCATGTCAAAAGTATTTTCAAGTGGCTTCGCAGCGACTTTTCAACATCAAACCCATGTCACCATGCCATTTGTAAATAAATTTGCATTCTATTAAATATAGAAGCAAAATGGTCTTGAGTCAGGACAATATCCCAGTTCAAATCAAATTTTAATTTTCTTTTGAATCGAAAAAATATGAAAAAAATAAAATAAATTTTTCACTTTAAAATCAATTTTTATAAACAAATAAGTTTAAATTGAACACAAAAAATAAAAATTTTAATTTTCTTTTAAAGCGAAAAAAAAATTGAAAATAAAATCAAAAAATGTACTTTCCTTTTAAGATTTTTATGAACAAATACATAAAAATATATCAATAAAAACATAACAAGTAAAAAGGCGTTAAGTTCGGCCGGGCCGAATCTTATAAACCTTGCACCACGCATTCAACAGTATTATCAGCAGATTAGACACTGTCGAAATCACATAGAAGTGCACAACCATATCAGGAAAATTGTGGTGCTTCATTATTATAATATTAATTGTCCTCTACTATATATAAATATAAAAGAGTAATCATAAAGTGAATATTAGGCAACAATCTACAAAAATATGTCTTAACTATTATTAGGTAGAAAAAATTTCCCTCAAGCCCGATTTTTCCAATTTGCAATGTCTAGCTACAGCTAGACATTTGTCTATACCATTTTGATAGGAAAAGTTCTACAGCCGTTTTATTGTTCCCAAATGTAATCCCATTTAGATCATGATGGTAGAAAAACGAAAGAAATCTCCATTTTTCGCGACTACGTAGTCAGAGAAGTGTACCCACCGAATTCCCTTATCATAGCTGCAACCGTTTGGGTTTGGGTTTTTTTATCCCCATTCGCCCCATTTTCCGTCTAAAAGTACAAATTTCGAAAAATTCCTTTTTGTTTCTGGTATTCACAGTCAGAGGAATGTATACACCGAATTCCATGATTCTAGCAGCAGCCATTACCACCTTAAGAGTACGAATTTGTAAAATCTCTTTATTTTTAGTGTCTGCGCAATTAGAGGGATGCACACACCAAATTTCATCATTCTAGCTGTAGTCGTTTAGTTGGTACTATTTTTATCCCTCTGTATCCATTGTATCCCTTAAAAGTACAAATTTGAAAAAAAAAACCTTTTATTTTTCTTGTCTACACAGTCAGAGGAATGTATACACTGAATTTCATGATAGTAGCTGCGGTCATTAGATTGGTACTATTTTTATCCCCTTTTTCCATTTTAACGCCAAAAAGTACGAATTTCGAAAAATCCGTTTATTTTACGTGTCTACGCAATCAGTGGAATGTATACACCGAATTTCATTTTTCTAGATGCAGCCGTTAGTTTGGTACCATTTTTATCCCTCTATTCCCATTTTACCCCTTAAAAGTACGAATTTGGAAAAAATAATTTTATTTTATGTATCTACTCAATTAGAGGAACGTACACACCGAATTTCGTGTTTCTAGCTGTTGTCGTTTGATAGGTACCATTTTTATCCCTTTTTGCCCCATTTCACCCCCAACGAATAAAAATCACTTTGGTGAACGTTTTTGCGCATACCCGATATCAAGTAAGTACATGCAGACATTTTAAAAAAATTTTATAAAAATCTAAAATATTAGGGGTTATTATGGGTATTTTTAGTCCTTGTGAGGGAAAAATATTTACCTTTGGGCCTATTTCGCACAGTTTCAATCCCAACCAATCTTCGACTATAAGACACATTTATTGAAAATTTGGACGTCCTAGCTTCTTTCGTTTAGAAGGTAGCGTGCTTTCAACAGACGGACGGACATGGCTAGACCGTCTTGGAATTTTATGACGATCAAGAATATATATACTTTATAGGATGTCTCAGGTCGATATTTCAAGGTGTTACAAACGGAATGACAAAGTTAGTATACCTCCATCCTGGAGGTGGAGGGTATAAAAACATGAAGCAAAAAATGAAAATATAACAAGTAAGAAGGCGTTAAGTTCGGCCGGGCCGAATCTTATATACCCTCCACCACGGAGTGCATTCCACAGTATTACCAGTAGATTAAAGAATGTCGAGGGAATGCGAATTGCAAATATCAAGTAAATACAACCTAATATGTTCAAAAAACATGCTGAAATACTCTAAATATTAGGGGTATTTTCAGTACTTGTGAGGGAAAAATTTTTCCCTCTGGACCGATTTCGTCCACTTTCAATCCCAAGCGATCTACAACCATAAGACACATTTAGGAAAAATTTGAACCTTCTAGCTCATTTCGTTCGGCCGCTATCGTGCTTTCAACAGACAGACGGACAGACGGACATGGCTATATCGTCTTAGAATTTTACCACGACCCAGAATATATATACTTTATGGGGTCTCCGATAAATATTTCAAGGTGTTACAAACGGAATGACAAAGTGAATATACCCCCATCCTGGAGGTGGAGGGTATAAAAAACGTAAAAACATAAAAAAAAAACAAAAAATAAAAATTTCACTTTTCTTCCAAATCGAAATTATGCTTTTTCAATATTCAATATCGGAAAAAAATAAAAATCTGCAATACGAAAAAAAAAAATGTCTGCGTATTATGAGCAAATACATAAAAATTAAAAAAAACATGAAGCAAAAATAAAAATATAAAAAATACGTAAAAATATTAAAAACAAAAAAATCACTTTTCTTCGAAATTATGCTTTTCAATATTCGATATAAAAAATGAAAATTAAAAAAGTAAAAATATTAAAAAAAAAATAAAAATTTCACTTTTCTTCTAAATCGAAATTATGCTTTTTCAATATTCAATATCGGAAAAAGATAAAAAACGAAAAAAAAAATTCTGCCCATTATGAGCAAATCGTAAAAATATTAAAAAAACATGATGCAAAACTAAAAATATAAAAAATGCGTAAAATAATTAAAAAAAAAACAAACAAAAAATCAATTTTCTTCGAAATTATGCTTTTCAATATTCAATATAAAACATGAAAATTGAAAAAAAAACGTAAAAATATGTCACAAAACATAAAAATTTTAATTTTCTTTCAAATCGAAAAAATATGAAAAAAAAATAAAATTTTCACTTTCCTTTTAATCCGATTTTTATGAACAAATATGTAAAAATGTATCAAAAAAACAAAAAAAAAAAATTAAATTTTCTTTTAAATCGAAAAAAGAAAAATAAAATAAAAATAAAAATTTTACTTTACATGTTAAATCGATTTTTTATGAACAAATAAATAAAAATGTATCATTAAAAACAAAAAGAAATGATACAAATTTAAAATGTAAAAATATGTCAAGAAATAAAAACAAAAAATACATACAGTTCGACACTGTGGAAAAAATAAATTAGTTTTTTTTAATTTTTAAATTCTGAAAAAGGCGAAAATCTTTAATACAGACAAAATTAAATTAAATACTTAAAAATATGTCGAAAAAAAATTTAAAATGGAAAATAAGAACAGTCAACTTTTGGCTAATAATAAAGCTAAATAATCCTTATGTTCTTGCCCAATTTCATTTTTTTTAGAAAATTCAAAAAAAATACTAGATCAAAAAAAAAATAAATTAGCTTTTTTTAATTTTTAAAATCTGAAAAAGGTGAAAATTTGTAATACGGACAAAAATAAAAATATAATATACAGAGTAAAAATAATTTTAAGTTTTTTCTTGTTTTACATCCCTTTTTCAGGGATTCAATATTTAAAGATATTAGAACCAGAATAATTCCAGCCACTTAACCCCAATATAATAGAAAATCTAGCAAGTGCTCTCATTAGTTGACTCCAGCTGTCCGCCTGAATGATTCGATCTTTAATTATCGAGTTCATTTTTGGTATTTGTTGCAATATAAACCCCCCGTCCTTCTATCTTCCATTCATATGAATAGGCGATTTTCCAACACATGTGAATGATAAATCATTCAACGAAATGATGATGTCATCATTTCATGTCATCAAACGTTCATTTACCTTTTGGTTTATATTTTTCCGTTTACTTTCTGATTCTATATCATCATAGTCGATGCTATCTCTATTTACAAGACCACAGTATGTACATACGTGTGTGTTCTTGTATAAAAATAATTTTGTATTTTCCGCTTCACAAACGCATCCATGAGAGATACATTTGGAGTTATTTTGTATCTTCCTACCGATATGCATATGCGTTCGTTCATTATGCAGCAGCATCTTCTTTCTCCTTTCTCTAGAATTATCGACTCTAAAGAATTGAAAACAATAACAACGACAGCACAGAATCTGACGCAGAAGCAGCAGCAGAGTAGAGTTCGTTGTTTGCTATTTTTAAAATTCTTTATTAAAGAACACAAAGACGGAAAACTTGAAACAAATGGAAACATTTCTGTAATTAAATCAGCGAAATGAAGGGAAGAGATACAAATGCGTCATGTGATGCATTCATTCCAAAAATGTTCTTTTCTATAGATATATAAAAAGTCAAATCGGGAAAGAGATTTGTATGTGGGGCTACATCAAAACATGGACCGATGTGAACCACATTAGGCATAGACGTTTCTAGGTGAAATATAAGATGTTCTTCAAAAAAAAGCAACAATATTGGTTAAAGGCAAGAAAATAGAATAAAGATTAAAGAGTGACACTTAACGGCAGCTATTAACAACTGCCTAATTTCTTAAAACATTGATTGGAATTAAGAAAAAATCCCAACGAATCAGGGGGAACACATGTAAAACTTTAGCTAATTTTTTAAGCTGGGCTAATGATCTTTTTTTTGTTTTCCTAAAATTCAAATTTTCGGCGAAGGTACCTCAAATATTTGTTCTCCCCTTTTGTTTTTCATTTTTGTTGGATCGTATAATCTGAGTTTTATAATTATTTTATTATTTATTTTATTATTTTTTATTATTTTTTCAGTTTAGAAAGTCAAAATACATCAGAAAATGTTATACATGACATTGCGACAAAATTTTTGTTACATAGTGTAATTGGAATTTTCATAAAAAACTAAAATTAAAAACAAACTTATATATGAAAAGTGGTTGGGGTTTACTTTGTTGAACAGTATGTCTGAATGTTTTTCATTTTTGTTGGATGTTAAATTGCCTATTCAGTATTAGTTTAGCATTAACAAGCATTTCATGTTTTCCCCCTTAAATAATAAAAGATGAATAAACTAAATAAATATTTCCCCTAAACTAATACAGATAGAATAATTACATTTAAAATATTTTTAACAGGTATTCTTCTCATTTTTACCCAATATCGCCTATGTACGGTTCTCGAAAGTATGAAAATAAATTATTAAAACAAATATATAATTTGAAAATTAAATCGTGTAAAAAGGTGAAAAGATCACCAAATGAAAAACTGAGTACAAAGTTTTTCTACATAAGATCTCTAGTTTCACATGTATATTGTCTTGCTCAGGTATAATAAAATAAATGTAAAACTTAAAATAAAAAATTGTCGCACAGATATATAGATTTTCACCTTTTCATATTTTGAAAATTGAAAAAACCTAATTTTTTCGACTTTGTCGAACTGTTTCTTATACATTTTAAGTTCTTTGTCACTTTGTCACTTTGCGATTTGCAATTTTTTATGTTTGAAATTGTTGTTTCCTAGTATTATTATGGCATCAAAACTGTATTTGTGTCAAATAAAGTTTGGTGTCATAAATATTTAAAAATTACCCTTTTTAATAATGTATTACTTGTACCAACATAACATGTTTCCATCAAAAAATAAAATACATACATATTTAGAAAGGTTGAAGGTTTCTCATTTTTGATGGGGATAAGATACAATTAGTTAAAATGCCAAATTTTTAAGTTCCAAACCCACAAATTTCTCTTTTTTCCTCATAAACTTTAAAAAAATAGGTACGTAGATAATAAGATGAGTAAATTACTTACAAATTCTTTTAAGTATATATAGACTTATTGTTGATTTCTAGCTTTTTCACCCCTATCGCGAATAAAATTTCCCTGGGAATGGATTGTTCCCTTCACAATTTGATTTTTGGCACTATTTTTTTCTGCCGTCTTTCGTTGAATTGATGTCTTTATTTCTGTTCCAATGCAAATAAGAGGAAACTATTCAAGGGCTATATTCATATTACCATTTAACACCTAGAATAGAACCTAGGAATAGATAAATCGACGTGAATAAATTTGTATTGTGCTTGTATCCCTTATTTCTTCTTCTGTATAAATGCAATTCCTTCTGTATAAATGCAATAGGTTATTATGAAATTTCCTTCATCCAAATATCATTAAAATTTGTTCCGATATCGGTCAAATCGGCAAAAACAGAGTACCCGAAAAAGAAGTGAAAAGGATCTTTTGATTCGGAAGTATCTACGGATCTTCACCAATGAATTTATTTTAGAAGTTAATCAAACAAGTTTCCTCATAAGCGTGAATTTTGTTTTTTTTTTTTGTGATGCACATAATATATGTTTCCTACGGAAATACTTTCATCTTTTTGCTCGGTAGTGTCCCAGGAAAAAATTATCTACACTCAGAAGAAAGTGAACTCTGTAATGAGTTAAGATTAACTAAATCAATATTTTCTCATATCAAGTTCAAAGTAATAAATGCTTTGAGCACGATTCTAGTTTAATTATCCTCAAACCAAGAAATAATTTTCCTCAAACTGAGGAAAGTTGTAGTAAGTTTTTCCTCAAACCAAGTACATTTTTACTAAATCTAAGTAAAATTTTGCTGAAATTTTCCTAAATCTACGTAAATTTTTCCTCAAACTAAGTAAATTTTTACTAAATTTATATAAAATTTTCTCAAAAGTGAGTAAATTTTTACTCAAACCAAGTAAATTTTTACTCAAACCAAGTAAATTTTTACTAAATCTAAGTAAATGTTCCTGAAATTTTCCTACAACTAAGTAAATTTTTACTCAAATCAAGTAAATATTTGCTTAAACTGAGGATAAATTTGCTGATTTTTTCCTCAAAACAAGTACATTTTTACTTAAACTGAAGAAAATGTTTATAAATTAAAGAAAAAATTAAAGAAAAAATTAAAAAAAAAATAAAGAAAAAAATTAAAATAAAAAAATTAAATTTTTGTAAAATATTTTTTTTAGTTAAAATTTCATAAATGGAATTTTTTCTATACACAAAATTTCTTTATACTTTTCTTACTTAAAATCATGGAAATAAATATTCTTCCACACAAGTATGAATTACTCAATTGTAAGATTTTTTTATTAGATCCAATGAAATGTTTTTAAGTAAAATTACTACCCTATTTCTAGTACATGAACTATTTGCTATGGCTTTGAAACTTTACTAGTGCTTAGTTAATTTTCCTATTTTTAAGAACATTTTTACTAAATTGTAGTAAAATCGTTTAACTAAATTGAAGTATGGATTTTACTCCAATTTAGGAATATTATTTTTCTGAGTGTAGATTTCGGAAGCAGTGCACCCGTTGTAGAGCTATAAGGTTGCAATAAAGTAAATACTGCTGAAATTCTACATGATTCGGGTGCATCAGAGTCATGCAGAGACCGAAAATTCGGATAGAGCTGAATCTCTGCATGATTCGGTTGCAATAAAAGTATTAAAACGGAAAAAATCACACATATAGGGTGTATGATTAAAATCATCTAAACAATCGAACATGTAGCGTCAGTTGTTGCGGTGCATTGGGTAGAGCACGCGTCGCATGTTCAAATTCCATTTTCAAATCCAGTAATTGCTCTAATTCGACACATCAACCACAAAAATCAGCGCTTAATCTGCAGGTTAGTAAGCGAGAAATAGTGCACCTCTCCCTTACTAACCTGCTGAAAACGGAGCAGACGTTTTTGCTGGGGTAGTGTACATCGATTTTATACATAGCGTATGATTAACATGCAATTCAATTTTAGTAATACTCATACATGAAGATTATTGTTGACGACGACAATGTGAAAAAATAAAAAAAAAAAATAAAATTTATTAAATTTTTTCTTAAAGAAAATCAGGCCTAGTATAAATACGTCCAGCTAGTGTTTTGTTCTAGAAAATCTTAATGGCACAATTTCCTTTTGGACAATTCTACTAAGTTGTTGCTTATAATACAACAATGTTCATCTAGAAAATGTCACTCCATTTCCAGGTTCATTGCCCTGTTGGGTGCAACGACTTGTTTGTTTTCATTTTCTTTCTGTTTTTGTTTTTGTTTTCTTTTAATTTTCCCAAACAATTGAACAATTTGCTACACTTTCTACACTGAAACTAAAGTGTTGCAGTAATTTATTGTATGTTTGTTTGTCGGCTGTCGCTCTCAATTTAATGGGGGGAACAGAAATTGTTTTAGTAATTAATTTTCCTGCAACAACATGAGACCAACATTCAACAAACATTATTTACACCTCTCTTCTTGTGTTCACCTGTTTTTCATTTTCAACGCTTTCATTGCAGACTTCCATCCACCAACGAAGATAATTATGAAAGTGATGACAACAACGAGGAAACTATACCACCGCACTGCCACATAACCATTAGATGTACACGAGAAATAGCCGGTTTTAATGGACTGGGCGAAGCCGTACGCCGTCTAGATTTCCGCAGTTCGGTACGGGATCGGCGCCGCTTCCATTACATTTGTGCACTGCTGCGCCTGCTGGTGGCACACAAAGGCATTGCGAATTTGTCGGGCAGTGCCCAGAAGCAGCTCTTACAAATGGTGGAAGAGGTGGCATCGCATGGTAAGTGGTACGAGTGGTACGAACGGACGAACGTGTTTGTTGCATGTTTCGTTTTATTCGTGTATCCACTATATCTATAGCAAATCTATTGCCTGCGATTAATTCCCGTTAAAATGTTGACATTTTGTTATTTTTGTATTTCCGGTTTCTCTACAACAACAACAAACAACAACAGTCAGTGACAGTCAACAACATTTGAATGTATTACGTGGCCTGTCTTTGCAATTGCAACATATTGTCTATCAGGAGAATCAGAAATGCTGGGGCAAACCGTTGGGCAGCTCCAATCTCTGGCAGGAACATGTGGAGACCATAAAACGCATCCAACAGGTGGCCAATCAAATTGAAATTAAAGAGGTAAGTAGAGAGAGTGAAATATTTCATCGTTTAATGTTAACGCCATTGTTTTTTCTTTTCCCAGCCTGGTCCAGAAATACGTCCAAAGTTGCATGATTTGCCCGAAGAATGTATTCGAGAGATAATACTACGCATTGCCGATCACAGAGATTTAGAGGTGAGTCAATAATGCAACTTGAAGATTTTCTAAATGTGTCAGTGAGAACTATTTGTTACTTTTGCAGAGAGAGAGAGATGCTTTCTCATGAGAGACTTTTCTGAGAGACTGTCTCTTTAATTGTAAAGAAATTGTCTCTTTAACTGTAAAGAATTTGTCTCTTTTACTAATGAACTTTTCTCGCTCTCTCTAAGAATCGTTTACTTCTTTTTTTACCCTCCACTTTGCCATTCCGTTGGTAACCTCTTAAAATATTCAACGGAGACCCCATAAAATATATATATATATTCTGGGTCGTGGTAAAATTCTAAGACGATCTAGCCATGTCCGTATGTCTGTTGAAAGCAAGCTAGCTTCCGAACGAAAAGAGCTAGGAGGCTAGGAGGAAATTCGGTGTGTACATTCAGCTGACTGTGAAGATGCGAAATAAAAAGGATTTTGTCGAAATTTTTACTTTTAGACGAAAAATGGGGTGAATGGGGATAAAAATGGTACCAACCATTGAAATTCGGTGCGTACACCTCTCGGTGACGCGAAAAATAAAGAGATCTTTTGATATTCGTACCAACAGGATCTAAATGGGATTAAATTTGGCAACAATCAAACGGCTGTAGACAGATAGATCATGATATTCAGTATTTGCACTCGTCTGTCTACATAGATTTGGAAAAAAAGACGTATGCATTTTTCGTAATTCATACTTTTAATGTCAAAATGGGAAAAGGGGTGAAACTGATAAAAATCAAACGGCTGTAGCTAAAATCATGAAATTAGGTGTGTGTATGTGCCATTCTGGTCTTGAGGGAAATTGTTTCTAACTTATTATATTTAGGACACATTTTCGTAGATTGTTACATAATGTTCTCTTTTTGATTCCACTTGAAGTTTTATATTTAAATATTGTAGAGGACTATTAATTTTATAATAATGAAGCATCACAATTTCCCTAATATGGTAATGCACTTCTATGTAATATCGACAGCCTCTTATCTGCCGGTAATGCTGTGGAATGCACTCCGCGGTGGAGGGAATATAAGATTCGGCCCGGCCGAACTAAAAGCCATTTTACTTGTTTCTGCTGTTTTTCTGATGCTCAACTTTTCTCTTTTATTGAATAACATTTCTCTCAGTCACAGAGTGAGAAATATTTATTTTACGGAGAGACTTTTGACTCTATCATTGAGAGGCTCTTATATGGAGAGAAATTTGACGATTTTAACAAGATAAATTTGTTTCTCATATTGAGAGACATTTGTCCCTGAGAAAATCTATCTTTCTCTTTTTAAAAAGACATTAAGTTTGTTTTCTTATTGAGAAAATTTTTCTCTTTTATTGAATAACATTCCTCTCGCTTACAGAGTAACTATTATTTATTTTACAAAAGGATTTTTGACTCTTTCATTGGGAGGCATTTGTTTGTTTTTTCTGACTTGAACTTCTCTCTAAAACGGAGAGACATTTGACGATTTTAGCAAGATAAGTTTGGTTCTTAGGACATTTGTCCCTGAGAAAATTTATGAAATGATATTAAGTTTGTTTTTATTAAGAGAATGTTTCTCTTTTACTGAGACACTTGTCTCTTCAACTGAATGACATTTTTCTCTTTTACTGAATGTCATTTGGTCGTCTACAGTCATTATTTGGACTTTTTTACTGAGAGACACTTGATCATTTCACTGACAGACATTTGAGCATTCGTCGTTACATCTTTTTTTAGTAAAATTTTTTATTGAGAGATGGTTCTTTCTTGTATTTAATTTTTTATTAATGGTGTTTGTCTCTTTTAAACATATACAAATTTGTACTGAGAGATCCTTTCTGTTTTTCCTAATGACAATGGGCCTCTTTGTGTAATTTGAGTTTTTCTTGATGGAAGACAATTGCGTTTTTATAAAGAGGCATAAAACATTTCTGTCTCTATCACTGAGCAAATTTTCACTTTTATTAATATTAGGTTTGTTTTTCTTTAAGCCGGGGTAATAAGCTGTAATAAAAAAACGTTAATACAAATTTAATTTAATTTGCTCAAAATAAAAAAAATATTTTTTCATATTGTCACTACAATATAAATATATGTATCAAAACAAATTTTCAAAAACAAAAAATCTGTTTTGACTATTTTTGGACTTAGCCTCGTTAACCATAAATTTGACTTACAATGGACAATTATTATTATCCATGCTAAGTCAATAATTTTAAAAAATGTTTTTATACCCTCCACCTCCAGGATGGGGGTATACTAACTTTGCCACTCCGTTTATAAAACCTTGAAATATCGACCTGAGACCCTACAAAGTATATATTCTTGATCGTCATAAAATTCTAAGACAATCTAGACATGTCAGTCCGTCCGCCTGTCCGTCTGTTGAAAGCACGAAAAGAGCTAGGACGTTCAAATTTTCCATAAATGCGTCTTATAGTCGTAGATCGGTTGGGATTGAACCGGGGCGAAATCGGCCCAAAGGGAAAAAATTTTCCCTCACAAGGACTAAAAATACCCATAATAACCCCTAATATTTTAGAGTATTTAAGCATACTTTTTTCAATATGTCTGCGTGTACTTACTTGATATCGGGTATGCGCATTCCCCCTATAACAAAAACGTTCACCATAAAGTGATTTTTATTCGTTGGGGGGTGAAATGGGGCAAAAAGGGATAAAAATGGTACATATTAAACGACAACAGCTAGAAACACGAAATTCGGTGCGAACATTCCTCTAATTGACTAGATACATATTATAAAAATATCTTTTCCAAATTCGTACTTTTAAGGGGTAAAATGGGAATAGAGGGATAAAAATGGTACCAATCAAACAGCAGCACCTCGAATAATGACACTCGGTGTATACATTCTTCTGATTGCGTACACATATAAAATAAAGGGATTTTTAGAAATTCGAACTTTTTGGGGGTAAAACGGGAGAAGGGATAAAAATTGTACCACCCAAATGACCGCAACAAATGTCATGAAATTCGGAGTATACATTCCTCTGACTGCGTAGACACGAAAAATAAAAGGTTTTTTCCAAATTTGTACTTTCAAGGGATACAATGGGTACAGAGGGATAAAAATAGTAAAAACTAAACGACTACAGCTAGAATGGTGAACTTTGGTGTGTATATTAGAGCGTACCAGGTTACAAGTAAAAAAAAAGTTCGCCGTACACCTTCGAATATGAAGTATTATTGAAAGGTAGTTTAAAAAAAATTTTTTTATTTTTTTATGCCGAACGTAGGGGTCGCGCTTTTACATTTTTCTATATAACTTCTGCATTTATAAACGGTTTTTAAAGTGTGATACATCGATGTATTTGTCTCGACGAGGCTGATTTTTTTGAAAATCGACATACTTCCTTAGGAAGAGTTTCATGATTTTATGCGAGCTTTAATTTTCTGATGTTAGAGTGGTACATTAGGGTAGTAGCAACTGAGATATGATGGGTAAGTACCAGAAGGGGGTGCTTGAGCTCAATGACTTCAAAGACAAAAAAATCGGCCTCGTCGAGACAAAAACATCGATGTATCACACTTTAAAATCCGTTTATAAATGCAGAAGTTATATAGAAAAATGTAAAAGCGCGACCCCTACGTTCGGCATAAAAAAAATAAAAAAAAATTTTTGAAACTACCTTTCAATAATACTTCATATTCGAACGTGTACGGCGAACTTTTTTTTTGAGGTACGCCCTAGTGTATATCCCTCTAATTGCGTAGAAACGTAAAAAAGATATTTTTCGAAAGTCGTACTTTTAAAAGGTAAAATCGGTGAAAAGGTATAGAAATGGTACCAACCAAAGGGAATTCGGTGCATACATTCATTTGACTGCATAAACACATAAAATAAAAAGATTTTTTCAAATTCGTCCTTTATGCTTGTACTGTGTACGTGAGAGGTAAAGGATTTTCAAAATTTATATTTTTGGAATTAAAATAGGATGGAAATACAACCACCATCCAAACGAATGTAGCTGAAAATGCACCCATTATCCCCCAATATTTTGTAGATTGATGCCTTATATTTTCTTTTTGAATTGACTTTTGAAGTTTTACTTCGATGTATAAATAAGTGTGGGTAAAAATAATAAAATTTTTTTATTTATTTTAGTTTTTTCGTTTGTATTTTTTTGGTCTGTAATGAATATTTGATTTGAACTGGAATATTGTCCTGGCTCAAGACCATTTTGCATCTATATTTAATAGAATGCAAATTAATTTAAAAATTATTTTTACAATATTTTTATTTGTTTTTGTTTGGCTATATTAAAAAAAATCAACATTTACCTGTTGTTATTGTACTTCTGGGTGATTCCATGTAAAGTGACCCTTTTTTCGACATAATTTCAAAATCAATTTATAATTTAAGAAAACACCGATAAACATTCGTAATGTTTATACTTCTCATAATACATATTTTTGATTATATTTCAAAAAAAAATATGACAACAATAGGTCTGAACCTTTCCTTTTCCATATATAGACAGGTGTCGTAACAGGATTTCCGTCAAAATGTCACGCCCGTTACAATTTAAATGTCCTATATTTCCGATATTCATAAAGATATGTCGGTAATGTATACTTTAGAAGAAGGTGTATGAACTATTCTTTTGATTAGCAAAAATTAATAAAGTCATGTAATGGAAGAATTCAAGAAAATTAGTAAAACCTCGAGATTTTCTTCAAAGCTAAGGTCACACCCGTGACGCTATAGATTGTTGTATATCTCCTATATCTAAAACGATAAGACATATTTGTATTTGCAATAATATTCGGATTAACCTGACGTTTTCAATTGGCAATATAGCAAAAATCTCTTTTTGCTTTTTACTTATTTTTCTTAATGTAGAGAGAGAGAGAGAGACATTGCCACTCTTTTAAACATATAACCATTTGTACTGAGAGATCCCTTCTCTTTTTCCTAATGACAATGAGTCTCTTTGTGTAACTTGAGTTTTTTTGATGTTAGAAAATTGCGGTTTTACAAGGAGCTGTAAAACATTTCTGTCTCTATCAGTGAGAAATTGTATTATATATTTATATTAATTATATATTATTTGTTTTTTTTTTTTTTGAAGATTTTTTTGTTTCTTTAGTATTTAATTTTTATATTAATTACATTACATATTTCTCTCTTCTTCCCTCTCT